>CM042381.1:35185159-35270159 GCA_023634145.1 Thymallus thymallus
GAAATACACCACCCTATTGTTTCTAATGTCTCCTGACCCATGAAGAGGACTGTATGTCTCTAATGTCTCCTGACCCATGAGGAGGACTGTATGTCTCTAATGTCTCCTGACCCATGAGGAGGACTGTATGTCTCTAATGTCTCCTGACCCATGAGGAGGACTGTTTGTCTCTAATGTCTCCTGACCCATGAGGAGGACTGTATGTCTCTAATGTCTCCTGACCCATGAGGAGGACTGTATGTCTCTAATGTGTCCTGACCCATGAGGAGGACTGTATGTTTCTAATGTCTCCTGACCCATGAGGAGGACTGTATGTCTCTAATGTGTCCTGACCCATGAGGAGGACTGTATGTCTCTAATGTGTCCTGACCCATGAGGAGGACTGTATGTCTCTAATGTGTCCTGACCCATGAGGAGTACTGCAATGGACGGCGAGCTGGCAGTGATGAATTCATCAGTCTGAGGATTCCTCTGAGGTTGTGCTGCTGACATCACTGAGGTAGTGGGAACTTAACAATGAACCTCGTCTTGTACAAGCAGTCAGACAGACAGCGGGGACTGCAAGGGTGAGACACCTGCCTGTCTGTCTGCCTGTCTGCCTGCCTGCGTTCATCTACCCCATCTACCCCGCTCCCTCTGCTCAAACTACGTGGATCCCTCTCGCCTGTCACTCCATATGTTGGGGGCTTGAAACACCCAAAAAGTATTACTCTAGCTGACAATTGTCGTAGTCCAAACCTACCGTCTGTTATGTAACTACAAGGGCTATATATTTTATTTGATGCTTGTTTATTTTTCTTTTCAAAAACGTTTAGATTATTTCTGTAATGAAAAGCACTATAGAGTATGAATAAATTATTATTAGGCTATTGTAAGGCTGAGAGAAAATGTTGCAGTTGTCTAATAACGCCTTGCGGTGGCTCGGATCAAAAGTAGCGCACTATATATGGAATCGGGTGCCATTTGGAACGAACTCGTAACAGCACCTGGACAGCTAATCTATGTCTCGGGGGCGCTGGTCTCTCTCTCCTCAACAACAGAGCCGTTTCTCCGGGTAAATAACCTGTCTAGTGTCCATCCCCGGCTGTATATCTGTGAAATAGTCCCAGGCTGGCTCAAAACGTTCAATACTAAGTATCCTAACCACCGATTACGAAGTATCCTAGAATCCCGGCGATTACTACAATAGCGACGAATATGAACCCAGCGACACACGTGATCATTCCGTTATTGTCGCCCCCTTGATCCATCTCCTCTTTAGGCTCCTCTTCGCAGATGGAAATGACGCCCACGGAGGAGTTCCCGACGCTCAGGCTGGATTTGAGCTCTGCGCCGGCCTCCTGCTTGGCCTCCACGGCCCACGGAGCCACCTGCACCTTCATCTCCATCTCCTCCATCATCTGGCCCACCTGGGTGATCTCAGCCTGGAGCTCCTTCAGGTCGGCTGTGTCGATGTTGCTGTCCGCATCGTACTTCATGTTCTGCACGGACATGGCCCTGGCGGCCACCGTGGTGGTGCTGCCGGTCATGCCCGTCTGGATGAAGTGTCTGGTGGGCACCTTGAGGGGGAACTCCTGCCCTATCTCCAGGCTCCGCTTCATGTCCACTTCCAGCAGCTCCATGCTGCTGGTGAACAGCACCCATAGCCTCTCGTATTCAGCCCGGTCGTCCTTGCTGGTGGTCTTGTCTTTGAGCAGCGCGGTCAGTTTATTCCGGTTGGCGACCGCGAGCTCCTGGGCTTTCTTCCGGATTTTCTTGAGTTCTTCGCGCAGGTTCTGAGAGTCCGATGTGCTGCCCAGCGCGATGACCAGGTGCCTGTAGCACGCCGTCACTTTGTTCAGAGCATCCAGCATTGTTTTACATTCATCTGTGCCCCCCATGGTTGTTTTTTTATTTCAAATATAGGCCTACCTCTGATCTCCCCAGCTACATTAAAAATACATTCAATTAATTAAAAAAGTGGTGCGTATAAAAAGAAGGTGATCACGAACCGCCAGACGCACGGTGGTCGGTGGTTGAGCTCTACTCGACTGTCTTAGTTTTAGTTTGAACGAGAGAACACCATCCGTACAAATCCAGTCAATGCTCTTGTCACAGCGAATTCCTCTCTATCCATGTTCATGTCTGCGAGCAGCACAGAGAGCCGAGAGAGAAGCTTAGATCTTAATGGACCCGTAAATGGCTTTACCTTTGCGCTTTTGCATTCGAGATTAGATGGCCGCCGGCGTCAGAGGGAGCAGCCCCCCCGTATGCAGAAAACAGATGTGTATCAAACAATTTGTGTTTGTTTGTGTGGAATAGTCCAATACACTAGAGACTGTGTATCCACAGATAACAGATTCAGCTACAGGTGATTCATATCAAACATCAGAACAACTCCACAGTATCCAGACAGAACACTCCAGCGGCGTCGGCTCGCAACAAATACATAATAATGCAACGAAAGGTCTATTAATCCGTCGCCGTCTTCTTAGATGCACATGTGGATATTTGGATGGTGATGATTATATAAAGAGCTGTTAATGCCGAGGACTAAATCAGCTCCGCTCCCTGTGAGAGACAGCCCAGTCCAAATCAAACTGTCTAGGTCGATGGTTGGTTGGTTGTCTAAGTATCGTGTGTTTTTTTTCTTCTTCAGTAAGGCAGCTGTCCACTTCAGCATGGTGTCTGTCGACGGTGCTGTTTAAATACCATAAGAGCCTTGTGCGGTCACATGCACGCATAACAAGACGGGAGCTTTCAGATGTAGGCATTCTGTTACGTTGGAGAGAGCGGAGAAGCCTAGAGATCCACTGATTGGTTCGTGAGAAAACATCTCCAATGGATACGTATTGTGATTGGTTAGTTATTTTCACAAACACAGCCCCCCTGCCCTAGGTTAGTGTTAGTGGATGCCTGTATTAAAGTGACGCTCAATGATGCAGAAGAGACGCTGGCACCCTTTCCCCATATAGGCCTGGTCAAAAGTAGTGTACTTTATAGGGGATAGGGTGCATTCATATTTGATCAATCACTGCAGGTCAATGCAATATCTGTCTGGAGGATAGACTGGTCTGTCTGGAGGATGGAGGATAGACTGGTCTGTCTGGAGGATGGAGGATAGACTGGTCTGTCTGGAGGATGGAGGATGGACTGGTCTGTCTGGAGGATGGAGGATAGACTGGTCTGTCTGGAGGATGGACTGGTCTGTCTGGAGGATGGAGGATACACTGGTCTGTCTGGAGGATGGACTGGTCTGTCTGGAGGATGGACTGGTCTGTCTGGAGGATGGAGGATGGACTGGTCTGTCTGGAGTATAGACTGGTCTGTCTGGAGGATAGACTGGTCTGTCTGGAGGATAGACTGGTCTGTCTGGAGGATAGACTGGTCTGTCTGGAGGATGGAGGATGGACTGGTCTGTCTGGAGGATGGAGGATGGACTGGTCTGTCTGGAGGATGGAGGATGGACTGGTCTGTCTGGAGGATGGAGGATGGACTGGTCTGTCTGGAGGATGGAGGATGGACTGGTCTGTCTGGAGGATGGAGGATGGACTGGTCTGTCTGGAGGATGGAGGATGGACTGGTCTGTCTGGAGGATGGAGGATACACTGGTCTGTCTGGAGGATGGAGGATGGACTGGTCTGTCTGGAGGATGGACTGGTCTGTCTGGAGGATGGAGGATGGACTGGTCTGTCTGGAGGATGGAGGATGGACTGGTCTGTCTGGAGGATAGACTGGTCTGTCTGGAGGATAGACTGGTCTGTCTGGAGGATGGAGGATGGACTGGTCTGTCTGGAGGATGGAGGATGGACTGGTCTGTCTGGAGGATGGAGGATGGACTGGTCTGTCTGGAGGATGGACTGGTCTGTCTGGAGGATGGACTGGTCTGTCTGGAGGATGGAGGATGGACTGGTCTGTCTGGAGGATAGACTGGTCTGTCTGGAGGATGGAGGATGGACTGGTCTGTCTGGAGGATGGAGGATGGACTGGTCTGTCTGGAGGATGGAGGATGGACTGGTCTGTCTGGAGGATGGACTGGTCTGTCTGGAGGATGGAGGATGGACTGGTCTGTCTGGAGGATGGACTGGTCTGTCTGGAGGATGGAGGATGGACTGGTCTGTCTGGAGGATGGAGGATGGACTGGTCTGTCTGGAGGATAGACTGGTCTGTCTGGAGGATGGAGGATAGACTGGTCTGTCTGGAGGATGGAGGATAGACTGGTCTGTCTGGAGGATGGAGGATAGACTGGTCTGTCTGGAGGATGGAGGATGGACTGGTCTGTCTGGAGGATGAACTGGTCTGTCTGGAGGGTGGAGGATGGACTGGTCTGTCTGGAGGGTGGAGGATGGACTGGTCTGTCTGGAGGGTGGAGGATGGACTGGTCTGTCTGGAGGATGGAGGATGGACTGGTCTGTCTGGAGGATGGAGGATGGACTGGTCTGTCTGGAGGATGAAGGATGGACTGGTCTGTCTGGAGGATGGAGGATGGACTGGTCTGTCTGGAGGATGGAGGATGGACTGGTCTGTCTGTAGGATGATGGAGCAGTAATGTGTTGTGTTGTACTGTTATTGGACTGGAGCACAGAGAATGATTATTATTATTACCTGCTGAGAACAGGTTGATTATTTACATTATTATTACCTGCTGAGAACAGGTTGATTATTTACATTATTATTACCAGCTGAGAACAGGTTGATGATTATTTACATTATTATTACCTGCTGAGAACAGGTTGATTATTTACATTATTATTACCTGCTGAGAACAGGTTGATTATTTACATTATTATTACCTGCTGAGAACAGGTTGATGATTATTTACATTATTATTACCTGCTGAGAACAGGTTGATTATTTACATTATTATTACCTGCTGAGAACAGGTTGATTATTTACATTATTATTACCTGCTGAGAACAGGTTGATTATTTATATTATTATTACCTGCTGAGAACAGGTTGATTATTTACATTATTATTACCTGCTGAGAACAGGTTGATTATTTACATTATTATTACCTGCTGAGAACAGGTTGATTATTTACATTATTATTACCTGCTGAGAACAGGTTGATTATTTACATTATTATTACCTGCTGAGAACAGGTTGATTATTTATATTATTATTACCTGCTGAGAACAGGTTGATTATTTATATTATTATTACCTGCTGAGAACAGGTTGATGATTATTTACATTATTATTACCTGCTGAGAACAGGTTGATGATTATTTACATTATTATTACCTGCTGAGAACAGGTTGATTATTTACATTATTATTACCTGCTGAGAACAGGTTGATTATTTATATTATTATTACCTGCTGAGAACAGGTTGATTATTTACATTATTATTACCTGCTGAGAACAGGTTGATTATTTATATTATTATTACCTGCTGAGAACAGGTTGATTATTTATATTATTATTACCTGCTGAGAACAGGTTGATTATTTACATTATTATTACCTGCTGAGAACAGGTTGATTATTTACATTATTATTACCTGCTGAGAACAGGTTGATTATTTACATTAATGGTTGCTGTTTATTCATGTCATTCAAACACAGAAAGTCCTTTGTAGAGAAGAAAATAATGATCTCCTTTTGACAATGAATGAATAACCTGTAGCCTGACTCCCCAAATCATGTTGAGCAGCTCTCCTCTCCTCAGTTAGCTACAGTCTCTTAAGATACCGCTCTTCTGAATGTCCCCACGGCAGGAGAGAATTGGCCATATGGCAATGCTGGCAAATGCCAGAAGGGCTGGACCATTTTGTTGTTAGGTGGGTCAAACCTATGTTTTTCAAATAAAACATTGAAAAAGGTGACATGGCCGGCAGCCCATGGGTCTATGAAGTTTTATACTAATATATAATGAGCCTTTGGCTGATCATTGGGCAACAGCTGGACCGGTTGTCTAATAGGCTGATCTGAGGTCATGCAAACTCACATTCAAAGTCAAACGGGGCATGAGCAAAGAGACCTGTTCTAACTCTGTCATCAGTTAGACAGCCAAGATCATGGATCTAAATTGGGAACTCACTCAAAACGTCCTTTTTTTCTGGGTGTCTAAAACCATGATGTGGTCAAACAGTAAAGTGAGGAGAATGTCTGCCCTGTGCCTCTACCTGGGCCCTCGCCAGGGGCTGCTGCTGTGAGGAGTGAGCCAGCCTACTCTTCCGCCAGGCACTTGAGAGAAAAATGTGTTATGATCGTATAACATTTCAAAATGCGATTGGTTGAAAAACAAAGCTTTGGAAGAAAAACACAGATCATACTGTAACACTCTATATTCCACAGATCATACCGTAACTCTATCTATCTTCCACAGATCATACCGTAACTCTCTCTATCTTCCACAGATCATACCGTAACTCTCTCTATCTTCCACAGATCATACCGTAACTCTCTCTTCCTTCCACAGATCATACCGTAACTCTCTCTATCTTCCACAGATCATACCGTAACTTTCTCTTCCTTCCACAGATCATACCGTAACTCTCTCTTCCTTCCACAGATCATACCGTAACTCTCTCTATCTTCCACAGATCATACCGTAACTCTCTCTTCCTTCCACAGATCATACCGTAACTCTCTCTTCCTTCCACAGATCATACCGTAACTCTCTCTTCCTTCCACAGATCATACCGTAACTATCTATCTTCCACAGATCATACCGTAACTCTCTCTATCTTCCACAGATCATACCGTAACTATCTCTATCTTCCACAGATCATACTGTAACTATCTATCTTCCACAGATCATACTGTAACTATCTATCTTCCACAGATCATACTGTAACTATCTATCTTCCACAGATCATACTGTAACTATCTATCTTCCACAGATCATACTGTAACTCTATCTATCTTCCACAGATCATACTGTAACTCTATCTATCTTCCACAGATCATACTGTAACTATCTATCTTCCACAGATCATATTGTAACTCTCTCTTCCACAGATCATACTGTAACTCTCTCTTCGTGTTGACAGAGCAGGTTAGACACAGGGCAGCCAATACTACATCAGTACCTTGTCGTGTTGACAGAGCAGGTTAGACACAGGGCAGCCAATACTACATCAGTACCTTGTCGTGTTGACAGAGCAGGTTAGACACAGGGCAGCCAATACTACATCAGTACCTTGTCGTGTTGACAGAGCAGGTTAGACACAGGGCAGCCAATACTACATCAGTACCTTGTCGTGTTGACAGAGCAGGTTAGACACAGGGCAGCCAATACTACAGCAGTACCTTGTCGTGTTAAGTTATAAAAGCAACATGAACACTAGGAGGTGTTAAGGAGACATATATATCAGCCTGGTCTGGTGCCCAGAGAAGTCTGGCTATTTCAGGGGCAGCTTAACACCAGCTTTGTGATAGGCCACGTGTCTATCCCTTGTTCAGTCACAAATGGTACCCTATTTCTTATATAGTGCACTACTTTAGCCCTGGGATCTGGTCTAAAGTAGTGCACTATTCATGGATTGCACATTTCCTCACAATATTGTTTTGAAGGTTCATGTTAGGACTGATGCCCAGCTGAGCATCCTCCTCCTCCATGTTAGGACTGATGCCCAGCTGAGCATCCTCCTCCTCCTCAACGCCGTTTCAATATGTACTGATGAAGGTCTGCTTTAAAGTGCTGTGGCTTGGAAACACGATAACGTTTCAAAGGAAGCAACGTTAGCATTTCTGACGTATTTTGCTAGCTCATGGCTACACTGCCATGGTCCATCGATCCCACTCCCATCCTCCCGGCCTCCTGTCTGGTGGCACCGGTAGTATGGGAGCTGGACGCGGCCATCCATGTTATGTTATACAGCCATGTTATGTTATACAGCCATGTTATATTATAGAGCCATGTTATGTTATACAGCCATGTTATGTTATACAGCCATGTTATGTTATAGAGCCATGTTATGTTATACAGCCATGTTATGTTATACAGCCATGTTATGTTATACAGCCATGTTATGTTATAGAGCCATGTTATGTTATACAGCCATGTTATGTTATACAGCCATGTTATGTTATAGAGCCATGTTATGTTATACAGCCATGTTATGTTATACAGCCATGTTATGTTATACAGCCATGTTATGTTATAGAGCCATGTTATGTTATACAGCCATGTTATGTTATAGAGCCATGTTATGTTATAGCGCCATGTTATGTTATAGAGCCATGTTATGTTATACAGCCATGTTATGTTATACATAGTGCACCACCTTTGACCAGAGCCCTATGCTATTGTCAAACGTAGTGCACTACATAGGGAATAGGTTGCCATTCAGGACGCACAGAACATCTCGTAACAGTCCTGCACGGTAACAGAGTGGGCCTGGCCGGTAGACAGATTGGACCTGGCCGGTAGACAGATTGGGCCTGGCCGGTAGACAGATTGGGCCTGGCCGGTAGACAGATTGGGCCTGGCCGGTAGACAGATTGGGCCTGGCCGGTAGACAGATTGGGCCTGGCCGGTAGACAGATTGGGCCTGGCCGGTAGACAGATTGGGCCTGGCCGGTAGACAGATTGGGCACTAGGATAATTGTGCTCAGATTGGCTGAGATTACACCTGAATTACGTGATGTTTCCACAACTACTCAGGGTTTCCATTTAGACAGAGCTCAGTACAGGAGATTATAGGCAGTCAGTCTTTACATTGTCTATTTCATGTTAGCCTTGATTCCAGGACAAGACTTGGAGTATCTCTGTAGCCTATAGGATCACAGAGCCTAGTCTGGCATTTGAGATGTATCCTCTGGCTGGTCAGCTCTAGTCTGGCATTTGAGATGTATCCTCTGGCTGGTCAGCTCTAGTCTGGCATTTGAGATGCATCCTCTGGCTGGTCAGCTCTAGTCTGGCATTTGAGATGCATCCTCTGGCTGATCAGCTCTAGTCTGGCATTTGAGATGCATCCTCTGGCTGGTCAGCTCTAGTCTGGCATTTGAGATGTATCCTCTGGCTGGTCAGCTCTAGTCTGGCATTTGAGATGTATCCTCTGGCTGGTCAGCTCTAGTCTGGCATTTGAGATGCATCCTCTGGCTGGTCAGCTCTAGTCTGGCATTTGAGATGCATCCTCTGTCTGGTCAGCTCTAGTCTGGCATTTGAGATGCATCCTCTGGCTGGTCAGCTCTAGTCTGGCATTTGAGATGCATCCTCTGGCTGGTCAGCTCTAGTCTGGAACATCTCCTCAGGGACGGAAGATCGTGATCATCAGCTTTCCTCTAAAGGAACAGAGATGGTTTGTAGTAACCTTGTCTGAGACCTGAAAACGGCCTAAAACCTTTAGCACAGTGGGTTAACACACTTGTGTGTAGCATGCAGTGAATCTCTAAGGCATAAGATGCTGAGGAACATGAGGGTTGTCCTCTCTGCTGGGGGTATCTTCCTATGAAGCCCTATACCTATCTCTGGTTCCTCCACAACAGACACCTCTCTGCTGGGGGTATCTTCCTATGAAGCCCTATACCTATCTCTGGTTACTCCACAACAGAACAAACTTAATAAACCTTCTCACATATTAATGCTGCTGGCGAAGATGGGCCTTCTGTTTCCACATCCAGCTACAGTTTAAACACACCCACTGGGTGTGGAGATGGGTTGGCTGGGAACGAGGAGAGGAGAGGAGAGCCTGGTGGGTCACTAGAGGAAGGTAGCCTGATGTAGAGGGTTGCTCGCACAGGCTGTGTAAAATAGCCTTGAGTGGAGGGTCACCAGCCCAGGGTCCCAGGCTGTGTAAAATAGCCTTGAGTGGAGGGTCACCAGCCCAGGGTCTCAGGCTGTAAAATGGCCTTGAGTGGAGGGTCACCAGCCCAGGGTCCCAGGCTGTGTAAAATAGCCTTCTAAATGACTAACACATTCAGTTAGGTGGGGTCTACATTCTAAATGACTAACACATTCAGTTAGGTGGGGTCTACATTCTAAATGACTAACACATTCAGTTAGGTGGGGTCTACATTCTAAATGACTAACACATTCAGTATGGTGGGGTCTACATTCTAAATGACTAACACATACAGTATGGAAGGGTCTACATTCTAAATGACTAACACATTCAGTTAGGTGGGGTCTACATTCTAAATGACTAACACATTCAGTATGGTGGGGTCTACATTCTAAATGACTAACACATTCAGTTAGGTGGGGTCTACATTCTAAATGACTAACACATACAGTATGGTGGGGTCTACATTCTAAATGACTAACACATACAGTATGGAAGGGTCTACATTCTAAATGACTAACACATTCAGTTAGGTGGGGTCTACATTCTAAATGACTAACACATACAGTATGGTGGGGTCTACATTCTAAATGACTAACACATTCAGTATGGAAGGGTCTACATTCTAAATGACTAACACATACAGTATGGAAGGGTCTACATTCTAAATGACTAACACATACAGTATGGAAGGGTCTACATTCTAAATTACTAACACATTCAGTTAGGTGGGGTTTACATTCTAAATGACTAACATATACAGTATGGTGGGGTCTACATTCTAAATGACTAACACATACAGTATGGTGGGGTCTACATTCTAAATGACTAACACATACAGTATGGTGGGGTCTACATTCTAAATGACTAACACATACAGTATGGAAGGGTCTACATTCTAAATGACTAACACATACAGTATGGAAGGGTCTACATTCTAAATGACTAACACATACAGTATGGTGGGGTCTACATTCTAAATGACTAACACATTCAGTATGGTGGGGTCTACATTCTAAATGACTAACACATTCAGTATGGTGGGGTCTACATTCTAAATGACTAACACATACAGTATGGAAGGGTCTACATTCTAAATTACTAACACATTCAGTTAGGTGGGGTCTACATTCTAAATGACTAACATATACAGTATGGTGGGGTCTACATTCTAAATGACTAACACATACAGTATGGTGGGGTCTACATTCTAAATGACTAACACATACAGTATGGTGGGGTCTACATTCTAAATGACTAACACATTCAGTTAGGTGGGGTCTACATTCTAAATGACTAACACATTCAGTTAGGTGGGGTCTACATTCTAAATGACTAACACATTCAGTATGGTGGGGTCTACATTCTAAATGACTAACACATACAGTATGGAAGGGTCTACATTCTAAATGACTAACACATACAGTATGGAAGGGTCTACATTCTAAATGACTAACACATTCAGTTAGGTGGGGTCTACATTCTAAATGACTAACACATTCAGTATGGTGGGGTCTACATTCTAAATGACTAACACATTCAGTTAGGTGGGGTCTACATTCTAAATGACTAACACATACAGTATGGTGGGGTCTACATTCTAAATGACTAACACATTCAGTTAGGTGGGGTCTACATTCTAAATGACTAACACATACAGTATGGTGGGGTCTACATTCTAAATGACTAACACATTCAGTTAGGTGGGGTCTACATTCTAAATGACTAACACATTCAGTATGGTGGGGTCTACATTCTAAATGACTAACACATTCAGTTAGGTGGGGTCTACATTCTAAATGACTAACACATACAGTATGGTGGGGTCTACATTCTAAATGACTAACACATTCAGTTAGGTGGGGTCTACATTCTAAATGACTAACACATACAGTATGGTGGGGTCTACATTCTAAATGACTAACACATTCAGTATGGAAGGGTCTACATTCTAAATGACTAACACATACAGTATGGAAGGGTCTACATTCTAAATGACTAACACATACAGTATGGAAGGGTCTACATTCTAAATTACTAACACATTCAGTTAGGTGGGGTTTACATTCTAAATGACTAACATATACAGTATGGTGGGGTCTACATTCTAAATGACTAACACATACAGTATGGTGGGGTCTACATTCTAAATGACTAACACATACAGTATGGTGGGGTCTACATTCTAAATGACTAACACATACAGTATGGAAGGGTCTACATTCTAAATGACTAACACATACAGTATGGAAGGGTCTACATTCTAAATGACTAACACATACAGTATGGTGGGGTCTACATTCTAAATGACTAACACATTCAGTATGGTGGGGTCTACATTCTAAATGACTAACACATTCAGTATGGTGGGGTCTACATTCTAAATGACTAACACATACAGTATGGAAGGGTCTACATTCTAAATTACTAACACATTCAGTTAGGTGGGGTCTACATTCTAAATGACTAACATATACAGTATGGTGGGGTCTACATTCTAAATGACTAACACATACAGTATGGTGGGGTCTACATTCTAAATGACTAACACATACAGTATGGTGGGGTCTACATTCTAAATGACTAACACATACAGTATGGAAGGGTCTACATTCTAAATGACTAACACATACAGTATGGAAGGGTCTACATTCTAAATGACTAACACATACAGTATGGTGGGGTCTACATTCTAAATGACTAACACATTCAGTATGGTGGGGTCTACATTCTAAATGACTAACACATTCAGTATGGTGGGGTCTACATTCTAAATGACTAACACATTCAGTATGGTGGGGTCTACATTCTAAATGACTAACACATACAGTATGGTGGGGTCTACATTCTAAATGACTAACACATTCAGTATGGTGGGGTCTACATTCTAAATGACTAACACATACAGTATGGTGGGGTCTACATTCTAAATGACTAACACATTCAGTTAGGTGGGGTCTACATTCTAAATGACTAACACATACAGTATGGTAGGGTCTACATTCTAACAGACTAACACATACATTATGGTGTGTCCGTGTGTCGGATCAACTTGATATTGTCATAAACCCCCCATTAGACAGATCAACTTGATATTGTCATAAACCCCCCCATTAGACAGATCAACTTGATATTGTCATAAACCCCCCCATTAGACAGATCAACTTGATATTGTCATAAACCCCCCCATTAGACAGATCAACTTGATATTGTCATAAACCCCCCCATTAGACAGATCAACTTGATATTGTCATAAACCCCCCATTAGACAGATCAACTTGATATTGTCATAAACCCCCCATTAGACAGATCAACTTGATATTGTCATAAACCCCCCATTAGACAGATCAACTTGATATTGTCTTAAACCCCCCATTAGACAGATCAACTTGATATTGTCATAAACCCCCCCATTAGACAGATCAACTTGATATTGTCATAAACCCCCCCATTAGACAGATCAACTTGATATTGTCATAAACCCCCCCATTAGACAGATCAACTTGATATTGTCATAAACCCCCCATTAGACAGATCAACTTGATATTGTCATAAACCCCCCATTAGACAGATCAACTTGATATTGTCATAAACCCCTCCATTAGACAGATCAACTTGATATTGTCATAAACCCCTCCATTAGACAGATCAACTTGATATTGTCATAAACCCCCCATTAGACAGATCAACTTGATATTGTCATAAACCCCCCCATTAGACAGATCAACTTGATATTGTCATAAACCCCCCCCCATTAGACAGATCAACTTGATATTGTCATAAACCCCCCCATTAGACAGATCAACTTGATATTGTCATAAACCCCCCATTAGACAGATCAACTTGATATTGTCATAAACCCCCCATTAGACAGATCAACTTGATATTGTCATAAACCCCCCATTAGACAGATCAACATGATATTGTCATAAACCCCTCCATTAGACAGATCAACTTGATATTGTCATAAACCCCCAATTAGACAGATCAACTTGATATCATCCTAGTGCTCTGAGTGCCTCTCTGTGATGTTACAGTAATAAATCAATCCAATGTATTTTATAATGCCCTTTTTACATCAGTAGTTGTTACAAAGTGCTTAACAGCCAGCCAGCCAGCCAGCCTGCCAGCCAGCCAGCCAGCCTAAACCCCCAAAGAGCTGGCAGCAGTGTGTGTGTGTGTGTGTGTGTGTGTGTGTGTGTGTGTACACCCTCAGCTCTGGCCCTGTCTGCATCCCAAATGGCAGCCTATTCCCTATAGTGCATGACTTTTGACCTGGGCCCATAGAGCTGCCTATTTAGGGAATAGGGTTCAATTTGGGACGCGGCCCCGGATTGTTCTCAGAGCAGTGCTTTAAACAGGATTACAGTGCACTCTGGGCTGTACTAACTTCAGCTGTAGAAACACACACACACTTAACTCTAATCTAACTGACTGATGACACAGATGATGTTAAAATAAAACTACTCTTAAAAGCCCTAGTATTAATTTACTGTGATCAGATTTAGAAACATACGGGGTAAGGTGCAACTTGGTAAAGTGGTTGGGGTTGAAGAAGTGGAGGAATGATGGAGGAGGAAGAGCGGGAGAGGAAGAGAAAGAAGAAAGGGTTGCGAGATGCAGGATGGTTCAGTCAGTTAGAGGAAGAGAGAGACCGAGAGAGAGAGAGGAAGTCTTTCTTAATTAAATTATTGATATTCCACTCCGGAGACGATCACCACGTGGCCTTTCACACACCTTGACACACACACACACACATGCCTTTCACCCACACACACCCTCTCGCACAACACGGCATGCAGCTCTGGGGTGAACCATGAGTCTACAATACTAGCATACATACTGCTGACTTATCGGTGTGGCTTGAGAAGCAGTCTTCAACGTACTGCTGACTTATCGGTGTGGCTTGAGAAGCACTCTTCAACGTACTGCTGACTTATCGGTGTGGCTTGAGAAGCAGTCTTCAACGTACTGCTGACTAATCGGTGTGGCTTGAGAAGCAGTCTTCATACATACAACCGGATAGATCATACAGTGATTGCTAATCATGTCATGAGAAGTCCCTAGTGGACTTCCCCGATATGATGGCTGGTACACAAAGGAAGGGGGTGGGGTTTGAATGAAATGAAGTCTCTTTCGGACACGGGAAGTTATGGCCAAACGTAAACACTAAATCTTACACTTTAATAACCACCCATTCTGAAAAATGAAGTGCAATTATATATTTACTCTGAGCTTGGCTTCGATAGATGGGTCGAAGACGGAAGATCACCATTGTCCTTTGGAGAGACTTTCTGGTCGTAGGATGTATCACTTCTTCTTCAGTGATCCATTGTTAGAGTTCATACCATTTTGCCATTCTCGGCTCACACAATGTTCTGGCTGCTCTAGTAGAAATTCAACATTTTAACCTGGTGATCGTCACCTCCACGTTATCTTTGCATGTATCTTGTTAGATAGAGTTGTAGTTCAATTTAGACCTTTTTAAACACATGGACACCAGTCAGTCCTAGCATCATCAGGAACTGGGGTTGATTTTCGTCAACAGGCTTTTGTACTGGGGGAGAGAAGGCCTGTTTCATATTTCTCAACCAATGTCTGTTCACTTGGGCGTGGCCACTGACTTATCTAAGTTTTCCTATGTGAACAATTCTCTCCTATAGGAGACTAAAATCACATTTAATCTTCTCACAAATAGTTTCATGTTGAATCATATAAATTGGGCTACATTTACATGTTAATCTGATAACTAGAATGTGTAGACGTTCAAAGATACAATGATGTTGTATTATCATGCAGTAACAATATCCCAAGACAACCACTGATCTGACATCACATTCTTTAAGTACCAACTGACACTTTCAACTGGTTGGATTACAGAAATATTGTTCTGTTCTTCAACCTTTTGGATGTTACCAGACTGTAGAGTCTTCCTCTGTGGCAACATTTTGTTTGTTGGTGGTATTTATGAGGGCAATAAACCTGTGGGGGGGGGGGGGGGGGTTATGACTCCCACCCAACCAACAGGGCAAATCGTGACATATTGTAAGAATGACAGTATTTCTGACTTATAGTTATCAGGCTTGTTACACCGTTTAAAATAGAAACACCATTCAAACTTTAAAACGTGTAGACTGATCTGGATAAAGTTGTTTGCATACAACTTTTTGATGCTATTTATACTTTTAAAACTCAGGGTTCTCTGCAAAAAATGTAAGACCAGCGTGCAGGAATCTAGATAGACCGTGACATGGGTAGGACCAGCGTGCCTGACTCTAGATAGACCGTGACATGGGTAGGACTAGCGTGCCTGACTCTAGATAGACCGTGACATGGGTAGGACCAGCGTGCCTGACTCTAGGTAGACCGTGACATGGGTAGGACTAGCGTGCAGGACTCTAGATAGACCGTGACATGGGTAGGACTAGCGTGCAGGACTCTAGATAGACCGTGACATGGGTAGGACCAGCGTACAGGACTCTAGATAGACCGTGTTGCACTCTAGGCAAAACCAGTTGCACTGAAGTCAGTTTGGTCAGGTTGTATAATTGAAGTTTCATTCATGTATTTCTTAGCAACCAGAAGATGTCTTTACCTGTTTGGTTATAATCTGGTTATGTGACGTCGTCTCAAACAGAAAACCTGTTCACAATCTGAAAATTACGTCATCAACACATCTTGTGCTAATTTCTTTCCTCCTCGTACCTGTGAGAGGGAGCCACGGCAGTGTAGAGGGGCGGCAGATGGCCTGGCATTGGGACAGTAACTCAAAGGTTGCCAGTTTGAATCCCAGAGCCAGCAAGGTGAAAAATATGTTGTTGTGCTTTTGAGCAAGGCAGTTAACGGCCCACAACAGCAGCTCGCCGGGCACCCAATGTGGCAGCCCCCTGCAACTCTCCAATTCATAGGGGTTGGGTTAAAAGCAGAAGTCAAGTGTCGGGTTGGACCTTATGTGCAATTGACGATAAAAATACATTTCATCCTCTAGTTTTTAGAACAGACCTCCCTATTCAAGTCAACGATGGCCTAATGGGTGGACTGGCAGACATTATGAGTTTACCCATAGGAGCACATTTATTTTTGTATTTAACCTTTATTTAACTCGGCAAGTCAGTTAAAAACAAATTCTTATTTACAATGACGACCTACACCGGCCAAACTCAGACGACGCTGGGCCAATTGTGCGCCGCCCTATGGGACTCCCAATCACGGCCGGTTGTGATATTGTCTGGATTCTAACCAGGTTGTCTGTAGGGATGCCTCTAGCACTAGGATGCAGTGTCTTAGACCACTGTGCCACTTGGGTGCCCCCCCCAAAGAATGAAGTAAAAGCAGGAAGTGTACCCTTCAATCTGTGCTGTGATTTAGATTAGATAGATTGTATTTCTATGGGTGTGGCCACCTGCTGCTGTGTGCTGTAGTAATGGCATTAGGCCGGACACCCGGACACCCCCTTTGGCTTAATTTGAAACAGAGTAAGCCTCTTCATCAAGCCTCTCTATTGAGTTAGGAGCTTTCCATGCTAAACTGAGATGAGCCCAAAGGAGCCGGGGCATCTGCTGGGAGCAGGCTTAGAGCTAATCCTATCACATCTTCACCCACAGCACCACTGTAGCTCTGTTAAAGCTCTGTTCACCCGCTCGGCAACAGCAGCAGGTTAGGTGAGAGTGGAAACATACCTATCCTGCTCCTCCCTCTCCATCCTTCCCTCTCTTGATCCTACATTAGCAAGCTGTGGTGGAACATTATAACAATAATGACAAACCTCCTGTCATTGACAGATGGAAAGCTACTGAGGATGGTATCTGACTCTATAGCCACTCCTATCTGTCATATCTTTAATCTGAGCCTAGAGGAAAGTCTTTGTCATCAGGCCTGGAGGGAAGCCAAAGTCATTCTGCTACCAAGAGTGGTAAAGCTGTCTTTATTGGTTCTAACAGCAGACCTAGACTATAAGCTTGCTGCCAGCTCTTATTAAACTGTTGGAAAAAATAGTGTTTGACCAAATGCTGTGCTATTTCTCTGTAAACAAATGAACAACAGACTTTCAGCATGCTTATAGAGAAGGGCACTGAACATGTAATGCACTGACTGTAAGGGCTGGGTTGTGGTTAGGCCGCTGACTCCCACCAGGGGGAGTAGAAGAGCCACAATCCAGTCCTCACATCAGTTATTAGGGGAAGTTAATGATCCCCAATCAGAGACAGCTGTCTAGGGTTGTCTCTGATTGGGGAGAGTATTTAAGCTCCATGCATCCACCTGTGTGGATCATTGTCTGCTTTGGGGCTCAGAATGTCACTCACTTTGCTTTTGTTTAATAGTGTTTCAGTTTAGTCATTTCTCCTTTTGTTTTGTGCTTCGTGAGAAATAAAAAAGGAAATGACGCTCCACCAGCGTCCCATTAATCAGCATCGTGACACTGACACGCATGACTGATGATTGGTTGAAAGAATATTGTGGAGCTGTACTGTTAGATTTCAGTGCAGCCTTTGATATTATTGACCATAACCTGTTGTTGAGAGAACTTGTCATGGCTTCTCAACCTCCGCCATATTGTGGATCAGAGCTATCTAACAGAACACAGAGGGTTCTCTTTCATTTATTTTAATTTTAAATCCCATCTGGCAAATGTAAGGACTATGCTGTTAACATGTAAAGTGTGGTGCACAACAGGCCAGCCTTTCTACTTCTGTTTTGACCAATGACCTGCCACTGGCATTAAACAAAGCATGTGTGTCCATGTATGTTGATGATTCAGCCATATACACGATTCAGCCTGCTCACCCTCACTCTATCCTGACCTGCTAGTCACTCAGTAACTAACCTGCTCACCCTCACTCTATCCTGACCTGCTAGTCACTCAGTAACTAACCTGCTCACCCTCACTCTATCCTGACCTGCTAGTCACTCAGTAACTAACCTGCTCACCCTCACTCTATCCTGACCTGCTAGTCACTCAGTAACTAACCTGCTCACCCTCACTCTATCCTGACCTGCTAGTCACTCAGTAACTAACCTGCTCACCCTCACTCTATCCTGACCTGCTAGTCACTCAGTAACTAACCTGCTCACCCTCACTCTATCCTGACCTGCTAGTCACTCAGTAACTAACCTGCTCACCCTCACTCTATCCTGACCTGCTAGTCACTCAGTAACTCTTGGTGATCATGTGATGTTGTCAGGATATTGGTATTGCCATTGTCTGCCTGCACTAAAGCTCCTCTTCCAGAAACCTCTTCTTTCTACCATGATGAATATAAACACTGGAGTCTGGATTTAATGGAGAACTGAATGAAAAGACATTGGTTGCTTCCCAACTAGCACCCTTTTCCCTATATAGTGCACTACTTTTAAACCAGGAGCCACAATGTAGAGAATAGGGTGCCATCTGGGACTCAGTGATCGCTCACAGTGCTTACTGAACAGAATTATGGTGATCATCTACCTCAGGGCTGTACAACCCTGTTCCTGGAGAGCTACCCTCCTGTAGGTTTTAACTCCAACCCTGTTCCTGGAGAGCTACCCTCCTGTAGGTTTTAACTCCAACCCTGTTCCTGGAGAGCTACCCTCCTGTAGGTTTTAACTCCAACCCTGTTCCTGGAGAGCTACCCTCCTGTAGGTTTTAACTCCAACCCTGTTCCTGGAGAGCTACCCTCCTGTAGCTTTTAACTCCAACCCTGTTCCTGGAGAGCTACCCTCCTGTAGGTTTTAACTCCAACCCTGTTCCTGGAGAGCTACCCTCCTGTAGGTTTTAACTCCAACCCTGTTCCTGGAGAGCTACCCTCCTGTAGCTTTTAACTCCAACCCTGTTCCTGGAGAGCTACCCTCCTGTAGGTTTTAACTCCAACCCTGTTCCTGGAGAGCTACCCTCCTGTAGCTTTTAACTCCAACTTTCTTTCCTTCTTAATGGGTTTTAGCCAATCAGTTGTGTTGTGACAAGGTAGGGGTGGTATACAGAAGATAGCCCTATTTGGTAAAAGACCAAGTCCATATTATGGAAAGAACAGCTCAAATAAGCAAAGAGAAACAACAGTCCATCATTACTTTAAGACATGAAGGTCAGTCAATACGGAACATTTGAAGAACATTAAAAGTTTCTTCAAGTGCAGTCGCAAAAAACATCAAGCTCTATGATGAAACTGGCTCTCATGAGAACCGCCACAGGAAAGGAAGACCCAGAGTTACCTCTGCTGCAGAGGATAAGTTCATTAGAGTTACCAGCCTCAGATTGCAGCCCATATACATTGGGTGATTGTCCTGTTTATTGTTGGTCAAATCAACAGGACAATGACCCAACACCTCCAGGCTGTGTAAGGGCTATTTGACCAAGAAGGAGAGTGATGGAGTGCTGCATCAGATGACCTGGCCTCCACAATCACCCGACCTCAACCCAGTTGAGATGGTTTGGGATGAGTCGGACCGCAGAGTGAAGGAAAAGCAGTCAACAAGTGTTCAGCATATGTGGGAACTGCTTCAAGACTGTTGGAAAAGCAATCCAAGTGAAGCTGGTTGAGAGAATACCAAGAGTGTGCAAAGCTGTCATCAAGGCAAAGGGTGGCTACTTTGAAGAATCTCAAATAGAAAATATATTTTGATTTGTTTAACACTTGTTTGGTTACTACATGATTCCATATGTGTTATTTCCTAGTTTTATTGACTTCACTATTATTCTACAATATAAAGAAAAACCCTTGAATGAGTAGGTGTGCCCAAACTTTTGACTGGTACTGTATGTACAGTCGTGGCCAAAAGTTTTGATAATGACACAAGTATTGGTTTCCACAAAGTTTGCTGCCTCAGTGTTGATGATGGTAATTTGCATATACTCCAGAATGTCATGAAGAGTGATCAGATGAATTGCAATTAATTGCAAAGTCCCTCTTTGCCATGAAAATGAACTTAATCCCAAAAAAACATTTCCACTGCATTTCAGCCCTGCCACAAAAGGACCAGCTGCCATCATGTCAGTGATTGTCTCGTTAACACAGGTGAGAGGGTTGACGAGGACAAGGCTGGAGATCACTCTGTCATGCTGATTGAGTCAGAATAACAGACTGGAAGCTTTAAAAGGAGGGTGGTGCTTGAAATCATTGTTCTTCCTCTGTCAACCATGGTTACCTGCAAGGAAAAACGTGCCGTCATCATTGCTTTGCACAAAAAGGGCTTCACAAGCAAAAATATTGCTGCTGGTAAGATTGCACCTAAATCAACCATTTATCGGATCATCAAGAACTTCAAGGAGAGAAGAAGGCGTCAGGGCGTCCGAGAAAGTCCAGCAAGCGCCAGGACCGTCTCCTAAAGTTGATTCAGCTGCGGGATCGGGGCACCACCAGTGCAGAGCTTGCTCAGGAATGGCAGCAGGCAGGTGTGAGTGCATCTGCACGCACAGTGAGGCAAAGACTTTTGGAGGATGGCCTGGTGTCAAGAAGGGCAGCAAAGAAGCCATTTCTCTCCAGGAAAAACATCAGGGACAGACTGATATTCTGCAAAAGGTATAGGGATTGGACTGCTGAGGACTGGGGTAGAGTCATTTTCTCTGATGAATCCCCTTTCTGATTGTTTGGGCCATCCGGAAAACACCTTGTCCGGAGAAGACAAGGTGAGCGCTACCATCAGTCCTGTGTCATGCCAACAGTAAAGCATCCTCAGACCATTCATGTGTGGGGTTGCTTCTCAGCCAAGGGAGTGGGCTCACTCACAATTTTGCCTAAGAACACAGCCATGAATAAAGAATGGTACCAACACATCCTCCCAGAGCAACTTCTCCCAACCATCCAAGAACAGTTTGGTGATGACCAATGCCTTTTCCAGCATGATGGAGCACCTTGCCATGAGGCAAAAGTGATAACTAAGTGGCTCTGGGAACAAAACATCAACATTTTGGGTCCATGGCCAGGAAACTCCCCAGACCTTAATCCCATTGCGAACTTGTGGTCGATCCTCAAGAGGCGGGTGGACAAACAAAAACCCACAACTTCTGACAAACTCCAAGCATTGATTATGCAAGAATGGCCTGCCATCAGTCAGGATGTGGCCCAGAAGTTAATTGACAGCATGCCAGGTCGGATTGCAGAGATCTTGAAAAAGAAGGGCCAACACTGCAAATATTGACTCTTTGCATAAACTGAATGTCATTCTCAATGAAAACCTTTGACACTTATGGAATACTTGTAATTATACTTCAGTGTTACCATAGTAACTACTGACATAAAGATCTAAGAACACTGAAGCAGCAAACTTTGTGGAGACAAATACTTGTCATTCTCAAATCTTTTGGCCACGACTGTATATATGTAAGCAGGTTATGTTATTTTTCTACATAATGTTGTGCTCATGCAGAGTTGCAGCTCTTAGCCGGATGCTGTCTGTCTGCTCTGTGTAGCTAACTGCTCATACGCCAGTCTGTCTGCACTATGGGCTCTGGTCTATGTATAGGGATTAGGGTATCATTTGGGATGCAGTCTAGCTGTGTATGTCTACTGCCTAGTTGTTGATGCCGTGGTGAGGGAGAGGTGAGGAGGGCAGCAGTCATGGAAGGACTTTAGCTTTTAAGCTGCTTTAGACCATTGCTGCTGGGGAAGGATTTTTTTTTTTTTTTCAGACAGCTGGGAACCAGGACAGGACAGGAGAGGAGAGGAGAGGAGAGGAGAGGAGAGGAGAGGGACTCTGCTCTCACACGCAACACCCTCACCACGGAACCCTCACAACCGGAACCCTCACCACGGAACCCTCACAACCGGAACCCTCCCAACCGGAACCCTCCCAACCGGAACCCTCACAACCGGAACCCTCACAACCGGAACCCTCCCAACCGGAACCCTCCCAACCGGAACCCTCACAACCGGAACCCTCCCAACCGGAACCCTCACAACCGGAACCCTCACAACCGGAACCCTCACAACCGGAACCCTCACAACCGGAACCCTCACAACCGGAACCCTCACAACCGGAACCCTCACAACCGGAACCCTCACAACCGGAACCCTCCCAACCGGAACCCTCACCACTCCTATTGATAAACTCCTATAAACACCTTGTGATTGACATTATGGCCAGTCTAGCAGGTCTCAACCAGGTAGGCCAAGGTGTAAATTATGCCCAGGCTGACAGTGAGCACCAGCTCCCCCTTGTGGTTACTTTGAGTATGAACACAATTACTCCATCATGTAGTTATACTGAACAAAAATATAAAAGCAACATGTGACAATTTCAAAGGTTTTACTAAGTTACAATTCATATAAGGAAATCAGTCATTTTAAATAAATAAATAAATTAGGTCCTAATCTATGGATTAGGCAGGGGTGCAGCCATGGGTGGGCCTGGGAGGGCATAGGCCCACCCACTTGGCAGCCAGGCCTACCCACTGGAGATTATTTTTTTCAGTCCATGAAACATGGGACCAACAATTTACGTTGCTTTTATATTTTTGTTCAGTGTAGATGTATTTTTCACCTCACTGCTACTACCACAGACACAACACTGCTACTACCACAGACACAACACTGCTACTACCACAGACACAACACTGCTACTACCACAGACACAACACTGCTACTACCACAGACACAACACTGCTACTACCACAGACACAACACTGCTACTACCACAGACACAACACTGCTACTTCCACAGACACAACACAGCTACTACCACAGACACAACACAGCTACTACCACAGACACAACACTGCTACTACCACAGACACAACACAGCACAGTCAGCTCAACGAAGCCATACAAAACGACTATATAAAGCCCCCAAACAAGCCCTAATAAATAACTTGACCACTTTATTTTAGCTAGTTTACAATGACTAAGTTAAACCGAAACACACCTTGGTGCCTAAAGAGTTGGCTCTTCTGCATGGTACTGCACGCTAACCACATGGTACTGCACGCTAACCACATGGTACTGCACGCTAACCACATGGTACTGCACGCTAACCACATGGTACTGCACGCTAACCACTTGGTACTGCACGCTAACCACATGGTACTGCACGCTAACCACATGGTACTGCACGCTAACCACATGGTACTGCACGCTAACCACATGGTACTGCACGCTAACCACTTGGTACTGCACGCTAACCACATGGTACTGCACGCTAACCACATGGTACTGCACGCTAACCACATGGTACTGCACGCTAACCACATGGTACTGCACGCTAACCACATGGTACTGCACGCTAACCACATGGTACTGCACGCTAACCACATGGTACTGCACGCTAACCACTTGGTACTGCACGCTAACCACATGGTACTGCACGCTAACCACATGGTACTGCACGCTAACCACATGGTACTGCACGCTAACCACATGGTACTGCACGCTAACCACATGGTACTGCACGCTAACCACTTGGTACTGCACGCTAACCACATGGTACTGCACGCTAACCACATGGTACTGCACGCTAACCACATGGTACTGCACGCTAACCACATGGTACTGCACGCTAACCACATGGTACTGCACGCTAACCACTTGGTACTGCACGCTAACCACATGGTACCAAGAGTGACAACTTGTGTGGAAAACACAATGTACACCCTCAGTTGCTATGGGCTCACGAGTGGCGCAGCGGTCTTAGGCACTGCGTCACTACAGTCCCTGGTTCGGATCCAGGCTGTATCACAACCGGCCGTGATTGAGAGTCCCATAGGGCGGAGCACAATTGGCCCAGCGTCGTCTGGGTTTGGCCGGTGTAGGCCGTCATTGTAAATAAGAATTCGTTCTTAACTGACTTGCCGAGTTAAATAAAGGTGAAATACAAAAATAATAATAAAAGTGAACACTGTGACTTTAGAGACCACCAGGTGCACGTTCACTCTAGTCCACTGGATGGCAACGTTTACCAACATACCGGTAATTTACTGTCCAGAGTTGAAACCATGAAACAGCATCATCTATCACCGGAGAAAACAGATACTTGGAAAAGTGAAACTCCAAGAACTCCAAGTATGGCTAACTTCCTGGTTTTATAGAGCTCGACAGTTTGTAGTCCTAAAACCCGGATATGATTTACCTCTGGTTCGTTCAGCCATTCGTATGGTGAAACCTGAAAGGGGAGAGAATAGGGTTTTGGGATTAACGCTGAAAATAAGGTCTGAGGTAAACACAGGTTTAGGAGATCTTATATGTTTTGTTCTATGAGATAATCTCAGTCAGTTAACATGACCGTTATGAATTATGAAGCCTTTATGCGCTTTTTTTATTACATAAATGCTTCAAAATTCACAAAAAGTGACGTTAGTTGATGAAGATGATCTCAAAGGGGATTTTAGAAACACTTAAAATAAGGTCTGTGTTTCCTGTAGGCTTACCTTGGCGTGACATTTTTATAACCATGCAAATCAATATATTCAGCTCTATTTACTCTCAGCTTCGAAAATGCTAATTAGCATCAAAGTAGACATCATGCAAAACTACAAATCCCTGCAAGCTCCTGCACGTCATAGCTAGCTGACACCTTTGCTAACAGGTTGTGTTAATTTAAAACTTGCACAAGACAGTTCACAGAATTGTAATTTTACTACATTTAGCTAACATTATATAGCCCCTGGCTGTCTGTAAATTATGTCTGAGTGTTAGAGTGTACACTGGCTGTCTGTAAATTATGTCTGATTGTTTGAAAAAAAGATAAAAGAAAAGGGTTAAGAATGAGGTTAAGGTTAGGAAAAGGGTTGTTATGTTGTTAAGGTTAGGAAAAGGGTTGTTATATTTTGTTGAGTTCATTGCCACAGTTGGAAACTGTACAGCAAAGAAATCAAAGAAACTGGACATTATTGTGGCTGCGGGAGAATTTTACTTCTGTAGATTTACAAGGAGTACTGGCGACGGAAGATCCGCCCTCTCAGGGTTCCCTTGAGCCCGTGTAGGGATCAGATATGTTTTATTTATGTTTTGGCAATGCAATATATATATATACATGTTTTTTGGTGGGGTTTATTTATAATTTTAAGTTAGTATCACTATTACATATGGATTGATTGATTTAAAAAATAAAAGAGTACATCTGGTTGTTTGAAACCGTCCTGTTGGTGGCGGTAATACACCTGGTGGGTTGGAGTCCGCCGTCAACCACAGAAGAAGAAGCTTCACTAACACGCTACTAGCTGTTACTGAGAGAGAGAGAGAGAGAGAGAGAGAGAGAATATGGTGGTTGTTTGTGGCTTTCTTGGGGCTGAAATTAAATTAATACACCATATAAAAATGTAACCGAACGACGACTACATACATCCACGTCTGGTCTCGAACAAGGAACATTTGTGGTAAGAAGCGACAGATAACGTTAGCTAGCTAGGCTATGCTAACAGAATTGGCAGTATTGTCAGACAGAACAATGACATGGTTAGTTAGAAACACCTCCACAACCGGTGTTAGACAGCAGGTGTTAGACAGCAGGTCATAGACGGCAGGTGTTAGACAGCAGGTGTTAGACAGCAGGTGTTAGACAGCAGGTCATAGACAGCAGGTGTTAGACAGCAGGTCATAGACGGCAGGTGTTAGACAGCAGGTGTTAGACAGCAGGTGTTAGACAGCAGGTCATAGACAGCAGGTGTTAGACAGCAGGTCATAGACAGCAGGTGTTAGACAGCAGGTCATAGACGGCAGGTGTTAGACAGCAGGACTTAGACAGCAGGTGTTAGACAGCAGGTCATAGACAGCAGGTGTTAGACAGCAGGTGTTAGACAGCAGGTCATAGACGGCAGGTGTTAGACAGCAGGTCATAGACGGCAGGTGTTAGACAGCAGGTCATAGACAGCAGGTGTTAGACAGCAGGTGTTAGACAGTAGGTCATAGACAGCAGGTGTTAGACAGCAGGTGTTAGACAGCAGGTCATAGACGGCAGGTGTTAGACAGCAGGACTTAGACAGCAGGTGTTAGACAGCAGGTCATAGACAGCAGGTGTTAGACAGCAGGTCATAGACAGCAGGTGTTAGACAGCAGGTCATAGACGGCAGGTGTTAGACAGCAGGACTTAGACAGCAGGTCATAGACGGCAGGTGTTAGACAGCAGGTCATAGACGGCAGGTGTTAGACAGCAGGTGTTAGACAGCAGGTCATAGACAGCAGGTGTTAGACAGCAGGTGTTAGACAGCAGGTGTTAGACAGCAGGTGTTAGACAGCAGGACTTAGACAGCAGGACTTAGACAGCAGGTGTTAGACAGCAGGTCATAGACAGCAGGTGTTAGACAGCAGGTGTTAGACAGCAGGTCATAGACGGCAGGTGTTAGACAGCAGGTGTTAGACAGCATGTTAGGCAGCATGTTTGACAACATGTTAGACAGCAAGTCTTAGACAGCAGGTCTTAGCCTGTTAGACAGCAAGAGGTTGTGAATTAGACCAGGGCTCTGGTCAATCTTTGTGCACTATATAGGGAGAGGGTGCATTGGGGGCGTCTAAATAGTGGTAAGCAGGCGTTGGTCAGCGGGACCAGGCAGCAGACAGGAGGCCCTGCGCTCTGGGAGTTTAGGAGAGTTTAGCTCAAGGTTGTCTCACCTCTGGGTGTATGACTGAAGTTTTAGGGGAGACAGAGAGAGTCTTCAGAATTATTTATTCAAAGATTCTACCACATTCAGTCCAAAATAAAGTCCAATAGTTTGACTGTAGTTCTGTAGTTAATGGACTTGACTGCACAGCAAGGGTGGAACACTATTTTGAGGAGCCGTGAAATAGACTTTTGGTAAATGAATGTTCCTGATGCCATTTCTCTCCATCTCTCTCCTCCATCTCTCCTCCATCCTCTCTCTCTCTCCTCCCTCCTCCCTCTCTCTCCTCCCCCTCCTCCAGGTCAGGATGGAGCGGGACACAGAGCAGCCGCTGCTGTCAGCTGATGATGACCCTGAGGCTGGGTCAGGAGCTGGTCCCCTGTGTCCCCTGGCTGACCAGGACCGCCTGTGGTTCATCCAGGATGGCTGTGGTATAGTCTGTGGTGTGGTGACCTGGTTCTTGGTCCTCTACGCTGACTTTGTGGTCAATTTGGTGATGCTGCTGCCAAACAAGAGCTTCTGGTACTCCATGATCAACGGAGCGCTGTTTAACTTCCTGGCCGTCATGGCGCTGGCCTCGCATCTACGCGCCATGCTGTCAGACCCGGTGAGAAGTTGGAGGGGGTGGAGATGGAGTGGACTGGACTGGAGGGGAGGAAGAGGGAGACGGGAGGGTTATCAACTTCCTGGCTGTTATGGTCCTGGCATCGCACCTCAGAACGATGACAAGTCTGTCTGTCTTTGTGAGGACAGGGTGACTCTCACTTCTCTCTGTGAGAAGGAGATTGCATCCTGGTAGGACACATGATCAGTTGTCAGAGGGAGAGAGGAAGACTGACAAGTGACTGACTGACTGACTGACTAGTGCTGTAGGGACAGACTGAGGCCAGGTCATCTGATGCAGCACTCCATCACTCTCCTTCTTGGTCTAATAGCCCTTACACCGCCTGGAGGTGTTGGGTCATTGTCCTGTTGATAAACAAATGATAGTCCCACTAAGCCCAAACCAGATGGGATGGCGTATCGCTGCAGAATGCTGTGGTAGCCATGCTGGTTAAGTGTGCCTTCCTACCCTCATGGTAAAGACTATTCATTCATGTTTCCTACCCTCATGGTAAAGACTATTCATTCATGTTTCCTACCCTCAGGGTAAAGACTATTCATTCATGTTTCCTACCCTCAGGGTAAAGACTATTCATTCATGTTTCCTACCCTCATGGTAAAGACTATTCATTCATGTTTCCTACCCTCAGGGTAAAGACTATTCATTCATGTTTCCTACCCTCATGGTAAAGACTATTCATTCATGTTTCCTACCCTCATGGTAAAGACTATTCATTCATGTTTCCTACCCTCATGGTAAAGACTATTCATTCATGTTTCCTACCCTCAGGGTAAAGACTATTCATGCATGTTTCCTACCCTCATGGTAAAGACTATTCATTCATGTTTCCTACCCTCATGGTAAAGACTATTCATTCATGTTTCCTACCCTCAGGGTAAAGACTATTCATTCATGTTTCCTACCCTCATGGTAAAGACTATTCATTCATGTTTCCTACCCTCAGGGTAAAGACTATTCATTCATGTTTCCTACCCTCATGGTAAAGACTATTCATTCATGTTTCCTACCCTCATGGTAAAGACTATTCATTCATGTTTCCTACCCTCATGGTAAAGACTATTCATTCATGTTTCCTACCCTCATGGTAAAGACTATTCATTCATGTTTCCTACCCTCATGGTAAAGACTACATTTGTTTAATGTCTAGAATAGAGAGTATTGGATAGACTCTGAACCTTCGTCTAACCCCTCCCATCCCATCAGGGTGCGGTTCCTAAGGGCAACGCCACCAAAGAGTACATGGAGAGTCTGCAGCTGAGACCTGGGGAGGTCATCTATAAATGTCCCAAGTGCTGCAGCATCAAGCCAGAGAGGGCTCACCACTGCAGGTAGACACCATGACAGAGATGTATGATGTTATAGAGCTCTGTGGATACATAACACATCAGGTGAGGGATACACACAGGCTTAAGGTGTCCGCATACTTCCCAGCCGGAACAGTTTGAAACAGTTTGTGCATATATCATGTAGGGATGTGCATTTGAAATGTAAATATCCAATATTTGTTTGAATATTCTAAAATGTTTTAATGCTGCAGCCTGACAAGATGCAACGCATTCAGTGACAAGAACTGTGACTGTTAAGATATTAGAATAAATAACAGTTAAATAAACAACACACATGCAAGATACATTTATTGAACATGACGAAAACACATTGAACTTACTAGCGTTGTCGTGGACACAGGCTGTCACTTTGTGCGCTCTGCCCCACTCTCCTGTCGCTGCTGTAAGTTGGCCAGCTGTGTTTACTGCTGTGTGCCTTTCTTCAGAATTGCGCGTCTGTAACACAGCCCTCTTCATTCCCCAGTCCTGAGAGATGTAGTGACAGGTAATAGTTGTGTATGGTTCAGTTGTCAGGGCAGTCCACACGTCTGCAGTGGTAGCTACATTTTCTGTGACATCAAGCTCGGCTTTCAGTTTTTCCACCCTCTCGTTAGATTTCTTTCCGACCCTCACAGTGATCGTCTTGTGTGAGGGCACGTTGTACTCTGGTTCGACACATTTCATCAGTTCTCGAAAGCCCTGTCCTTCCTCAAAGTTCCGAGGTAGCAGGTCTTCTGTTATCACCGTGGTGATGATCTGCGTGATGTGCTGCTTCTGACCGGGTCACAGCTTCGCTTCAAGGTAGAACATGAGGTGATGCAGGCTGCGTTTGTTTGTCCTGTGACAAAGATGTTTCTTTATGCTTCAACCTCGTGGTTTTGTATTGAAGTGGTAGACTTGTGGTGCACTAGCTTGACATTGCATATTTTACATTTAACGTTTGTTTGGTTGTCAACATGATCTAAATACCTCCACACCTTGCTTCGCTTGCTGGCCATTTTCCCGGTTTTGAGCATCAAATGATAGACTGCAGCAGAATGGCCTCCTTTTCTGCTTATTATTTATTAAATAACTTAAAACGTCCCAACTCTTACAACACACGACACATGGAACACTTCATTTCACGAAATGTTTAACTTTTTTTTTTTTTTTTATCCTTTGAACTACCGTCATAAGTATTCGAAGCAAGTATTCGAATACTAACTTGATTTAGGATATTCGAGTATTCAAGCCCATCCCTAATATCATGACAACATTTTGTGGCGTTTTTGTTGTTTTTGTTCTTCAGCAAGGTTTATTTTGGTGCAAACTAAATAGATTCTTGAGGCCAGTGGTGTAAAAATACTTTCAAGTACTACTTGAAAAAGTCATTATTTTTATTTGTTTTTGTTGTTTTTTGTTGTTGACTACTTTTACTTCCACTACATTCATAAAGAAAATAACATACTTTTTACTCCATACATTTCCCCTGACGCCCAAACATACTGAAGGCTTAGCAGGACAGAAAAATGGTCCAGTTCACACTTACTGTATTAAGAGAACATCCCTGGTCGTCTACTGCCTCTGATCTGGACTCACTAAACACATGCTTCCTTTGTAAATGATGTCTGAGTGTTGGAGTGTTCCCCTGGTTATCCGTCAATTTAAAAATCAAGAAATAGTGCCGTCTGCTTTGCTTAATAAAAGGAATTTGAAATGATTTATACTTTTACTTTTGATACTTAAGTATATTTAAAACCAAATACTTTTAGACTTTTACTCAAGTAGTATTTTACTGGGTGACTTTTACTTGAATCATTTTTACTTTTACTCAAGTATGACAAGTATTTCCACCACTGTTCTAGGCAAGCCGAAGTTGGTAGCCGAAGTTGGTAGCTGAAGTCTACACCCTTTCGTCGGTGATTGGTCAACAGTAGGGATTTTTCAATTAAGTGTTTGCTGTTATTCAATGACGAGAGACTAATTGTTTTCATGCAAAAACAATTACTTGAGAAATACTGCACAAAACATCTTAGTTGGATGTAACATTGTGCGACTAAGATCTCCTCTGCAACACCGTCACAATTAATGACCGGTTTCTTGAGTTATCTTATATTCATTCAGACTTTTGAGGAAGTGTATACTGGCTAAGGCGTCTCCAAATGGACAAACAGTACTAATTATGTTTGGGTTTTTTTGGGGGGGGGTCTTTTAAGTGAGTATGCGATTCGGTTCACCTAGCCGAGTTCACACTAAAGCATGCTGACACACACACACACACACACACACACACAGTGGGAGAATTGGATACACAATGACTCTCGCTGACACACACAACAAACACAGGTTATAGAGAGATCATTGCAGGTGAGGGAAGAGCCTATCACAGACCCACTGGCTCTCACCAACTAAACACTGGCTAGGTCAATATCTCCACTAGCTAATGTCCATTACTCCTTCTAGTGGGGTTGAACTTGTCTTTGCCATCTAATACATTGTGTGTGTTACTACATGTATTGGCTACTTTCACCTTGACGTTTGTACGGTTGTACAGTAATATAATCACACATTTCTTCCAGGGTCTTTGTCAAAGGAATCATTTCATGTTTCTCATCCCCATTACAACCATCTCCCCTCTCCTCGCCTGTAGTATCTGTAAGCGCTGTATCCGTAAGATGGACCATCACTGTCCCTGGGTCAACAACTGTGTAGGGGAGAAGAACCAGCGTTTCTTTGTGCTCTTCACTGTAAGTACCTTATGTCACGTCCTACCATACCTCAGTGTAGGGGGGAATCCTAGAGCCAGGGTGTCTGACTAGAGCCAGGGTGTCTGACTAGAGCCAGGGTGTCTGACTAGAGCCAGGGTGTCTGACTAGAGCCAGGGTGTCTGACTAGAGCCAGGGTGTCTGACTAGAGCCAGGGTGTCTCTCCGTTTCTGAGTAGAAATAATATCTTTACCAATAACTGATATTTCTTCCATTTAATATCCAGCAAGTGAAGTTTTTATTTCGCAGCGTATGTGTAGTTAACCTTCAATAAAACATGTATCTCTCTCTCTCCTCCCTTCAGATGTACGTAGCTCTGATCTCAGGCTACGCCCTCTGCCTCAGTTTCCTACAGTTCTACACCTGTGTCCATGACCAGTGGAATGGTAGGCTACTGCTTACTCCTACATTCACTGTGGTAGGCTACTGCTTACTCCTACATTCTCTGTGGTAGGCTACTGCTTACTCCTACATTCACTGTGGTAGGCTACTGCTTACTCCTACATTCACTGTGGTAGGCTACTGCTTACTCCTACATTCTCTGTCCACTGTGTTAATATGCTGTGGGAAATGGAGATGTTGTTCTCTTGGTCATCAGGACTATGATGCAGAATCAACACATCTTATTTTCTGTGGGAAATTAAATGTGGAAATGAAAATAGGATTTTATCCCCAGAAGGTTCTTATAATAATTATTAATTCTTATAACAAACCTCTCCTCTGTCAACATGACAAACCTCTCCTCTGTCAACATGACAAACCTCTCCTCTGTCAACATGACAAACCTCTCCTCTGTCAACATGACAAACCTCTCCTCTGTCAACATGACAAACCTCTCCTCTGTCAACATGACAAACCTCTCCTCTGTCAACATGACAAACCTCTCCTCTGTCAACATGACAAACCTCTCCTCTGTCAACATGACAAACCTCTCCTCTGTCAACATGACAAACCTCTCCTCTGTCAACATGACAAACCTCTCCTCTGTCAACATGACAAACATCTTCTCTGTCAACATGACAAACATCTCCTCTGTCAACATGACAAACTTCTCTCTGTCAAAATAATGACAAACCTCTCTCCTCTCCTACATCTCCCAGAATGCACTGACTTCTCTCCTCCAGTGGCGGTGATGCTGATGATCTTCCTCTGTCTGGAGGCTTTCCTCTTCCTCACCTTCACCGTGGTCATGTTCGGAACGCAGATACACTCCATCTGCAACGACGAGACGGTGAGGCACCAAGCACGCCACACACTGGTCATCACGAGTTAAAGGAACACTTGTCAAGGTTTACAGGAACACTGAACCTCGGTCATTGAATGGTTCACTGGCGGTTTCCCTGAAGTTACTTTCTGTTGCTTTTCAAGTCAGGTTTAATGGAGTTTATTTATTTACCCCACAAGAGGCTCTCTGTGACTTTGTTTAGTAATAACAACAGTTGGGTTAGTAACAGAGTAACTGGTCCCTCAGCCTAGTAATAATAACAACAGTTGGGTTAGTAACAGAGTAACTGGTCCCTCAGCCTAGTAATAATAACAGTTGGGTTAGTAACAGAGTAACTGGTCCCTCAGCCTAGTAATAATAACAGTTGGGTTAGTAACAGAGTAACTGGCCCCTCAGCCTAGTAATAATAACAGTTGGGTTAGTAACAGAGTAACTGGTCCCTCAGCCTAGTAATAATAACAGTTGGGTTAGTAACAGAGTAACTGGTCCCTCAGCCTAGTAATATTAACAACAGTTTGGTTAGTAACAGAGTAACTGGTCCCTCAGCCTAGTAATAATAACAACAGTTGGGTTAGTAACAGAGTAACTGGTCCCTCAGCCTAGTAATAATAACAACAGTTGGGTTAGTAACAGAGTAACTGGTCCCTCAGCCTAGTAATAATAACAACAGTTGGGTTAGTAACAGAGTAACTAGTCCCTCAGCCTAGTAATAATAACAGTTGGGTTAGTAACAGAGTAACTGGTCCCTCAGCCTAGTAATAATAACAGTTGGGTTAGTAACAGAGTAACTGGTCCCTCAGCCTAGTAATAATAACAGTTGGGTTAGTAACAGAGTAACTGGTCCCTCAGCCTAGTAATAATAACAACAGTTGGGTTAGTAACAGAGTAACTAGTCCCTCAGCCTAGTAATAATAACAGTTGGGTTAGTAACAGAGTAACTGGTCCCTCAGCCTAGTAATAATAACAGTTGGGTTAGTAACATAGTAACTGTCTCTCCTCTCCAGGTTCATGTCATCTCCTAGTCTGACAAGGAATACAATTCATCCCTGTCCCAACTCCCTCAGTGTTCAGAACGCCTTAGCCAGTATACACTTCCTCAGATATCCATGAACAAATTGAACAAAATGGCTGTCCTGAATCCACCTAGTTGAGGCAGCAGTAGCACTGTTTAATGAAAATACTATGTTGACTAAAGTGCCCGTCTGTCTCATCTCCCAGGAGATTGAGCGTCTGAAGAATGAGAAGCCGACGTGGGAGCGGCGTGTGCGCTGGGAGGGGATGAAGGTCGTGTTCGGAGGCCCGCCATCCTTCCTCTGGTTCAACCCATTCACCGGCCTGCGTCTGCAGCTTCTAATGATGACACGTACACGCCGTAGTGGGGTGGAGTTCTCTGTCTGAGGGCGAGCAGCCCAACACAGCTCTTCCCCATCTGATACCTCACCCGGACCTCTGGACCGTTGGAAACATCATGGGGGTCTTTTGTACCCCTGGACACATTGGGGTTTTGGTGGTACCCCCTGGACTGATACGATGGGGTGTGACCTGTGACCCCCCCCCCCCCTCCCCCCATACACACTACATTGGGGTCTCCAGAGTGGAGGCCTACTAAGACTTGACTTATCCTCTTGGACCCCTTAGAAACAAGGCGTCCAGCATGGCTGTCCTCCACCTCACTGACAGGGAGACCTGTATCTGAGTCTGTCCTCCACACAGAGAGACTAGGGCTGAATATGGGTCTGTATCTGAGTCTGTCCTCCACACAGAGAGACTAGGGCTGAATATGGGTCTGTATCTGAGTCTGTCCTCCACACAGAGAGACTAGGGCTGAATATGGGTCTGTATCTGAGTCTGTCCTCCACACAGAGAGACTAGGGCTGAATATGGGTCTGTATCTGAGTCTGTCCTCCACACAGAGAGACTAGGGCTGAATATGGGTCTGTATCTGAGTCTGTCCTCCACACAGAGAGACTAGGGCTGAATATGGGTCTGTATCTGAGTCTGTCCTCCACACAGAGAGACTAGGGCTGAATATGGGTCTGTATCTGAGTCTGTCCTCCACACAGAGAGACTAGGGCTGAATATGGGTCTGTATCTGAGTCTGTCCTCCACACAGAGAGACTAGGGCTGAATATGGGTCTGTATCTGAGTCTGTCCTCCACACAGAGAGACTAGGGCTGAATATGGGTCTGTATCTGAGTCTGTCCTCCACACAGAGAGACTAGGGCTGAATATGGGTCTGTATCTGAGTCTGTCCTCCACACAGAGAGACTAGGGCTGAATATGGGTCTGTATCTGAGTCTGTCCTCCACACAGAGAGACTAGGGCTGAATATGGGTCTGTATCTGAGTCTGTCCTCCACACAGAGAGACTAGGGCTGAATATGGGTCTGTATCTGAGTCTGTCCTCCACACAGAGAGACTAGGGCTGAATATGGGTCTGTATCTGAGTCTGTCCTCCACACAGAGAGACTAGGGCTGAATATGGGTCTGTATCTGAGTCTGTCCTCCACACAGAGAGACTAGGGCTGAATCACAAACTAAACACTTGACCACTAAGCCTTTTATGGAGTGGCCACTTTCTGATGTGTTTGATAGTGAGCACTCGCCTGCCACTGTTCTGGGACAGGGACAGGGAGAGACCAGCCTGCCCTGCTCTGGGACAGGGACAGGGAGAGACCAGCCTGCCCTGCTCAGGGACAGGGGCAGGGAGAGACCAGCCTGCCCTGCTCTGGGACAGGGACAGGGAGAGACCAGCCTGCCCTGCTCTGGGACAGGGACAGGGAGAGACCAGCCTGCCCTGCTCTGGGACAGGGACAGGGAGAGACCAGCCTGCCCTGCTCTGGGACAGGGACAGGGAGAGACCAGCCTGCCCTGCTCTGGGACAGGGACAGGGAGAGACCAGCCTGCCCTGCTCTGGGACAGGGACAGGGAGAGACCAGCCTGCCCTGCTCTGGGACAGGGACAGGGAGAGACCAGCCTGCCCTGCTCTGGGACAGGGACAGGGAGACCAGCCTGCCCTGCTCTGGGACAGGGGCAGGGAGAGACCAGCCTGCCCTGCTCTGGGACAGGGGCAGGGAGAGACCAGCCTGCCCTGCTCTGGGACAGGGGCGGGGAGAGACCAGCCTGCCCTGCTCTGCTGTGAGCCCCAGTCACATGATGACACACTGGATACATATTGTACTTCTTCCCTTCTTCCACATACTGGTGCAGACTTAACCTACTGTTCTATGTCTACATAAGGATGTGAACAGGGGTAGTTTGGTTTAAACAGCCTGGACATAGTCTCTACCCTGCTGGACACAGACCATCACTACTGACATTAAACAGCCTGGACATAGTCTCTACCCTGCTGGACACAGACCATCACTACTGACATTAAACAGCCTGGACACAGTCTCTACCCTGCTGGACACAGACCATCACTACTGACATTAAACAGCCTGGACATAGTCTCTACCCTGCTGGACACAGACCATCACTACTGACATTAAACAGCCTGGACACAGTCTCTACCCTGCTGGACACAGACCATCACTACTGACATTAAACAGCCTGGACATAGTCTCTACCCTGCTGGACACAGACCATCACTACTGACATTAAACAGCCTGGACATAGTCTCTACCCTGCTGGACACAGACCATCACTACTGACATTAAACAGCCTGGACATAGTCTCTACCCTGCTGGACACAGACCATCACTACTGACATTAAACAGCCTGGACATAGTCTCTACCCTGCTGGACACAGACCATCACTACTGACATTAAACAGCCTGGACATAGTCTCTACCCTGCTGGACACAGACCATCACTACTGACATTAAACAGCCTGGACATAGTCTCTACCCTGCTGGACACAGACCATCACTACTGACATTAAACAGCCTGGACATAGTCTCTACCCTGCTGGACACAGACCATCACTACTGACATTAAACAGCCTGGACATAGTCTCTACCCTGCTGGACACAGACCATCACTACTGACATTAAACAGCCTGGACATAGTCTCTACCCTGCTGGACACAGACCATCACTACTGACATTAAACAGCCTGGACATAGTCTCTACCCTGCTGGACACAGACCATCACTACTGACATTAAACAGCCTGGACATAGTCTCTACCCTGCTGGACACAGACCATCACTACTGACATTAAACAGCCTGGACATAGTCTCTACCCTGCTGGACACAGACCATCACTACTGACATTAAACAGCCTGGACATAGTCTCTACCCTGCTGGACACAGACCAACACTACTGACATTAAACAGCCTGGACATAGTCTCTACCCTGCTGGACACAGACCATCACTACTGACATTAAACAGCCTGGACATAGTCTCTACCCTGCTGGACACAGACCATCACTACTGACATTAAACAGCCTGGACATAGTCTCTACCCTGCTGGACACAGACCATCACTACTGACATTAAACAGCCTGGACATAGTCTCTACCCTGTTGGACACAGACCATCACTACTGACATTAAACAGCCTGGACATAGTCTCTACCCTGCTGGACACAGACCATCACTACTGACATTAAACAGCCTGGACACAGTCTCTACCCTGCTGGACACAGACCATCACTACTGACATTAAACAGCCTGGACATAGTCTCTACCCTGCTGGACACAGACCATCACTACTGACATTAAACAGCCTGGACATAGTCTCTACCCTGCTGGACACAGACCATCACTACTGACATTAAACAGCCTGGACATAGTCTCTACCCTGCTGGACACAGACCATCACTACTGACATTAAACAGCCTGGACACAGTCTCTACCCTGCTGGACACAGACCATCACTACTGACATTAAACAGCCTGGACATAGTCTCTACCCTGCTGGACACAGACCATCACTACTGACATTAAACAGCCTGGACATAGTCTCTACCCTGCTGGACACAGACCATCACTACTGACATTAAACAGCCTGGACATAGTCTCTACCCTGCTGGACACAGACCATCACTACTGACATTAAACAGCCTGGACATAGTCTCTACCCTGCTGGACACAGACCATCACTACTGACATTAAACAGCCTGGACACAGTCTCTACCCTGCTGGACACAGACCATCACTACTGACATTAAACAGCCTGGACATAGTCTCTACCCTGCTGGACACAGACCATCACTACTGACATTAAACAGCCTGGACATAGTCTCTACCCTGCTGGACACAGACCATCACTACTGACATTAAACAGCCTGGACACAGTCTCTACCCTGCTGGACACAGACCATCACTACTGACATTAAACAGCCTGGACACAGTCTCTACCCTGCTGGACACAGACCATCACTACTGACATTAAACAGCCTGGACACAGTCTCTACCCTGCTGGACACAGACCATCACTACTGACATTAAACAGCCTGGACATAGTCTCTACCCTGCTGGACACAGACCATCACTACTGACATTAAACAGCCTGGACACAGTCTCTACCCTGCTGGACACAGACCATCACTACTGACATTAAACAGCCTGGACACAGTCTCTACCCTGCTGGACACAGACCATCACTACTGACATTAAACAGCCTGGACATAGTCTCTACCCTGCTGGACACAGACCATCACTACTGACATTAAACAGCCTGGACACAGTCTCTACCCTGCTGGACACAGACCATCACTACTGACATTAAACAGCCTGGACACAGTCTCTACCCTGCTGGACACAGACCAACACTACTGACATTAAACAGCCTGGACATAGTCTCTACCCTGCTGGACACAGACCATCACTACTGACATTAAACAGCCTGGACATAGTCTCTACCCTGCTGGACACAGACCAACACTACTGACATTAAACAGCCTGGACATAGTCTCTACCCTGCTGGACACAGACCATCACTACTGACATTAAACAGCCTGGACATAGTCTCTACCCTGCTGGACACAGACCATCACTACTGACATTAAACAGCCTGGACATAGTCTCTACCCTGCTGGACACAGACCATCACTACTGACATTAAACAGCCTGGACATAGTCTCTACCCTGCTGGACACAGACCATCACTACTGACATTAAACAGCCTGGACATAGTCTCTACCCTGCTGGACACAGACCATCACTACTGACATTAAACAGCCTGGACACAGTCTCTACCCTGCTGGACACAGACCATCACTACTGACATTAAACAGCCTGGACATAGTCTCTACCCTGCTGGACACAGACCATCACTACTGACATTAAACAGCCTGGACATAGTCTCTACCCTGCTGGACACAGACCATCACTACTGACATTAAACAGCCTGGACATAGTCTCTACCCTGCTGGACACAGACCATCACTACTGACATTAAACAGCCTGGACACAGTCTCTACCCTGCTGGACACAGACCATCACTACTGACATTAAACAGCCTGGACATAGTCTCTACCCTGCTGGACACAGACCATCACTACTGACATTAAACAGCCTGGACATAGTCTCTACCCTGCTGGACACAGACCATCACTACTGACATTAAACAGCCTGGACATAGTCTCTACCCTGCTGGACACAGACCATCACTACTGACATTAAACAGCCTGGACATAGTCTCTACCCTGCTGGACACAGACCATCACTACTGACATTAAACAGCCTGGACACAGTCTCTACCCTGCTGGACACAGACCATCACTACTGACATTAAACAGCCTGGACATAGTCTCTACCCTGCTGGACACAGACCATCACTACTGACATTAAACAGCCTGGACATAGTCTCTACCCTGCTGGACACAGACCATCACTACTGACATTAAACAGCCTGGACACAGTCTCTACCCTGCTGGACACAGACCATCACTACTGACATTAAACAGCCTGGACACAGTCTCTACCCTGCTGGACACAGACCATCACTACTGACATTAAACAGCCTGGACATAGTCTCTACCCTGCTGGACACAGACCATCACTACTGACATTAAACAGCCTGGACATAGTCTCTACCCTGCTGGACACAGACCATCACTACTGACATTAAACAGCCTGGACATAGTCTCTACCCTGCTGGACACAGACCTACTGACAGAGTCACGTTAGCTGGTTGTGGTTTTCCTCCTTGTTTAGAGTCACGTTAGCTGGTTGTGGTTTTCCTCCATGTTTAGAGTCACGTTAGCTGGTTGTGGTTTTCCTCCATGTTTAGAGTCACGTTAGCTGGTTGTGGTTTTCCTCCTTGTTTAGAGTCACGTTAGCCAAGACCGAGTGTGGGAAACACTGCTAGCAGGAAGTAGCTTTAACACCAAACTGGAGGATAATCTTCAATGGGCAGCGGAAGGGAAGCATTTTGCCTTTTATTCTCATCAAGTCAATATGATGATGATGGTGATGCTGGAGATGAAGTGAATGAACTGCTGGTGTCTCTACCTCCCTACCACCTCCCTACCTCCTCCCTACCTCCTCCCTACCACCTCCCTACCTCCTCCCTACCTCCTCCCTACCTCCTCCCTACCACCTCCCTACCTCCTCCCTACCACCACCTCCCTACCTCCTCCCTACCTCCTCCCTACCACCTCCCTACCACCTCCCTACCTCCTCCCTACCTCCTCCCTACCTCCTCCCTACCACCTCCCTACCACCTCCCTACCACCTCCCTACCTCCTCCCTACCACCACCTCCCTACCTCCTCCCTACCTCCTCCCTACCACCTCCCTACCACCTCCCTACCTCCTCCCTACCACCTCCCTACCTCCTCCCTACCACCTCCCTACCTCCTCCCTACCACCTCCCTACCTCCTCCCTACCACCTCCCTACCACCTCCCTACCACCTCCCTACCACCTCCCTACCACCTCCCTACCACCTCCCTACCACCTCCCTACCTCCTCCCTACCACCTCCCTACCTCCTCCCTACCACCTCCCTACCACCTCCCTACCTCCTCCCTACCACCTCCCTACCACCTCCCTACCTCCTCCCTACCACCTCCCTACCACCTCCCTACCTCCTCCCTACCACCTCCCTACCACCTCCCTACCTCCTCCCTACCACCTCCCTACCTCCTCCCTACCTCCTCCCTACCACCTCCCTACCACCACCTCCCTACCTCCTCCCTACCACCTCCCTACCACCTCCCTACCTCCTCCCTACCACCTCCACATAGCTCTGACACAATGACACCCTATTCCCTATATACACAGTGTACAAAACATTAACAGCTTCCTAATATTGAGTTGGTGGATTCTATATGAAATTGAAGCAGTCAGCTGTTGTATTTAAACAAGTCCTTGTCCAAGACCTCCCAGTATTGACTTGATGATAATTAATGGAAAACTAAATGCTGCCCTTTGAAGCTGAACCAGGTCTGAGACGAGCCGTCTTACATGTTGGACTGGTGATGTGATCAGAAGTAAAGCACAGTCTTCCTTGGTCCCTGGCAGGCTCACAGCTCTTCTGATAGCCAGTCAGTCTGAACCTGTTACGTCCCAACTGGCACCCTATTCCCTATATAGTGCGCTACTTTTGACAAGAGCCCTAGGGAGGGCATTATATAGGGAATAGGGAGCCATTTGGAACACACTCAGCCTTTCATACAGACTTTATTGGTGAAGCAATGGGTCTGTCAACCAACAGGAAGCTTGTAGTGACAGTTGAGTCTTTTCAACAGCTGGTGAAGGTTTTTTCAGTCCACCATTTTGTTCCCCCTCTGCCCTCCTAACCTTATCTCATTTCTCTCTCTGCTTATTTTGTTGGCTTCACAACAGAGCCACTGTGACACAGGATATGGATGATCATCAAACAACAGTTTGTTTTAGGAGACCCTTAAAACAATACAATCATGCAAATATCCGCCATTGATTAATGCCATATTTTGTTTTATTGTATCCATTGATTTATGATTGTAGAAATAATTTGTTTTAAAATAAAAGCTTAGTCTCTGAACAACACGTTTATGTCCAGATCTAAAAGGCTGACGTGGAAAGGACCTCATTGTGTCACTAAGACAGGTTATTTTTCCTGGGACAACAACTACACGTAAATATCGGTACATTTCATTAACCTTATGCCTAAAAGAAAAAGCAATTTAGACAAAAACAAATAACAATGAAATAACCATAAATATCTTTTCATGTTTATTTCCCCATTAAAAACACTCTTCCATACCTGTCTAGGTTGGAACTGTTGCTGTTAAAACACAAAAAATCATTTAATTCTGAACTGGAATAAACGGATTGATCAGAACACAGATGTACAGTTGAAGTCGGATGTTTACAAACACTTAGGTTGAAGTCATTAAAACTCATTTTTCAACCACTCCACAGATTTCATGTTAACAAAGTCATTCTTCCAACAATTGTTTACAGGCAGATTATTTCACTTATAATTCACTATATCACAATTCCAGTGGGTCAGAAGTTTACATACACTAAGTTGACTGTGACTTTAAACAGATTGGAAAATTCCAGAAAATGTCATGGCTTTAGAAGCTTCTGATAGGCTAATTGACATAATTTGAGTCATTTGGAGGTGTACCTGTGGATGTATTTCAAGGCCTACCTTCAAACTCAGTGCCTCTTTGCTCGACATCATGGGAAAATCAAAAGAAATCAGCCAAGACCTCAGGGGGAAAATGAATGTAGACCTCCACAGGTCTGGTTCATCCTTGGGAGCAATTTCCAAACGCCTGAAGGTACCACGTTCATCTGTACAAACAATAGCATGCAAGTATAAACACCATGGGACCACGCAGCCGTCATACCGCTCAGGAAGGAGACGCGTTCTGTCTCTTAGAGATGAACGTACTTTGGATTGACCTCAATCCTATAGAACATTTTGTGTGCAGAACTGAAAATGTGTGTGTGAGCAAGGAGGCCTTCAAACCTGACTCAGTTACACCAGTTCTGTCAGGAGGAATGGGCCAAAATTCACCCAACTTATTGTGGGAAGCTTGTGGAAGGCTACCAGAAACATTTGACCCAAGTTAAACAATTTAAAGGCAATGCTACCAAATACTAAATGAGTGTATGTAAACTACTGACCCACTGGGAATGTGATGAAAGAAATAAAAGCTGAAATAAATAATTCTCTCTACTATTATTCTGACATTTCACATTCTTAAAATAAAGTGGTGATCCTAACTGACCTAAGACAGGGAATTTTTACTAGGATTAAATGTCAGGAATTGTGAAAAACTGAGTTTAACTGTATTTGGCTAAAGTGTATGTTAACGTCCGACTTCAACTGTATACCAGAACACACACACACAGGCTTTTTCATCGTGCAACCCTTAGTAACAGTACAGATAAAATAAAATATCAGCCTACTGTACAGCTTACTGTAGAAAGTATTGATGATAGAAAGTCTAGGTTGGCACTGTTGCTGTTAAAATACAACACTTATTCAGAATAAAAATTATGTATTTTAACAGCAACAGTTCCAACCTAGACTTGCGTTTCTTAAAGTATGGGTCGCGAAAGTGGCACATAGCCTTGTGTAACATCCCCTGGCACATAGCCTTGTGTAACATCCCCTGGCACACAGCCTTGTGTAACATCCCCTGGCACATAGCCTTCTGTAACATCCCCTGGCACACAGCCTTGTGTAACATCCCCTGGCACGTAGCCTTGTGTAACATCCCCTGGCACACAGCCTTGTGTAACATCCCCTGGCACACAGCCTTGTGTAACATCCCCTGGCACATAGCCTTGTGTAACATCCCCTGGCACATAGCCTTCTGTAACATCCCCAGCAGCTCCACAGTATAGAGAATCTGTAGCAGGGTGCTGTGTTGTAGACAGCTCCACAGTATAGAGAATCTGTAGCCCGGTAACTCGTCTGGAGGAAGCCCTGTTACTCATCTGAACGTAACCTAGTAACTCGTCTGAACGTAACCCGGTAACTCATCTGAACGTGGCCCGGTAACTCATCTGAACTTAATTAATGAAATCTCATTTGCGCTTTGTAGAACGTCAAGATAGACGCACAATTTATGTTAGGTTGCCACCTGTAGGATGAGAAATGTAACACATTCCTAAGAGAATTGTTTATCTCCAAGAACAAGATCTCTCCTAGAGGGAAACTCTTCTGGAATGCATATATACTGTACTACCGACATTGAATGAAAAAAAGCTTGGTTGTCCCTCATGCATTTTGTATATCAAATAAAGTAAAAGAAATTAACTTTAAAATCTTGAACAAAACTTGCAATAACTTTTAGAGGACATAATTATGCATTTTCTGTGATAAAGAAGGGAAAACTATTATACAAATGTTTTGTGTGTGATTCTGTGAATTATAATAAGACCCATGTATTTACAATGAAAGATGTATATATGTTATTAAAATGAAAACAAAACAATTGAATTAGTCGTTAATTTCTTCATTCACTCTGGTAAATGTTATATACACCCCCAAAAATATTTGAAATCTGTCCCCAAATGCAGTACATATTTTTGACTTGAAAACCAATATTTAATAAAATCTTTTAGAATTAGTCAATAACCCAAAAACATTATTCTAAATGAATGGTATCCGGTTTGCCGCTCCTGCCGTGATGACGTTATTGACGCGGCGCGAACGTGAGTGCAATGGCGACAGACGCAAGGTTGACGCAACACTAACAGCGCGGCACGAGAGACGCGCTTCACATGGCGGGAAACGGAAACATGGACGCGGGTGTGGATCTCGGACCAGATGTCGAATGTGTAGTTAATCGTTGGATTGTGGATTATTATATATCTGTGGCATTTGATACTTTTAGGAATGAACAGTATACTGATTTCTGTGAGATCAGAGACATCCTTCAATGTGAGTAACGTTAGCTCACAAATACACTTAGCTATGTAACGTTAGCATCCTCGCTAACACTACGTTTCTAGACCGTCTCTGCGTAATAAGATGGCTAGCTCGTGTTAAGTGTGTTTAGCTAGCCATGTTTATAACCTTTATACCACATGTTTACTAGCTAGTTAGATCCGTTAGCTAACTGGTAACGTTGACTGTTAGCCAGACCAGTTAATAGTACTAGTCTCGAAGATCCCTGGTGAAAAGTGTAGTTTTTGTCCTAACGTTAGCTAGGAAACGTTAGCAACACACAGCTGATTGAAATAACGTTAGTCAACTTATTATAAAGTTCAGATTATTTGAATCAGCTGTGTATCGTTAGGACAAAAACGAAACCTGCACCCCTTGGCGTCCCCATGGGTGCGTTCAGTTCGTTTGAACGTTTACTACGGTGCGGAACGACACGTTTTCCCAAAACGTTGTTGAACAGACGTTTGTTCCGTTCTGCGGGTGTGCCGGGTTTGGCTTGAAACAGTGACTGACGTTTTTAAAGGCAAGTGGTGCATTTTGAACCCACAACCCTCCCGGTGTTCAACCGGTCGGTGTTCAACCGGTCGGTCAGGACGCCATCGTTTCCGTTAATTGAACGTTCTATTGCGTTATGTACTGAACGCAGTCCAGCACCGAAATGCTGTTAACTACACTCATCCAGACTAACTAGTTCTGGAAAACACTTCTATGTAGGGTTTCCACGGGTTACATTTAAATACATTTGTAGGCCGTCATTGTAAATATGAATTTGTTCTTAACTGACTTGCCTAGTTAAAGGTTAAAATAAATAAATAAAACATTTTGCTCCATGTGAACTACAATTCAAACTGGGTTTCAAAGCATATGCTTATCTTTCATATCAACAAGAAATAATATTTAAAATAAAAAATATACACTTTAGCAGTTTTGCACAGATCCACAATCTGTGCTGGCCTTCAGTTGACAAACTAACCTCCCAGCCCAGTTAAAGGCTCTGCATGGTCAGTCTGAAGTGGCAGTATAGCAATTACTCCAATACAGACTAAAGGGCTTTCCTAATTCTTGCACTTAGCGGAGCAGAACTATTGTGAAGGAAGTTGTCAAGAAAGTGGCCCTGGGCATAAGAGATATAAGGGGTCGCTTGGGGGCCCTGTGTGTGTTGGCGTGTCAGTGTAGCATGTGTGTGGGTAGAGCCCAGTGAGTGTGTGTTGTGTGTGTGTGTGTGTTGGCGTGTCAGTGTAGCATGTGCGTGGGTAGAGCCCAGTGAGTGTATGTAGTGTGTGTTGGCGTGTCAGTGTAGCATGTGCGTGGGTAGAGCCCAGTGAGTGTATGTAGTGTGTGTTGGCGTGTCAGTGTAGTATGTGCGTGGGTAGAGCCCAGTGAGTGTATGTAGTGTGTGTTGGCGTGTCAGTGTAGCATGTGTGTGGGTAGAGCCCAGTGAGTGTATGTAGTGTGTGTTGGCGTGTCAGTGTAGCATGTGTGTGGGTAGAGCCCAGTGAGTGTGTGTTGGCGTGTCAGTGTAGTATGTGTGTGGGTAGAGCCCAGTGAGTGTATGTAGTGTGTGTTGGCGTGTCAGTGTAGTATGTGCGTGGGTAGAGCCCAGTGAGTGTGTGTTGGCGTGTCAGTGTAGTATGTGTGTGGGTAGAGCCCAGTGAGTGTGTGTTGGCGTGTCAGTGTAGTATGTGCGTGGGTAGAGCCCAGTGAGTGTATGTAGTGTGTGTTGGCGTGTGTGGGTAGAGCCCAGTGAGTGTATGTAGTGTGTGTTGGCGTGTCAGTGTAGCATGTGTGTGGGTAGAGCCCAGTGAGTGTATGTAGTGTGTGTTGGCGTGTCAGTGTAGTATGTGCGTGGGTAGAGCCCAGTGAGTGTGTGTTGGCGTGTCAGTGTAGTATGTGTGTGGGTAGAGCCCAGTGAGTGTGTGTTGGCGTGTCAGTGTAGTATGTGCGTGGGTAGAGCCCAGTGAGTGTATGTAGTGTGTGTTGGCGTGTCAGTGTAGTATGTGCGTGGGTAGAGCCCAGTGAGTGTGTGTTGGCGTGTCAGTGTAGTATGTGTGTGGGTAGAGCCCAGTGAGTGTGTGTTGGCGTGTCAGTGTAGTATGTGCGTGGGTAGAGCCCAGTGAGTGTATGTAGTGTGTGTTGGCGTGTCAGTGTAGCATGTGTGTGGGTAGAGCCCAGTGAGTGTATGTAGTGTGTGTTGGCGTGTCAGTGTAGCATGTGTGTGGGTAGAGCCCAGTGAGTGTGTGTTGGCGTGTCAGTGTAGTATGTGCGTGGGTAGAGCCCAGTGAGTGTATGTAGTGTGTGTTGGCGTGTCAGTGTAGTATGTGCGTGGGTAGAGCCCAGTGAGTGTGTGTTGGCGTGTCAGTGTAGTATGTGTGTGGGTAGAGCCCAGTGAGTGTGTGTTGGCGTGTCAGTGTAGTATGTGCGTGGGTAGAGCCCAGTGAGTGTATGTAGTGTGTGTTGGCGTGTCAGTGTAGTATGTGCGTGGGTAGAGCCCAGTGAGTGTGTGTTGGCGTGTCAGTGTAGTATGTGTGTGGGTAGAGCCCAGTGAGTGTGTGTTGGCGTGTCAGTGTAGTATGTGCGTGGGTAGAGCCCAGTGAGTGTATGTAGTGTGTGTTGGCGTGTCAGTGTAGTATGTGCGTGGGTAGAGCCCAGTGAGTGTGTGTTGGCGTGTCAGTGTAGTATGTGCGTGGGTAGAGCCCAGTGAGTGTGTGTTGGCGTGTCAGTGTAGTATGTGCGTGGGTAGAGCCCAGTGAGTGTGTGTTGGCGTGTCAGTGTAGTATGTGCGTGGGTAGAGCCCAGTGAGTGTGTGTTGGCGTGTCAGTGTAGTATGTGCGTGGGTAGAGCCCAGTGAGTGTATGTAGTGTGTGTTGGCGTGTCAGTGTAGTATGTGCGTGGGTAGAGCCCAGTGAGTGTATGTAGTGTGTGTTGGCGTGTCAGTGTAGTATGTGCGTGGGTAGAGCCCAGTGAGTGTGTGTTGGCGTGTCAGTGTAGTATGTGCGTGGGTAGAGCCCAGTGAGTGTGTGTTGGCGTGTCAGTGTAGTATGTGCGTGGGTAGAGCCCAGTGAGTGTGTGTTGGCGTGTCAGTGTAGTATGTGCGTGGGTAGAGCCCAGTGAGTGTGTGTTGGCGTGTCAGTGTAGTATGTGCGTGGGTAGAGCCCAGTGAGTGTATGTAGTGTGTGTTGGCGTGTCAGTGTAGTATGTGCGTGGGTAGAGCCCAGTGAGTCTTCATAATGACCATGTAAATAGTCCATGTAGCCATGTGATGAACAGTTCAGCAGTCTATGGCTTGGGGGTAGAAGTGAGAACTAGAGCTGTGTTACAATACTCTTACTAACTGCACTAACTACTATTTGTGACGTGAATTGAGTATATAGTATGCTTATTGATCATAGTATATATATTGTTTAGTATGCCTAACATTCCCGGGTACCGTACTAAATTAGCCAAAATATGAAGTATACATTCTGTGTAGATAGATACTTTATTGATCCCGGGGGGGACATTTCTTTGTCAAGCAGCTACAACAAAACACAGGGCAGGTGCAAAATGCCAGAATGAAAATACACAAAAGACAGATACACGATACATAGAGCGGCAGTATGAAAAAGTATAGAAATACAAGATATCTGGAGTGCAAAAAAAGCTATAAAAAGACATTGCATAGTATGGGTGGTTGGCTGAATATGTACACTATACATTAGTGGATGTTGGATGGTTAACTATACTATACAGGTCGATGGCAGAGAAATATTTAAATAGCTAAAAATGCGTATGATATGAGCGAGGGTAATAATAGTTTACTTAATAGACAGACTGGGTAAATGAACAGGTAAGTGAAAATTTTGCATGGTTAAATTAACTGTACAGTTAGGTATACAGTTATATTTACAGGTAAGTGAATACTTGCATGGTTACATAAACTGTACAGGTAAATGACAGGAAGAGATACTTTAATAGCTAAATGTGTGTATGATATCATTTGGGGTAATAATAGTAATTCCCTTAAAATACAGTCCTTAGTGCAGGGTTTAACTACAGATAAATGCACGTATTGCACATTCGATATACTAAAAGCAATGAAAAAAGATACAACTGACAGGATATTAATATGCATTCCTGAGTGAATGTCTACGTAAGTTAAGTCCAATAATTACTTGCAATATTGCACGTGATATGATATAACACTATATAACATATGTACATTATTTCTGTACTTTTAGGGCCCATAATGCAATTCTTCAGAAAATGGGCATGGCCTCGCAACATTTTCAGATTTGAAGAAAATGGTGGAAAATATAAGTCCAACGAGAGCGGATACAAATTAATTGCTTCAACTAATTATGATAAATGTTGAGCAATCCAATAAAGTAATGGCTTTTCAAATAAGTTACACGTTATGTTGGCTGACAATTAGTTAGCTACGCTATCCTTACCAACCACATAACATTACAGCAGTATGTACCGGTATGTTAGCTACACTATCCTTACCAACCACATATCATTACAGCAGTATGTACCGGTATGTTAGCTACGCTATCCTTACCAACCACATATAATTACAGCGGTATGTACCGGTATGTTAGCTAGTTAACTAACGTTAGTGGGATACTAATACATCCAACTTGCCAGGCAGTATATCTATCTAACTAAGTACCCAACCTTTATTGACTTGATTATTCACATCATTCTTAGCTAAGTGATTTCAGAGCACTCTCGCGCAGAATAACAGATTAATTTACGAACACTCAACACCCGTTGAATATGGCCGGTGTCAGTAAACGTTGACAAAAAAAAAAGCGTAATGAAATTGTTGCTCAAATGTTTTTTATTTCACCTTTATTTAACTCGGCAAGTCGGTTAAGAACAAATTCTTATTTACAATGACGGCCTACACCGGCCAAACTCTGAGGACGCTGGACCAGTTGTGTGCCGCCCTATGGGACTCCCAATCACGGCCGGTTGTGATACAATCTGGCTACAGTAACAGTTCCAGTCACCAACGCTCTGGATAGCCAAACATGAAAACAGCCTAACCAGCTCTGCTAGGGTGAGTAAAATGGTCAGAGTGAGCTGTTCTCTCATTTGTGTCTGGAAGTAGCTAGCCAACGGATCAACCCTAATCCTCGGCCAGAGCGTCCAGTGTGCGCTCTGAATTTACGAACGGATAATCTGACAACGCTCTGGATTTACGAACGCCCATAGTGCACTCTGGCACTCCGTATTCAATGTACGAACACACACAAAATCGTAAAAAGGTTTAGCTAGTCATTTGTTATGCTAACAAACTAGCAAGAGGTTGCATAGCAACAGCATCAACTTCCGGTAGACAGGAAGCTCTAGTACCTCAACTGAAACGATGCTGTTTGTTTACAGTATACTAAATGAACTAATAGTATAAAGATGTGAAGTAGTTTAACCTTTTAGTTTTCTCACTGATCTGAAAGATATGTTCCTTATGTTTCCAAAACGGCAAGCGATGCGTGTTATTGTTTAGAGCGGGTTCGGGCTCAACTTCCCCGGTCAGAAGATACTGTCGTCAATAGGCGCTAAAGCAGGTAGCCCCATTAATAGACGCTAGCTAATACATTATCCAACAACAACCTCTTTCAGGTCATCTGGTTCGGCCGTTGGAAGCCAACGATGCCATGCCCAAGAAGATTCGAGCAATACAGTTCCTCACCAGGATAAATGATGGCGACAAACTCGGTGAGAATTTTGAGCTGAACTTGAAGTAACTTGCTAGCTAGCGAGCGACAGTAGGAACTAACATTCATCCCTGTTGAAAACCAGAGACACCTGAAATGTGTTGTTGAGTTGTTCTCTTGCCATCCACAGACTTATCGTTTGACTCTCAGGATGCCCTCACTCCGCTGGAGTCTGCTATGAGCGTATTGGACAGCATCAGCGAGGAGTTGACGGTTCCCCAGAAAGACCTGGAGAGAGTACACAAGTCTATCAGAGAGATGGTGAGATCTGGACCCACTGTGTATAATAATTGAATGGTCCCCTGTTGAAACCCAAACACTGTTCTGATTTTCATGTCAGCCCTGTCCACATTATAAGATGGCTCTGAGTGGCTATAGAGGTTGTGTTTTGTCATGTTGTGGATTCTTGTTTTGTTTTGCTCTGTAGTTGGTGATGGTGTGTATTAAGAACAAGGCGTTTGACAAAGCCAAGGACGTTTTGAGGAAATACTTCCCAAAAAGCATGGTTGGAAAGGTGAGCTAACCCTTAATTCCTAAAGAGAAGATGGCAACAATACGAACAGGACAGAGGCATTTAGACCCATCTGTCTTAACCTGAGGAACATGACAGAGGCATTTAGACCCATCTGTCTTAACCTGAGGAACAGGACAGAGGCATTTAGACCCATCTGTCTTAACCTGAGGAACAGGACAGAGGCATTTAGACCCATCTGTCTTAACCTGAGGAACAGGACAGAGGCATTTAGACCCATCTGTCTTAACCTGAGGAACAGGACAGAGGCATTTAGACCCATCTGTCTTAACCTGAGGAACAGGACAGAGGCATTTAGACCCATCTGTCTTAACCTGAGGAACAGGACAGAGGCATTTAGACCCATCTGTCTTAACCTGAGGAACAGGACAGAGGCATTTAGACCCATCTGTCTTAACCTGAGGAACAGGACAGAGGCATTTAGACCCATCTGTCTTAACCTGAGGAACAGGACAGAGGCATTTAGACCCATCTGTCTTAACCTGAGGAACAGGACAGAGGCATTTAGACCCATCTGTCTTAACCTGAGGAACAGGACAGAGGCATTTAGACCCATCTGTCTTAACCTGAGGAACAGGACAGAGGCATTTAGACCCATCTGTCTTAACCTGAGGTCATCATAACCCTTAGGAAATTAAGTTTGTGTCCCAAATGGCACCCTATTCCCTATATAATGCACCACTTTTGATCAGAGCCATGTGGGGCCCTGGTCAAAACTAATGCACTAGAGAGTAGAGTGCCATTTGGGACACAGACCAAAATGGTGATGCAGGTTAATGTGTCCTCCAGAAAGCTATCTTCCTGGGGCTGGTCAACAGGAGGAGCAGTGAGCATTCAGTCCTCCACCAGGTCACCTACCAGCAGTTTAAACAAGAGATGCTGCAGTTCTGTGAAAGCCTGTTCACCTACTGTCATCCTTTCCTGTGCAGGGTATGTATGTTATGGTATGTATGGTATGTATGTATGTATGTATGTATTCCCTCAGGGACTCTGGCTGCATCTCAAATGAAACCCTTTCCCTATGTAGTGGATTGCTTTTGACCAGGGTCCACAGGTACATACTGAGGAACAGTACTGTCTCTAACTAGTAGCTAACTATAGAATGGGAGCTCTCTGTCTCCCTAACCCAAACTGAGGAGATCTGTCTGTGTGAATACCAGGCTGCCAGACAGCTGGTGGTGAAGAGACAGGAGGCAGGACAGGAGGCAGAGGAAGGTGACTGTCCCTCAGACCCTCAGCCAGAGGACCACCTTGTACTAGCAACACAGGAGAACACATCCAGACACAAACCCAGGTAGCCTCATGGATCCAATGTCAATCAATCAAGTAAATGTATTTTCTAAAGGACTTTTACCTCAGTTATTGTGATAACATGCTTTCCAGTTACCTATAGATATACAGGGTTACCTAGCCTGGATATACAGGGTTACCTAGCCTGGATATACAGGGTTACCTAGCCTGGATATACAGGGTTACCTAGCCCGGATATACAGGGTTACCTAGCCCGGATATACGGGGTTACCTAGCCCGGATATACAGGGTTACCTAGCCCGGATATACAGGGTTACCTAGCCCGGATATACAGGGTTACCTAGCCCGGATATACAGGGTTACCTAGCCCGGATATACGGGGTTACCTAGCCCGGATATACAGGGTTACCTAGCCCGGATATACGGGGTTACCTAGCCCGGATATACAGGGTTACCTAGCCCAGTGTGTGGATATACAGGGTTACCTAGCCCGGATATACAGGGTTACCTAGCCCGGATATACGGGGTTACCTAGCCCGGATATACAGGGTTACCTAGCCCGGATATACGGGGTTACCTAGCCCGGATATACAGGGTTACCTAGCCCAGTGTGTGGATATACAGGGAGCTCCAACAGTATTAGAACTGCCTGACTCTCTCCCTCCAGTCCTCCCTGTGCGCCCCCTGGTGGTGTCTTGCTGACACGCAGCCGGCTGAAGGCCGTTTATACAGCCCTGGCGGAGGAGTTGAGGGAGGCAATGACCTTTGCCGAGCTGGAGGAGGAGGTGGAAAGGGAGGTGATGGAGGAGAACGCAGGAAAAAAAGGTGCTGTTGTGGACCAAGAGGAACCCCTCCTGCACCTCTCCGGAAACCCTAGGTTGTTAATCATACCACTACCCTGCTACTTCCTGTCCTATGGTAGCCTGGGTACCATTCTGTTTAGCTAACATTCCACTCCTTGTCATGCCAATCATGTGTGGCATGTTATCCCAAACAGAGTGTATTTCTCCAGGCTAGCCCTATGGACTGCTCTGCTCCCCAGGTTGATATCGTTCCTTTTCTCCACTGTGACTCTTATTTTCATTGTTAAAGTGTGTTGTGAACCCTGACTTCACCTGCCTTGACCCCAGGCAGGGCTCAGATGCTGTGCTGAAGCAGGATGTCCCCGGGTCCCAGAGAGACTCAGGCAGTCCAATGGAGGCCTCCCCTGCTGACCTGGTTCCCCCAGCAGATCTGGCATCAGAGGCAGCCCCCCCAGCCCCAGCCCAGGCAGGCCCTCAGTGGAAGAGCAGAGGCTGGCCTTACACCATAGCCAGGCTGGTTATGGAGCCAGACAGCCAGGTGAGAGGAGAGAAGTGCCTGTTCTCTTTGAGTTGTTACATCACTTGGTGGATGGATAATGGTGAGTGACGTGAGCAGGAGGGAGAGGGGTTTAATGGCTTGATCTTCTAACCCTGATGTACAGGACTCATTACCTCATCTTCTAACCCTGATGTACAGGACTCATTACCTCATCTTCTAACCCTGATGTACAGGACTCATTACCTCATCTTCTAACCCTGATGTACAGGACTCATTACCTCATCTTCTAACCCTGATGTACAGGACTCATTACCTCATCTTCTAACCCTGATGTACAGGATTCTACGGACTCTCTAGAGCAGACTGTAGCAGAGAGGGAGGAGCCGGTAGCAGAGAGGGAGGAATCAGTATCCAACGGGGAGGAGTCAGTCAGCCGGGCAGACCCACTAAGCCCCGCCTCCACCCCACCCACACGGAAGTATCGCAAACGACGAGCCAGCAAGATGATCAAAGAGTAAGTCAAGAACAAGAAGGACCTCCCTGCATGTAGTACTGTGTTAATGTTAGGACCTCCCTGCATGTAGTACTGTGTTAATGTTAGGACCTCCCTGCATGTAGTACTGTGTTAATGTTAGGACCTCCCTGCATGTAGTACTGTGTTAATGTTAGGACCTCCCTGCATGTAGTACTGTGTTAATGTTAGGACCTCCCTGCATGTAGTACTGTGTTAATGTTAGGACCTCCCTGCATGTAGTACTGTGTTAATGTTAGGACCTCCCTGCATGTAGTACTGTGTTAATGTTAGGACCTCCCTGCATGTAGTACTGTGTTAATGTTAGGACCTCCCTGCATGTAGTACTGTGTTAATGTTAGGACCTCCCTGCATGTAGTACTGTGTTAATGTTAGGACCTCCCTGCATGTAGTACTGTGTTAATGTTAGGACCTCCCTGCATGTAGTACTGTGTTAATGTTAGGACCTCCCTGCATGTAGTACTGTGTTAATGTTAGGACCTCCCTGCATGTAGTACTGTGTTAATGTTAGGACCTCCCTGCATGTAGTACTGTGTTAATGTTAGGACCTCCCTGCATGTAGTACTGTGTTAATGTTAGGACCTCCCTGCATGTAGTACTGTGTTAATGTTAGGACCTCCCTGCATGTAGTACTGTGTTAATGTTAGGACCTCCCTGCATGTAGTACTGTGTTAATGTTAGGACCTCCCTGCATGTAGTACTGTGTTAATGTTAGGACCTCCCTGCATGTAGTACTGTGTTAATGTTAGGACCTCCCTGCATGTAGTACTGTGTTAATGGAAGGACGTTTTAACCGTCTCTGTTTTGACTTTAACACATTCTTAATGAGGGACACATTTTTTTGTATTTCTTTTTTACCTTTAGTTAACTAGGCAAGTCGGTTAAGAACAAATTCGTATTTATAGTATTTACTATAGGTTTCGCCCCTGGAGCAGATTAGGGTTAAGTGCCTTGCTCCAGGACACATCGACAGGTTTTTCACCTTGTCGGCTCGGGTATTCGAAACAACGACCTTTCGGTTACTGGCCCAACACTCTAACCGCTAGGCTACCTGCCACCCGAAGCTGACTGAAGCGGAGAGGGACTACCTGATCTGGTCCAATAAGAAACACTTGCTATAGTGTGTCCTAATAAACAGAACCTCTGTCTCCAGGACCTCGTCTGACCCTGAGGAGGAGGAGGTGTGTATTCTGGATGACACCCCTGAGCCCCCTGCTCATAAAGAATGTACCACCCCATCCACTTCCACACCTCAGAAAGGCTCCACCCCCCAGAGAAGCTCCACCCACCAGAGAAGCTCATCACATAAGAGAAGCCCCACCCCTCAAAAAGGCTTCACGTCCCAAAGGAGCTCCACTCCTCAGAAGGCATCCACCAGCAAAAAGGGAACCGATCCAAAGTGGTATGTAGAACTATATACTTCAGTATAGTTCTGTCATGTCCATTGTGATATGATTTTTGAGACATGGTTATGTATTTCAGTTGTATGTAGAACTACAGTTGAAGTTTCCATACACCTTAGGCAAATACATTTAAAACCAAATACGTTTTTCACAAATCCTAGTAAAAATTCCCTGTCTTAGGTCAGTTAGAATCACCACTTAATTTTAAGAATGTGAAATGTCAGAATAATAGTAGAGAGAATGATTTATTTCAGCTTTTATTTCTTTCATCACATTCCCAGTGGGTCAGTAGTTTACATACACTCAATTAGTATTTGGTAGCATTGCCTTTAAATTGTTTAACTTGGGTCAAACGTTTCAGGTAGCCTTCCACAAGCTTCCCACAATAAGTTCGGTGAATTTTGGCCCATTCCTCCTGACAGAACTGGTGTAACTGAGTCAGGTTTGTAGGCCTCCTTGCTAGCACACGCTTTTCAGTTCTGCCCACAAATGTTCTATAGGATTGAGGTCAGGGCTTTGTGATGGCCACTCCAGTACCTTTAAGGACTTTGTTGTCCTTAAGCCATTTTACCACAACTTTGGAAGTATGCTTGGGGTCATTGACCATTTGGAAGACCCATTTGCGACCAAGCTTTAACTTCCTGACTGATGTCTTGAGATATTGCTTCAATATATCCACATAATTTTCCTTCCTCATGATGCCATCTATTTTGTGAAGTGCACCAGTCCCTCCTGCAGCAAAGCACCCCCACAACATGATGCTGCCACCCCCGTGCTTCACGGTTGGGATGGTGTTCTTCGGCTTGCAAGCCTCCCCCTTTTTCCTCCAAACATAACGATGGTCATTATGGCCAAACAGTTCTATTTTTGTTTCATCAGACCAGAGGACATTTCTCCAAAAAGTACGATCTTTGTCCCCATGTGCAGTTGCAAACCGTAGTCTGGCTTTTTTATGGTGGTTTTGGAGCAGTGGCTTCTTCCTTGCTGAGCGGCCTTTCAGGTTATGTCGATATAGGACTCGGTTTTACTGTGGATATAGATACTTTTGTACCTGTTTCCTCCAACATCTTCACAAGGTCCTTTGCTGTTGTTCTGGGATTGATTTGCACTTTTCGCACCAAAGTACGTTGATCTCTAGGAGACAGAACGCGTCTCCTTCCTGAGCGGTATGACGGCTACGTGGTCCCATGGTGTTTATACTTGCGTACTATTGTTTGTACAGATGAACGTGGTACCTTCAGGCATTTGGAAATTGCTCCCAAGGATGAACCAGACCTGTGGAGGTCTACATTCATTTTCCCCCTGAGGTCTTGGCTGATTTCTTTTGATTTTCCCATGATGTCGAGCAAAGAGGCACTGAGTTTGAAGGTAGGCCTTGAAATACATCCACAGGTACACCTCCAATTGACTCAAATGATGTCAATTAGCCTATCAGAAGCTTCTAAAGCCATGACATTTTCTGGAATTTTCCAAGCTGTTTAAAGGCACAGTCAACTTAGTGTATGTAAACTTCTGACCCACTGGAATTGTGATATAGTGAATTATAAGTGAAATAATCTGCCTGTAAACAATTGTTGGAAGAATTACTTGTCATGCACAAAGTAGATGTCCTAACAGACTTGCCAAAACTATAGTTTGTTAACATGAAATCTGTGGAGTGGTTGAAAAATGAGTTTTAATGACTTCAACCTAAGTGTTTGTAAACCTTCGACTTCAACTGTATATATTATAGTTCTGTCTTGTCCATTGTGACATACAGTCATGTGAAAAGTAAGTACACCCCCTGGAAAGTTGTCTTTTTTTAAACATATTTGGACAGATGGATACAGTATGTAATCTTCACTTCAACACTATTGACAGATAAAGGAAACCCAATTTAACAAATCACACACACAAAAAAAACGTTGAAAATGTTATGCAATTAAAATAAACAAAACTGCCTTTTCCTTCTGGGGAAATAGTTAGTACATCCCTACCTTTACCATCACATAACATGGATACAATTAGAATTAGGTACCAAACATGGGTACACTGTCATTTTGAGAGCAGAGGCTTCTTCCTTCCTGACCTCCCATGTAGGCCAGGTTTGTGCAGTCTCTTTCTGACAGTGTATCCATGCACTTCAACATTGATTGTGGCAAGAGAGGCCTGTAGATCCCTTGATGTTACCCTGGAGTTCTTAAAGACTTCTATGAGCATCTTTCGGTCATCTCTTGGGCTGACTTTGGTGGGATGACCTGTCCTAGGTAGTTTGCCAGTGGGCTGGAATTTTCGTCGGACATTAGAACGATGTACTTCGAATTGCTTAGAAATGGAATTATGTTCTTATCTTTATGGAAGGCTGGACCCTCCTAAGTTTCTCTCTAATGTTCTCTAATCATTTACACTTGTTTTGGTACCTACAGTGGGGAGAACAAGTATTTGATACACTGCCGATTTTGCAGGTTTTCCTACTTACAAAGCATGTAGAAGTCTGTAATTTTTATCATAGGTACTCTTCAACTGTGAGTGACGGAATCTAAAACAAAAATCCAGAAAATCACATTGTATGATTTTTAAGTTATTAATTTGCATTTTATTGCATGACATAAGTATTTGATACATCAGAAAAGCAGAACTTAATATTTGGTACAGAAACCTTTGTTTGCAATTACAGAGATCATACGTTTCCTGTAGTTCTTGACCAGGTTTGCACACACTGCAGCAGGGATTTTGGCCCACCCCTCCATACAGACCTTCTCCAGATCCTTCAGGTTTCGGGGCTGTCGCTGGGCAATACAGACTTTCAGCTCTCTCCAAAGATTTTCTATTGGGTTCAGGTCTGGAGACTGGCTAGGCCACTCCAGGACCTTGAGATGCTTCTTACAGAGCCACTCCTTAGTTGCCCTGGCTGTGTGTTTCGGGACGTTGTCATGCTGGAAGACCCAGCCACGACCCATCTTCAATGCTCTTACTGAAGGAAGGAGGTTGTTGGCCAAGATCTCGCGATACATGGCCCCATCCATCCTCCCCTCAATACGGTGCAGTCGTCCTGTCCCCTTTGCAGAAAAGCATCCCCAAAGAATGATGTTTCCACCTCCATGCTTCACGGTTGGGATGGTGTTCTTGGGGTTGTACTCATCCTTCTTCTTCCTCCAAACACGGCGAGTGGAGTTTAGACCAAAAAGCTCTATTTTTGTCTCATCAGACCACATGACCTTCTCCCATTCCTCCTCTGGATCATCCAGATGGTCATTGGCAAACTTCAGACGGGCCTGGACATGCGCTGGCTTGAGCAGGGGGACCTTGCGTGCGCTGCAGGATTTTAATCCATGACGGCGTAGTGTGTTACTAATGGTTTTCTTTGAGACTGTGGTCCCAGCTCTCTTCAGGTCATTGACCACGTCCTGCCGTGTAGTTCTGGGCTGATTCCTCACCTTCCTCATGACCATTGATGCCCCACGAGGTGAGATCTTGCATGGTGCCCCAGACCGAGGGAGATTGACCGTCATCTTGAACTTCTTCCATTTTCTAATAATTGCGCCAACAGTTGTTGCCTTCTCACCAAGCTGCTTGCCTATTGTCCTGTAGCCCATCCCAGCCTTGTGCAGGTCTACAATTTTATCCCTGTTGTCCTTACACAGCTCTCTGGTCTTGGCCATTGTGGAGAGGTTGGAGTCTGTTTGATTGAGTGTGTAGACGGGTGTCTTTTATACAGGTAACGAGTTCAAACAGGTGCAGTTAATACAGGTAATGAGTGGAGAACAGGAGGGCTTCTTAAAGAAAAACTAACAGGTCTGTGAGAGCCGGAATTCTTACTGGTTGGTAGGTGATCAAATACTTATGTCATGCAATAAAATGCAAATTAATTATTTAAAAATCATACAATGTGATTTTCTGGATTTTTGTTTTAGATTCCGTCTCTCACAGTTGAAGTGTATCTATGATAAAAATTACAGACCTCTACATGCTTTGTAAGTGGGAAAACCTGCAAAAATCGGCAGTGTATCAAATACTTGTTCTCCCCACTGTAATTAGAATATTAGACATGTTATGTGATGGTAAAGGTAGGGGTGTACTAACTTTTTACCCATAAGGAAAAGGCATTTTTGTTTATTTTAATTGCATAACATTTTTATTTTTGTATTTGTGTGATTTGTTAAATTGAGTAACCTTTATCTGTCAATAGTGTTTTAGTTAAGATTACATATCCATCTGTCCAGGGGGTGTCTTACTGTATCACATGACTGTGTGTTTTTCAGTTTAATGTAGAACTATATACTTCAGTTCTGTTTGTTTTTCAGAGATTAGTTAGAATATGATGTTCTCTCTTTAAAATGGTGCTGTCGTCTACAGGAAGCAGCTGTTCAGTGTTGCCAAGGAATCCAAGGATAGATGGAGCGATGAAGAGGATTTATTTGACTCTCCTCACAAAGACAGTAATTATGATGATCATAACTATATAGTGTTTATTACTAGTGGTTTTACTATGGAGTTCTAACCTATGTTTTTATTTAGGTTCTGGAGACACTACTACTGGAGGAGGCAGGAAGAGGGTGAGTTTAGGTTCTGGAGACGGCAACAGAACCAGTACTATTGGAGGAGACAGGAAGACTGTGAGCACAGCCTCAGTTTAGAAGAGGGTGACATTCAGGAAGTGTTCAGACTCCTCCCCTTTATCCACGTTGTTACTTTACAGCCTTATTCTAAAATGGATTAAATGAATGTATTAATCAAATGTTTTCCATCAATCTACATAAAACCCCATAATGACAAAACAAAAAGAGGTTTTTAGAAAAACAGAAATACCTTATTTACAAGTATTCAGACCCTTTGCTATGAGACTTGAAATTGAGCTCAGGTGCTTCCTGTTTCCACAACTTGATTGGAGACCACCCGTGGTAAAAATCAATTGATTGGACATGATTTGGAAAGGCACACACCTGTCTAGACAAGGTACCACAGTTCAAATCAGAGTTTATTTGTCACGTGCCCCGAATACAACAGGTGTAGACCTTACAGTGAAATGCTTACTTACAAGCCCTTAACCAACAATACAACAGGTGTAGACCTTACAGTGAAATGCTTACTAACAAGACCTTAACCAACAATACAACAGGTGTAGACCTTACAGTGAAGCATCTGCTTCATCTGACCACTTCTTTATTGACCAAGTCACTGGTACTTCCTGCTTTAGTTTTTGCTTGTAAGCAGGAATCAGGAGGATGGAATTATGGTCAGATTTGCCAAATGGAGGGTGAGGGAGAGGTTTGTATGTGTCTCTGTGTGGAGTAAAGGTGGTCTAGAGGTTTGTATGTGTCTCTGTGTGGAGTAAAGGTGGTCTAGAGGTTTGTATGTGTCTCTGTGTGGAGTAAAGGTGGTCTAGAGGTTTGTATGAGTCTCTGTGTGGAGTAAAGGTGGTCTAGAGGTTTGTATGTGTCTCTGTGTGGAGTAAAGGTGGTCTAGAGGTTTGTATGTGTCTCTGTGTGGTGTAAAGGTGGTCTAGAGGTTTGTATGTGTCTCTGTGTGGAGTAAAGGTGGTCTAGAGGTTTGTATGTGTCTCTGTGTGGAGTAAAGGTGGTCTAGAGGTTTGTATGTGTCTCTGTGTGGAGTAAAGGTGGTCTAGAGGTTTGTATGTGTCTCTGTGTGGAGTAAAGGTGGTCTAGAGGTTTGTATGTGTCTCTGTGTGGAGTAAAGGTGGTCTAGAGGTTTGTATGAGTCTCTGTGTGGAGTAAAGGTGGTCTAGAGGTTTGTATGTGTCTCTGTGTGGAGTAAAGGTGGTCTAGAGGTTTGTATGTGTCTCTGTGTGGTGTAAAGGTGGTCTAGAGGTTTGTATGTGTCTCTGTGTGGAGTAAAGGTGGTCTAGAGGTTTGTATGTGTCTCTGTGTGGAGTAAAGGTGGTCTAGAGGTTTGTATGTGTCTCTGTGTGGAGTAAAGGTGGTCTAGAGGTTTTTTTCCTCTGGTTGCACATTTAACATTCTGATAGAAAAGAGGTAAAACGGATTTAAGTTTCCCTGCATTAAAGTCCCCGGCCACTAGGGGCGCTGCCTCTGGATGAGTGTTTTCCTGTTTGCTGATGGCCTTATACAACTCATTGAGTGAGGTTTTAGTGCCAGCATCGGTTTGTGGTGGTAAATAGGCAGCTATGAAAAATACAGAAACTCTCTTGGTAGATAGTGTGGTCTACAGCTTATCATGAAATACTCTACCTCAGGCCAGCGAAACTTCCTTAGATATCGTGCACCAGCTGTTGTTTACGAAAATGCATAGACCGCCACCCCTTGTCTTACCAGACGCCGCTGTTCTATCCTGCTGATACATTGTGTAGCCAGACAGCTGTATGTTGATTGTGTCGTTGTTTAGCCACGACTCAGTCAAGCATAGAATGTTACAGTTTAAAGTCCCGTTGGTAGTTTAATCTTCCTCGTAGGTCATAGATTTTATTTTCCAATGATTGCACGTTAGCTAGCAGAACGGAGGGAAGTGGGGGTTTATTCGATAGCCTACGAATCCGCAGAAGGTGTCCTGCCCTGCGCCCTCTCTTTCGGCGTCTTCTCTTCACGCAAATGACGGGGATCTAGGCCTGTTCCTGGGAAAGCAGTATGTCCTTCACGTCGGAGTCGTTAAATGGAAAAACAAGCTTCCAGCTCGTGGTGGCGAGTAATCAATGTTCTGATGTCCAGAAGTTGTTTTCGGTCATAAGAGAATAAGTAAAAAAAAAAAAAAATACGCAAATAGCAGAATTGGTCAGGAGCACGTAAAACGTCAGCCATCTTCTTCGGCGCCGCAATAAGTTGACAGTGCATGTCAGAGCAAAAAACAATCCACGAGGTCGAAGGAATTATCCGTAGAGCTCCGATACAGGATTGTGTCGAGGCACAGATCTGGGGAAGGATACCAAAACATTTCTGCAGCATTGAAGGTCCCCAAGAACACAATGGCCTCCATCATTCTTAAATGGAAGACGTTTGGAACCACCAAGACTCTTCCTAGAGCTGGCCGCCCGGCCAAACTGAACAATCGGGGGAGAAGAGCCTTGGTCAGGGAGGTGACCAAGAATCCGATGGTCACTCTGAAAAGGCTCCAGAGCTCCTCTGTGGAGATTGGACAACCATCTCTGCAATACTCCACCAATCAGGCCTTTATGGTAGAGGGGTGGCAGGTCGCTGAGTGGTTAGAGCGTTGGGCCCGTAACCGAAAGGTTGCTGGATCGAATCCCAGAGCTGACAAGGTAAAAATCTGTAGTTCTGCCCCTGAACAAGGCAGTTAACCCACTGTTCCTAGGCCGTCATTGTAAATAAGAACTCGTTCTTAACTGACTTGCCTAGTAAAATAAAGGTTAAATAAATAGTGGCCAGGCGGAAGCAACTCCTCAATAAAAGTCACGACAGTCTGCTTGGAGGACTTTGGATTCTTTGGTCTGATGAAACCAAGATTGATCTCTGGCTTGAATGCCAAGCATCACGTCTAGAGGAAACCAGGCACCATCCCTACGGTGAAGCATGGTGGTGGCAGCATCATGCTGTGGGGATGTTTTTCAGTGGCAGGGACTGGGAGACTAGTCAGGATCGAGGGAAATATGAACAGATCAAAGTACAGAGAGATCCTTGATGAAAACCTGCTCAGGACCTCAGACTGGGGTGAAGGTTCACCTTCCAACAGGACAATGACCCTAAGCACACAGTCAAGACAACGCAGCAGTGGCTTCGGGATAAGTCTCTAAATGTCCTTGAGTGGCCCAGTCAGAGCCCGGACTTGAACCCAATCAAACATCTCTGGAGAGACCTGAAAATAGCTGTGCAGCGACTCTCCCCATCCAACCTGACAGAGCTTGAGAGGATCTGCAGAGAAGAATGGGAGAAACTCCCCAAATACAGGTGTGCCGAGCTTATAGCGTCATACCCAAGAAGACTCTAGACTGTAATCGCTGCCAAAGGTGCTTCAACAAAGTACTGAGTAAAGGGTCTGATTACTTGTGAAAATGTGTTATTTACTTTTTTATTTTATATATTTGCAAAACATTCAAACCCTGTTTTGATGGGTCATTACGGGGTATTGGGTCATTACGGGGTATTGAGGTCATTACGGGGTATTGAGGTCATTACGGGGTATTGAGGTCATTACGGGGTATTGAGGTCATTACGGGGTATTGAGGTCATTACGGGGTATTGAGGTCATTACGGGGTATTGAGGTCATTACGGGGTATTGAGGTCATTACGGGGTATTGAGGTCATTACGGGGTATTGAGGTCATTACGGGGTATTGAGGTCATTAAGCCTAGTACTGATTCTCCATAATGTGTGTCCGGGAAACCTCTATATAATGTAACTATGTTAAGTGTTGTCCTCTACATAATGTAACTGTGTTAAGTGTTGTCCTCTACATAATGTAACTGTGTTAAGTGTTGTCCTCTACATAATGTAACTGTGTTAAGTGTTGTCCTCTACATAATGTAACTGTGTTGAGTGTCCTCTACATAATGTAACTGTGTTAAGTGTTGTCCTCTACATAATGTAACTGTGTTAAGTGTTGTCCTCTACATAATGTAACTGTTAAGTGTTGTCCTCTACATAATGTAACTGTTAAGTGTTGTCCTCTACATAATGTAACTAACTGTGTTAAGTGTTGTCCTCTACATAATGTAACTAACTATGTTAAGTGTTGTCCTCTACATAATGTAACTAACTGTGTTGAGTGTTGTCCTCTACATAATGTAACTGTGTTGAGTGTTGTCCTCTACATAATGTAACTGTGTTGAGTGTTGTCCTCTACATAATGTAACTATGTTGAGTGTTGTCCTCTACATAATGTAACTGTGTTGAGTGTTGTCCTCTACATAATGTAACTGTGTTGAGTGTTGTCCTCTACATAATGTAACTGTGTTAAGTGTTGTCCTCTACATAATGTAACTATGTTAAGTGTTGTCCTCTACATAATGGTTACTGGACCTTCAGTGTTCTGTTGTGGCCCTCCTGTAGATGTGGACAGCAGAGGAGACCCAGTGGGTGAAGGAGGGAGTGAGGAGCCATGGAGAGGGGAACTGGGCCAGAGTAAAGGCCTCTTTCCCCTTCGTTGGCCGAACATCCGTCAACATCAAGGATAGGTGGAGAACCATGAAGAGACTAAAGATGGTCTGAGGTCACCAAACGGAAGAACACTGGCTGAAACAGGGAGGGACTATCTACTAACTTGTCCAATTAGTTGCTAAATGTTTTGCTACAGGGTGCAGTAATGAATTTGCCCCTGGAGAGGGCCTCTGAGCTGCACAAGACAACGATGACATTATCCAGTTGAGAATGGATGCAGACTTTTTAACGAGATGTTGCTGATGTTGATTTTGTTTAAAAAATAAATATTTCCCCGTCAACAATGAGGACCATGAAGAAGCTAACGATGGTCTGAGGGCCTTTGGACTAAGTAATACAGAATATGGTTAAGATAAATACATGTTCTGTTACATGGGAGGAGTAACACTGTTTGAACATGTTTGTTATAGAAATATATTTTGTCTTATTTCAGGAATCTGTTAGCCAACAGTGTTTCTTGGTAGAATAAATACTTATCTTATACTGACTGGCCTAACGTTTACCAGAGGACTGGCAAGCTTACTGCATTGAGTTAAGACAAGCGTTTAATATCTACAGTAAATACATGCTATATGTTAGTGCCAGAATCCAACATTTATTATTTTACACATTTTGTTGAAAAAATCTGTATATCACAAGTTTGAATGTTATGCTGATAAGAGTTAACTGCATAAGTCTTTATGCAAATCGCTCAAACCAGAGATCCATAGAAATTATGAACACTATGCAGAACCCCAAAATTACATTTACAGAACAAATCTATCGACAGACAAAACATTTCTATTTGGTAATTTACAGAGGATTCAGCCGTAGTGAAAGGGATGTTGGAAGCTGTTATCTTTCAGACTTAGCTGACAGCTTGATGAAACTATCCAGAGTTACTGGCCCCATGGTAATTAGAGGGACATACACAATCGTACCCTGTAGACCAGGGTTTCCCAACCCTCTACTCTGGGACCACCAGACGTTTCACATAGCAGTACTTCCCAACCCTCTACTCTGGGAAGTACATCAATGTGAAATGTCTGGTGGTCCTGAAGAAAGGGTTGGGAAGTACTACTGTTCATAATTGATAGTCCAGATTGTGAAGACTATGTGAGCGTGTCCTCAGACCTGATGAACTCTCCAATGTCTGCCTGGTGGAACACTACGATGGACATGGGGTCCACTCTCCTGCACTCCTGGGTTGACTTGGCTGCCACTCCAAAACCCTGCGGAAGACAGGCATGTTGAGTCAAACCTGCACATAAATGTCACATTCTCTAATGATTACCTACAAGTTGCTAAGATTGTTCATGATTTAGATAGTAGCGCCACATAGCTTGTTTGCAACTTCTTTAAAAAGCTTGTATGAAGGAGCAGCCAACTGTCAAATCACCAATATCCAAAAGAGATGCAGTGTAAAACTGACTATTTGGGCCAGTTTACCAAACAGATTATGCCTATTCCTGGACCAGAAATGACCGTTTCAGTCTAACTAGTTAACCTCTGTCTGGGAAACCTGCCCTATGTTGACTGAATGTGTTGGATCATGTACAGTATGTGAAGGAAGGGTAAACTCACCAGTGGTACGTCTGCCATGGAATAGACCACCACTCCCTGGTATTGGTTAGTGTTCTCTGTGATCCTCCCCAGACCAGACTTCAACACATGGTTCCCATAGAGGAAGGACTGCTCCTGCCCAGGCTTTACCCACACTTTGAACTGAACACACACACACAGTTCAGTTACTCAGAATAGGTCAGTGTTATTACAGTACTACCAATGTCTTAACTGAGATCCTGTAGGTTGAGACATATTGATGTTAATTTTAAAGCTTACACAAATAAACCTCTAGTCTCACCTTGCTGTCTTCAGAGCAATAACAATATATCTACACTTCTAACATGCCTAGTTATAATTATACATACTGCCATGTCAGAGCTCAGAGGGCCTCCACTCCATGCTTATAGTTTACCTTGGCATATGGTGCCAGGAAGTCCAGTGCTGTGATGTGCAGGCGGAACTTAATGGTCTTGGTAAACTTTCCAAAGCAGGTTCCCACCAACACCAACTTATCACGGGAGATGTTGGTAGCCAACTTCAGAATTCTCTCACTGACACAAAAAGTGGAAACAACTATTTTAGCAACCCGAAGAGACGATCATGAAGTAGCCTGCTTTATGATATCCATAGGGAATACTAACAATAACTGAAGCTCTGTAGCATTGTTTACCTGATATAATACACACGGTCGTTGTGAAGTCTGAAGCAATATGTCCCATCAGGTCTATCCACCAGGAGTTTGATGTTCTCACCAATGCTGTAGACAGACAAGAGGAAGGTGTCACACAATGTCATTGTAGATTCAGAGAATTTCAGATCATTCCAAATCACGTGCTATCTACACAGACAACGTACCATTCCAAATCACGTGCTATCTACACAGACAACGTACCATTCCAAATCACGAGCTATCTACACAGACAACGTACCATTCCAAATCACGTGCCATCTACACAGACAACGTACCATTCCAAATCACGTGCCATCTACACAGACAACGTACCATTCCAAATCACGTGCCATCTACACAGACAACGTACCATTCCAAATCACGAGCTATCTACACAGACAACGTACCATTCCAAATCACGAGCTATCTACACAGACAACGTACCATTCCAAATCACGAGCTATCTACACAGACAACGTACCATTCCAAATCACGTGCTATCTACACAGACAACGTACCATTCCAAATCACGAGCTATCTACACAGACAACGTACCATTCCAAATCACGAGCTATCTACACAGACAACGTACCATTCCAAATCACGAGCTATCTACACAGACAACGTACCATTCCAAATCACGAGCTATCTACACAGACAACGTACCATTCCAAATCACGAGCTATCTACACAGACAACGTACCATTCCAAATCACGTGCTATCTACACAGACAACGTACCATTCCAAATCACGAGCTATCTACACAGACAACGTACCATTCCAAATCACGTGCTATCTACACAGACAACGTACCATTCCAAATCACGAGCTATCTACACAGACAACGTACCATTCCAAATCACGAGCTATCTACACAGACAACGTACCATTCTACACAGACAACTTATTTGCCAGCTTACTGAGCAGCATAACTAGGCAGGTTAAGACTGTCATCATGAGCATAGCACCAAAGAGACTGGAGGTTTTCAACCCTCTGCACTAACAGGCAAAGCTACACTGGAGTTGGTTGATGAAGCATGGACTGATGGATCTAGTGTGAACAGACATGGAACTTTGAAAACAACAAGATCACAATTCAATACTCACTATTTGGAGAGTTTCTCAAACATCGTTTTTGTCTCGTCGTCTGTTAGAGGCCTCATTTTGGTCAATTATTCGCTAATTTCCTCACAATATTGTGCCCACAGAGAGTAGCTTGATGAACGCTACAACGTGGGATAGTGAGCGGAAATGCATGTGCAGGAAAACGGAAGTGGATGGTAAGTGACGTCAACATCATGCGCCTGTTCCTGTTGCGCTCTTTCGTTTTTCGAGCGACTATCTGTTTAGCTAAATAGCGAATTAAATGACTATTTAAAAGCCATCAGACAGAGAACGTACATTGTATTTGAACGAGCTGTTCTCGTACTCATGTGTAAAGGCCGGAAACCGGAGAAGTTTAGAAACAGGAAGAAGTGTTGAAGGGACAGCTTTCCAAAATGACAGCTGTAGACGTGGAAGATGAGAGTATTCTGGCTTCAATATTCAAAGACAGCTTTCCAGACAACTGGAGAGAAAACCCTGACTTCGCAGCCTACCTGTCGGAGCTCAGTTCGTATGGCGTGGAGAAATTAAACCGTGAACCGGAGCGGCTGGCGGAGGAGAGGGCGCAGATACTGCAGCAGACCCGCCAGCTCGCCTTCTCCAACTACAAGACGTTCATCCGCACCGCGGACTGTACCGAGGAGATGTACCGAGACTTCGGCAGCGTGGAGAGCAGGGTCTCCAAACTCCTCGACAAGTTGCCCCGCTTCGGTGACAAATGCAGGTTAGTGGAAACTTTCTCCATTTACTCTGTGGTTCTGTTTTCTGTCTGTATGTGACAGCTGGAGATAGAATTAAAATATTAAAACAATGGAGAGACGGACAGCAAGGTTTATACAAATCTCTTCTGTTGAAACTAAATGTTAGTCTAAAAGAAATGTGAGATGATGTTTAGATGCTTTTTATAGATTAAGTTTATAAATTGCCTGGCTGGGCTGATGAGACAGTGGATTGCACTGGTCAGATGGAACAGAATAAATAGACATTTTAACAACATATATTTAACTGGTGGTCATTTATGGAACAGACACCGGCTGGAATGCGGGTTTAAACAGTCAGATATCACGATTAAATTCACCCACTGTATAATGTATCCTTCTTTACAATAGAGTTAGGTGTCCCACTTTGCCAACATAGAGTTAGGTGTCCCACTTTGCCAACATAGAGTTAGGTGTCCCACTTTGCCAACATAGAGTTAGGTGTCCCACTTTGCCAACATAGAGTTAGGTGTCCCACTTTGCCAACATAGAGTTAGGTGTCCCACTTTGCCAACATAGAGTTAGGTGTCCCACTTTGCCAACATAGAGTTAGGTGTCCCACTTTGCCAACATAGAGTTAGGTGTCCCACTTTGCCAACATAGAGTTAGGTGTCCCACTTTGCCAATCAAGGTGTCCACATTTGCCGCTATCCAATTAAAAAATGTGGTCTCAGAACAATTTGTGTTTGAAGAAGAGTCATCCACCCTGTGTTTTTTTTCTTATATCTTTGGTATAGTATAGTAGAGTTGTTAAACTACTTGGGGTTAAGACAATAGAATGATTCTGGAATGTTCCAGAAAACACATTACTCACCCTATGTTTTCAATGTGAGCCTACTGCCTTCAGCTCATAGTGTAAAGTGGTGGTGAGGCGCTGATAACCTGCTGCCTTCAGCTCATAGTGTAAAGTGGTGGTGAGGCGCTGATAACCTGTTGATAACCTGCTGCCTGCACTTGAATGGTAAATAGGAGGAACGCTTCAATTACCAGTTGAGAAATAAAAATAGTAGTTATTTTTAATCTTGCACCATAATGTTTATTTTAATGTTTTATCGTGAACCAAAAATGTTTTTAACACACGATTGCATTTAGCTCATGTTTGACTCCAGCTCAGAATAGGTTCTGTATGCTGTGCACATGTGATAGTTGTGTTGGATAAATAAGATGCATGATGACTAACAAATACACACAGACTCATTTAAATCCACTATATTATGCAGGTTAACCTATAGACCAATAAGCATGGGGGTCAGATGGCAACGGTTCTATTTATCAACTTTAGTTTTTTTAGACCAAAAGCGGGCAATTGCCTGCTAACAAAAACCCTGGTGCTATCATGCCAACTCTAGCCTGAGTGCCAGTCTGTTTGTGCCATCATGCCAACTCCTTGTCCCTTATTGTCATGCTTGGCTTGACAAGGACAGCAATATAGTTGGCAAGAGCCCAAACAGACTGGTACCAGGCTAATGTCTGTCTAGCCCAAACAGACTGGTACCAGCTAATATCTATCTTTCCCAAACAGACTAGTACCAGGCTAATGTCTGTCTATCCCAAACAATACATCTCGTTGAATGTTACTGTTATAATACTGTTATTATGAACTGATGACATGATGAAGAACCTGTGAGGCTTAATGACTATCCTCTCTTTAGAGTTTTTATAAAGGAGGCGGAGGACATCGGGGTGAGCCGGCGTATGAACAGCCTGACTCTGAACCGCCACACAGAGATCCTGGAGATCTTAGAGATCCCTCAGCTGATGGACACATGCGTCCGGAATGGCTACTACGAGGAGGCTCTGGAACTGGCAGCCTACGTCAAGAGACTGGAAAAGAAGCACTCATCCCTACCTGTCATCCAGGTAATAATGCACAGCTAGGAGTTACAGATGGTACCACTTCCTGTTTACACAGCTAGGAGTTACAGATGGTACCACTTCCTGTTTACACAGCTAGGAGTTACAGATGGTACCACTTCCTGCTTATACAGCCAGGAGTTACAGATGGTACCACTTCCTGTTTACACAGCTAGGAGTTACAGATGGTACCACTTCCTGTTTACACAGCTAGGAGTTACAGATGGGAGGATACACAGTCTGACAAGCTATGTGGTTCTGAACTAGAAAACACCTTGTCTACTTGGGGCTCCCCAGTGGCTGCTGTGGTCTAAGACACTGCATCTCAGTTCTAGAGGCCACTACAGACCCTGGTTCAATTCCAGGCTGTATCACAACCGGCTGTGATTGGAAGTCCCATAGGGCGGCACACAACTGGTCCAGTGTCATCTGAGTTTGGCCGGTGTAGGCCGTCATAGTAAATAAGAATATGTTCTTAACTGACTTGCCTAGTTAAATAAAGGTTACAAAATAATACACACAGTCTGACAAGCTATGTGTTTATGATTGTGTTCCAGATGTGAGAGTTTTAACGTTGTCTACACAGACGGTTCAGTGTGTGATTCTCTGACCTCTACTGTGTGTCTTCCTCAGGGCATCGTCCACGAGGTGCGTCAGTCAGCTCAGCTCATGCTGAACCAGCTGTTGCAGCAGCTACGCAGCAACTCCCAGCTTCCTGTGTGCCTGCGTGTGATTGGCTACCTGCGCAGGATGGACGTGTTCACGGAGGCGGAGCTACGGGTCAAGTTCCTGCAGACACGGGGCAGCTGGCTCCATTCCATCCTCTCCACTGTATCTGATGATGATCCTTACTTCCACATCACCAAGACCATCGAGGCCTGTCGCGTGTGTAACATGGGCTGTAACTTCAGTTATCTAGCAGTGTAATGGTTGAATGAAGGACCAAGGAGACTGATGCTTTTCCCTTTATTCTCTGACATTACTCTGTTCCAGGTACATCTGTTTGACATCATCACACAGTACAGAGCCATCTTCTCTGACGAGGACCCCCAGCTGCCTCCCGGTGACACAATGCTTTATTTCAATAAGACAACATAGCGGAGAAGGCTGAATTATTTCATACAATTTACCATTTTATCCAATTACACATTGCAAATAGACACATTGCAAATATACAATACATATGTTCTTGAGAAGACAGTCAGTGATGTGGGTATGGTACAGACAGGTCATAGGTCACTGGAAGGCAGCCTTGTGATGTATGGTACTGTCTGTGTTGAAAGGTGGTCAGGACCATGTGGTGAACGAGGGGACCATCTTCCACGGCTGGGTGGTGCAGCAGGTGTCTGACTTCCTTGAGACTCTGGACCGAGACCTCCAGAGTGGGGTGGGCGGTCGCCTGGACTCCCTGCTGGGACAGTGCATGTACTTCGGCCTGTCCTTCAGCCGCGTGGGGGCAGACTTCCGCGGCCAGCTGGCCCCAATGTTCCAGCGTGTGGCGGCCGATACCTTCCGTAAAGCTGTAGAGGAAGCCATAGAGAAGTTCCAGGAGGACATGAACCTGTATACTCTGATCTCTCTCCCCTCCATGCTGGGTGGGGGCTCCATGCCAGGGACCCTCCAGACCCCCAGTACCCAGCCAGGAACCCTCCAGCCCCCCATGGCTTTGCTGGATTTCCCCCCTCTGGCCTGCTTCCTCAACAACATCCTGACGGCCTTCAATGACCTAAGGCTCTGCTGCCCCCTCGGTCTGGCCCAGCAGGTGACCAAGTACCTGGAGGACGCCCTGCTAAAGGTATGTAACGAACGCCTCTCTGTCTCTGCTAATGCTACGCTATGCTACGCCTGCTGCTGAAGTTACGATATAGACATGTCTAGGCTGTCCCATGTTCTCTAGACATGGTAGATGTTATGTTCTCTAGACATGGTAGATGTTATGCTCTCTAGACATGGTAGATGTTATGCTCTCTAGACATGGTAGATGTTATGCTCTCTAGACATGGTAGATGTTATGCTCTCTAGACATGGTAGATGTTATGCTCTCTAGACATGGTAGATGTTATGTTCTCTAGACATGGTAGATGTTATGTTCTCTAGACATGGTAGATGTTATGTTCTCTAGACATGGTAGATGTTATGCTCTCTAGACATGGTAGATGTTATGCTCTCTAGACATGGTAGATGTTATGTTCTCTAGACATGGTAGATGTTATGCTCTCTAGACATGGTAGATGTTATGCTCTCTAGACATGGTAGATGTTATGCTCTCTAGACATGGTAGATGTTATGCTCTCTAGACATGGTAGATGTTATGCTCTCTAGACATGGTAGATGTTATGCTCTCTAGACATGGTAGATGTTATGCTCTCTAGACATGGTAGATGTTATGCTCTCTAGACATGGTAGATGTTATGCTCTCTAGACATGGTAGATGTTATGCTCTCTAGACATGGTAGATGTTATGCTCTCTAGACATGGTAGATGTTATGCTCTCTAGACATGGTAGATCTAGGATCATCTTACTCTCCCCAAATCCTAATCTCAAACTCACCAAAGATCACTGTCTTTGGGACATGGTTATCTAGCACAGTTGAAATGTTGTTTATGTGATGAACACAGATATCTGATGTTTCCTGCAAGCCATTGTGTCTCTGGCCATGGTAGAAGTTACCCTGATAGGATCAGTTCATCCTCCCTCAAAATATTAGGTTGTATCTCATGATTTTCTCTCTCTCTCTCTCTCCCCCCCCCCCCCCAGGTCACCAAGTTGATCGTGGTGTTCTACAGGGCTGAGGAGACGGCCTTCAGCAGCCGAGAGAAGGAGCTGTTTGTCCAATTCTGCTGTTCCTTCGCTGAGGACATGGTGCCTTTCCTCAACCGCTGTCTGCAGGTCTTGTTCCCCCCAGCACAGCTCTCTGTCATACTGGGTAAATACTGTCACTCATTTCAACTGGTTATTCTACATCAGTTGGCATTTACATGTTCTTCCACGGATGCTAAAGACTACAATATGACAGATCTGCTGATGTGAAAACATCCACAGTAACAACCTCTATAATAATGTATGTGAAACATGGTTTTCTTCTCCAGGTGTCCCTCCAACTCAAGTCCATAAGTACAGCAGTCTGGGTTGTATTGATGTGAGTGCATTACTGGAGCCTCTGGGGTTTGTTCTTCCCAAGAGGGAGATGGTGACTCCAGTGGTAGAAGAACACCTCAGTGTTGAGCTGGAGGGTCTCACCACAGCTGATCCTGAATCAACACTTCCTGTTGACAACCTGGGACTTCCTGATCCTGAACCAATAGCAGGCCCGGAACCAATAGAGGAGGATCCCATGGTCTCATCCACCATATCTACTGAGTTTGTGTCTGAGACAGGTCTGACCTCTGACCCTGAACTGGAAGCCATTTTGAATAACCCTAACCCTGTACTAAACGACCCAGAGCCTGAGAGACCAAGAGCTGACAGCCACCGTGAAGTACAGGAAGACCCTGAGTTGGAGGCCATACTGAATCCCCCAAAGCCTGTACTGACCGCCCCAGAGCCTGAAGTAAACCCAGAGGTACCAGGGGCAGACAGTGAGCCATCAGAGCCTGAGGTAAACCCAGAGGTACCAGGGGCAGACAGTGAGCCATCAGAGCCTGAGGTAAACCCAGCGGTACCAGGGGCAGACAGTGAGCCATCAGAACCTGAGGTAAACCCAGCGGTACCAGGGGCAGACAGTGAGCCATCAGAGCCTGAGGTAGTAGGAGAGAGTTAACCTTCAGAGGAGTGATGCCAATAGCCTTGCATTGATGGTTTTCAGCTCTTAGTTACTGTGCATTTTGACTCATTCATTTAACAATGACCCTTTCAGGAATGATTCCAATGCTTTCATATCCTGTCATCTAATCTAATCTGGGTTTGACTGGTTGGAGAATGTGTGGTAATATTGGGTTGAACTACTTAATAAATATATATTCAAATAGTGACTATGCATAATAAAATGGATGATTTTGACAGAAGTTGCACTCTTGAACACAAGTTTGAATTAGGGGCATTAGAATATCAGAGCATGTTACATGCCTTTAATGTGCAAAAACCTTAAGGCTTTTACAAACTTGGTAGCTGAGTTACTGTATAACGGATCATCAACTAGATTCAGCCGTGGGATTATTTATTCTGGAGCGGATGGTTGGGGGCCAGAACATAATGAAACAACATTAGACTGCAGATATATTTCACTAAAACATAATCATTTCAAACCTGGATTACATTGTTCTGGTGATGTCTTTCAGATGGGACGTTAAAACGTGTGTCCTGACTCTGTGGTCATTCAAAATCCCATGACACTTATTGTAGGATTAGGAGTGGTCATAAAACAATTCCCAACAATTCCTAATTGGTATACATGACTCCTCACCTGATAGCTGATGTGTGGTGAGAGTTCTGGTGGCTGCAGCTCATTGGATGAGGTGAGTTTCCACCTAGTATTTAAAGTGCTTTGAGTATCTCAGTTGGTAGAACAATGCTTTATAAATCCAACCCATTATTATTAGTAGTATTCAGACCTTTTCCACATTTTGTTACGTTACAGCCTTATTCTCAAATGGATTAAATAAATATCCTCAGCAATCTACACACAATACCCCATAATGACAAAGCGAAAACAGGTTACAATTTTTTGAAAACAAAAACAACTTATTTCCAGTATTCAGACCCTTTGCTGTGAGACTCCGTTGAGCTCAGGTGCTTCCTGTTTCCATTGATCATCCTTAAGATGTTTCTACAACTTGATTGGAGTCCACCTGTGGTAAATTAGATGGACATGATTTTGAAAAGGCACTCGTGTCTTTGCTATCATTAAAGGTTAAGACTTATTTTATTAAATCGCTTCTCTAGGCTCATCATTAAACTAAGCACCTAAACATTAATTAACTAGGAAGTCGTGGAACCACGGGAATCTGCCCTTTACAGAGTTAGCAATTCCAGACAATAACTCTTCAGATATTTTATCTATTTTGATAAGTCGTTTATTAATGATTGTCACCTTCTGGATCAGTCTCATTCTGAAAGTCAAAATCCTAGTCTACACGAACCCAGTTTAACTGATGAATCATCCATCACACACATTGGCTCTATTTATTCACTAGCTTATTAAACAATTACAGAATATACTAATACAGTACATAACATTATACCGTCCCTAGTGGACTGAACAGTTTGGTTATAACAGATTCAGAGAGGAAGGGGGGGGGGGGAGACATGGAATATGTACTTTAACAATCGCTCGTTCTGACAAAATAATGTCATCAGTTTTTACGACAGAGCTGGAGGTGTGAGGCTCTGGTCTCATGGGTCCTGTAGAATCTTCCGGGTCGTCGGGTGAGAGGTTCACCTGGTCAGAGGTTCATCTCTCTGGTCAACGGTCTACTAGATTTGCGCACATGTTCAGCTGCACTCTAGGATATGCTAATCCAGGATATGCTAATCCAGGATATGCTAATCTAGGATGCACTTCTTCTTTAGTGAAATAGTTTAAATTAAAGTCCTCCAGTTATTTGTAGCTATAGGGCTGTAGCTGAAATTCAACATTGGAACTAATATTTAAATTCTTAGCTAGTACTCTTAAAGACTCGGGTCAGAGAGGCGGTCCCATTACGCTGACACGCTCTTATGACCTCATTAGGGGCGTGGCTTAGTTAGTGGGCAAATGGACGTGGAAAACCATTTCTCATAAAAAGGCTAAAATCACATTGTTATCGTTTCAAGAGTATTCTCATACTTGGTCAAAAATTGATACAATATTTGATGCAAGCCTCATAATTGAGGGACCTGTAATCACAGAGTTGGGTGATGTGGATGTTCTGATGTCACCACGGTGACAGTGGACAAGAACCTAGCTGGTACCACGGTAACACAGGGGACAGGACTGTAACTCCACATTCTCAAAGTGAGTTTAATTCATCCATTAATTGGTTTAGGAATATTGGAGTGAAAAGTTCCTTTGTCTTACTGTGAAATTCTCTCCATACTGCATGGCCAGGAATGTATGACATTGCTGTAGAGTCCCCGGGGAAGGGTACCAAAAAAAAAGAAATTTCTGCAGCATTGAAGGTCCCCAAGAACACAGTGGCCTCCATCATTCTTAAATGGAAGAAGTTTGGAACCACCAAGACTCTTCCTAGAGCTGGCCGCCCGGCCAAACTGAGCAATCGGGGGAGAAGGGCCTTGGTCAGGGAGGTGACCAACAACCTGATGGCTCTCAAGTTCCTCTGTGGAGATGGGAGAACCTTCCAGAAGAACAACCATCTCTGCAGAACATGACAGCCCGCTTGGAGTTTGCCAAAAGGCAGCTAAAGACTCTCAGACCATGAGAAACAAGATTCTCTGGTCTGATGAAACCAAGATTCAGCCTTTTGGCCTGAATGCCAGGCATCGCATCTGGAAGAAACCTGGCACCATGCCTACAGTGAAGCATGGTGGTGGCAACATCATGCTGTGGGGATGTTTTTCAGCAGCAGGGACTGGGAGACTAGTCAGGATCGAGGCAAAGATTAACAGAGCAAAGTACAGAGAGATCCTTGATGAAAACCTGCTCCAGAGCTCTGACTGGAGAGAAGGTTCACCTTCCAACAGGACAAGGACCCTAAGCAACGCAGGAGTGGCTTCGGGACAAGTCTCAATGTCCTTGAGTGGCCCAGCCAGAGCCCGGACTTGAACCCGATCTAACATCTCTGGAGAGACCTGAAAATAGCTGTTCAGCAACGCTCCCCATCCAACCTAACAGAGCTTGAGAGGATCTGCAGAGAATGGGAGAAACTCCCCAAATACAGGTGTGCCAAGCTTATAGTGTCATACCCAAGAAGACTCAAATGCTGTAATTGCTGGGTCTGAATAGTTAGTCTGAATAATAGTTAATACATTTGCAAAATCTTAACCTGTTCATTATGGGGTATTGTGTGATTATTTTTTAAATCAATTTGAATAAGGCTGTAACTTAACAAAATGTGGAACAAGTCAAGGAGTCTGCATTCTTTCCGAAGGCACTGTACTGTATATGCATGGGAATACGAACAGATTTCCAAAATGTAAGTCACTTGGAGCAGATTTCCTGGTGTTTTGACAGTCTTTTATGCCCAACAATATAAATGAAACAAAAAAAAAACCTGCTGTATAACATTTCATTCGAACATGGAATTAATAAAGTTTACCTTTTAAAAATGGTAATTCATACAGAACTGCAGTATTAAATTGAGCCATCTTCACAGTTCAGCTCTTTATTAGAACTTGGTGTGTAGAAACAGACAGCGTCAACATATCTTCTTGCGGGCAGCGTTGGGGTTGGCCCGTCTCCGACCCCCTCCGCCTGTTCTGTCTGTGATGTGCAGGTTGGCAGAGCGGCTGTAGATGTCGTGATCAGAGAAAGGGGAGCCGCCCCCGGCCAGGTAGTCTGGGTTAAAGACGTCGGTCTTCTGGCGGGCCTTACGGGACACACGCTGCTGGGGGAAACGCTGGTCCTCCACCAGGTGGGGGTTGCTGGCGTGTTTACCCCCTTGTGGCAGAGGAAGGGAGTACTACAAGGAAACAGTACATCAAATGGCTACCCAGACTATTTACGCTGTGCCCCCCCCTGCCCTCCCCCAACCCCTCTTCTTCACACTGCTGCTACTCTGTTTATCATCTATGCATAGTCACTTTAACATTATAAAACCCTCTTAGGCCTCACTCCCCCCTATCTGAGATATCTACTGCAGCCCTCATCCTCCACATACAACACCCGTTCTGCCAGTCACATTCTGTTAAAGGTCCCCAAAGCACACACATCCCTGGGTCGCTCGTCTTTTCAGTTCGCTGCAGCTAGCGACTGGAACGAGCTGCAACAAACACTCAAACTGGACAGTTTTATCTCAATCTCTTCATTCAAAGACTCAAACATGGACACTCTTACTGACAGTTGTGGCTGCTTTGTGTGATGTATTGTCATCTCTACCTTCTTGCCCTTTGTGCTGTTGTCTGTGCCCAGTAATGTTTGTACCATGTTTTGTGTTGCTACCATGTTGTTGTCATGTGTTACTACCATGTTGTCATGTTGTGTTACTACCATGTTGTTGTCGTGTTGCTACCATGTTGTCGTGTTGCTGCCTTGCTATGTTGTCTCTTTATGTAGTGTTGTTTTGTCTCGGTGTGTTTGTTTTATATTTATAATCCCAGCTCCCGTCCCGCAGGTCTTTTGCCTTTTGTTAGGCCGTCATTGTAAATAAGAAATTATTCTTAACTGACTTACCTAGTTAAATAAAGGTTAAATAAAACATTGTAGTCTGGGTTTCCTACCACAGTATGAGGTTTCATTGTAGTCTGGGTTTCCTACCACAGTATGAGGTTTCATTGTAGTCTGGGTTTCCTACCACAGTATGAGGTTTCATTGTAGTCTGGGTTTCCTACCACAGTATGAGGTTTCATTGTAGTCTGGGTTTCCTACCACTTACCCTTTTCCCTTTGGGGTTCAGCACTTTGGGGTTCTTTGAGAAATGCATCTGCATGCTTCCGTCCTCACTGACCGTGACTGCTATCTTCTTCAGTGTTTTGTTACCACAGTGTGTACAGAAAACCTTGTTCATGTTCGTAGTGGTCCTAAAACAAATACAAATGTGATACTATCAGTTGAATGAAGCTTCTTGAGACGAAGGCTGAGTACAAGTGTCTAATTACAAAACCTATACTTGTGACATTAATGGGTCGTTTTTAGTGGGCCTTTATTACTGATAATAGGTACTCACTTGAAACAGGCGTGACACCGCAGGATGTAATTCCTGGCCTGCTTGATAAGCATCCCATTCACAGAGAGGACATGGAGTCCAATCTGAATCAGGATGTTCTGTTGGACAATAAACAGTTCACCAACTGCATGATTCTGAATGAATATCTAAATGGGTCTTATCAACAGAATTTAATCAACTTTAAATAAATAACAGCGTCAAATATTCCCACTGAAAGTAGTGCACTATAAAAGGGAACAGGCTGCCATTTGGGCCCCAGGCAGTACCTGCATAGCGAAGTCAGTGGTGAGACATCCCACTTTAACATCCACAGGCGAGGCACAGATCCCCGTCTCCATCATGACCTGTTTAATGTTGCTAGGGGTGATCCAACCACCGCCATCTTCCTCCTCTTCTTCCTCCTCCGACCCACTGCCATGCTCCTCTGACCCGGTCCCTGTCTCAGGTTCTGCGTGGATGGTGTCTACTGCTCCACTACTGTCTGATACTGAGAGGTCCTCAATGTTCTGCAGGTAAATAACATTAACTACATCAATTTCATCATCACCGGCAATGAGAGAGAGAGAGAGTGTGAGTGAGTGAGTGAGTGAGAGAGAGTATTCATTGACTAGTCAAGTCCCATTTATTTCTAAAGCACATTTAAAAACAAGTGCCAACCAAAGTGCTGTACGATGATCTGTCTGAAACACTGAATATAATCCATACAGTTAACTAACTGTATATTCATAGCAAACGAATGCTAAAGAAAACAATCTCTACTGGTGGAAGACCTGCTGTATAAAGGTATCTTATTCCACAACGTTGGGGCAGCAGCAGAGAAGGCATGTCTCCTTTAAACTTGAATGGTGACCGTGGGGCATGGAACCGCATTTGGTGGGAGGACCTAAGGTGTCTGGAGGGACAGTGGGTGACATTATTCAGCCAGGGTTGAGCTCTTGCTTTCGTCCCCTTTTTTAAAAAGGAGTGACAGAATCCAGGATACCAGAACATATGGAATTAAACAGTGATGAACACCTCTGTGCTCAGGCTAGAAGAGGGAGCTTCCATGGTGCTGGTGAGAGAAGAGGACTTGGCAGTGGAAGGGTTAATAGAGAGAGAAGTTACCTGGTAACTTATGTTTAGGGACTAGGCATTAAAAACAACAGGTTGATGATCAGACACACATATCATCCATCTCAACATTGCAGATTGGAAAGCCAAAAGACCTAATGTATGACCATGCTGGGTTGTGGGTCCCATAACCCACTCAGTGAGATTAAATGAATCAACAAGTTGTCCAAACTCTCTAACCACAGGTTGATGGACAGCAAACATTAATGTTAAAATCGCCAGCAATCAGAAGATTATCAGAAGTAGGTACAATAGAAGAAATCCTTATTATATTTGGGAGGTCTATATACAATTACACATATCATTGGACTGGACAGTTCCACCTTGATCAGCTGTACTTCGAAACTTTGGTATGTTTCAACTGGCAGATTACGGCACTTAAAACTATTTTAAAAAATGACAGCTAATCCTCAACCAGGACCAGTGGTTCTAGGGGAGATAAGTTCAGCTCCACCAGGACCAGTGGTTCTAGGGGAGATAAGTTCAGCTCCACCAGGACCAGTGGTTCTAGGGGAGATAAGTTCAGCTCCACCAGGACCAGTGGTTCTAGGGGAGATAAACAAGTCAGTCACTGGGAGAGAGTTCAGAAAGAGGGCTCAACTCATCAGTCATGTCTCAACCACAAACAAAATGTCTAATTTACGTGATAAGAAGAAATCATTCAAGATAAAAGTTGTTCAAAATAGACCTTGCATTAATCAAAGCCATTTTAACGTAGATGGGTTCCGCCAAATGGTATGAGGCAGAATCGCCAGAAACCTTTGGACTGGCACTGAAACCCAGCGAACTACCATAGGTATTATGGGTTCTACTCCCCACTAGTTCCAGCAGGTCAGAGGTAGTATGTGTTCTACTCACCAATAGTTCCAGCAGGTCAGAGGTAGTATGGGTTCTACTCCCCACTAGTTCCAGCAGGTCAGAGGTAGTATGTGTTCTACTCACCACTAGTTCCAGCAGGTCAGAGGTAGTATGGGTTCTACTCCCCACTAGTTCCAGCAGGTCAGAGGTAGTATGTGTTCTACTCACCACTAGTTCCAGCAGGTCAGAGGTAGTATGGGTTCTACTCCCCACTAGTTCCAGCAGGTCAGAGGTAGTATGTGTTCTACTCACCACTAGTTCCAGCAGGTCAGAGGTAGTATGTGTTCTACTCCCCACTAGTTCCAGCAGGTCAGAGGTAGTATGTGTTCTACTCACCAATAGTTCCAGCAGGTCAGTGTCGAAGCAGGGCAGAGGATTCCTCCAGAACTGGAAGCTGTTGTACTCGCCGATCTCTGGAGGGTTATAGCTGTGCTGTGTCTGTGGTGCTGGCGTCTGCCTGGCACTGAACAACCCATCAGCTGGCCTCTGGACCAATGGAGGAGAGGAGAACTCTTACTGTTACAGAAGTGATGATTTGTACTATGATCATCCTATGGTTCCCATGGTAACTCCAGATGCTGGCCTTTTAGCTTGTTTATTTACTTAGTCTAACATCAACATGCATATGGATCAGTACTGTGGTTAACAATAGAGTTGATTTCATGTCATTCTTTGGACCGTACCTTTGAGGGAAAGTGGAACCCTGCCACGCTAACAGGAGCCTCTGGATGTCTCCTGGTACTGCATACCCGGACCTGACATCACAGACTACATGTCAATGCTGTGGCATGGACCCATTGAAACACTTACATACTCATGTTCTGTGCAATAACTAGCCCCTTTCACTGGCTGTGTCCCAAATGGCAGCCGATTCCCTATATAGTGCACAAAGGGAATAGGCTGCCATTTGGGGTTGAATCTCATTGTTCAACGTCTTACCTTGACCTCAGGTTCTTTCTTCAGATGGTCAGTCCCAACATTTTCCTTCTCCAACTGGTATGTCAGAGCCAACACCTTGATGTCTGTGGCTGAGAGGCTGGGGTAATCTCCAGTCTTCTTGGAGAACTCAGTCACTGAAAACAAACCACCAACATTCAGTACCATCATCACAATTCTGGAAATATGTTTAGCAACATCACCAGCTAGAGAAGTGATGTTGGAGGCAGTGTCTACAAAACAAATACAGAGTACAACAAATCAACAACCAAACTGACCAAACGTGTCATTTAAAAACCTTGGCTACCTAATCTGATGTACTCAGGGTCTGGTTCTCTGAAGTTGAGTTGATATGGTAGAAAACACAGGCTCCGCCGGGTTGGCTTGTCTCTAATTTCCTCCACTACATCCTTCAGGGTGTAGATATTCTTCCCGATTTCCTAGAATAGAACAAAAAATATATATACATCAATGTCAATCATAATATAAGCAGCTACATGATATTCATGTGGCCATTTAAACAGGATGAGCCACGTCAACTAGCTAGCCAGACCTGACATCAAGCACGCAGTTTATTTAATTATTTGCATGAAATAATTATGATCCTGGGGTAATGTAACTACTGAACAACATCGCTACTGATATGTGACAAAGTTTAAACCTCACCTGAAGAGGTACTTTCTTCAAAAACGCTCCTGCGTCTGCGACAACATGTTCCACCATGGTAGCAGCCATCTTGGATAGCTATGTCCACATCCTCAACCAATCAGAAGACAGAACGTAGTTCTCGCGTTGTCCGTGATTTGAGAAACGGCGTCGTGTAACGTGATGACGTTGTGGCGGTAGAGGAAGATGGCGGCTCGCTGGAGTAGTGAGAATGTGGTGGTGGAATTCAGAGATGCACAGGTACTTTGGTAAAACAGGGTTTAAATGCACAATGTGTTGCTAAAAATATTGATAACTTTCCCCTTCTGTCTGTGATGTTGTCATACTGTCCCTAGTGAAAAAGTGGTCGTTGTTATCTTTGTGAGTAGTGACGGAGTGGCTAACGGAGTACCTAAAAGTGTCAAAGTTCAATGATGTCACACTCAGTCACAGGACTGTTGGAGCTTTGCTTCATCCGGTCTAGTCCTCTAGATCCTACATATCCGGTGTACAGACATTGATTTATGCACAAGTTCTCGCAGCAATACTTGAAAACAGATGAAAAACAAAACGTTCTGCTGACTCAGATGCTGCTGTCTAAATGGTCCCATCTTAAACCTCCCTCTACATAATGCTCACATGATCTTCATTGACCTGTAAACTAACCATACATATGACTTAATAATAATATGCTTGTGTTGGGTGTTATCATTTCAGGCCACTGCTATGTCTGTGGACTGCCTGGGTCGACATGCTGTCCTGTCTGGGTGTGTACCAGTCCAGTCCTTTAACACACATTACAGCACCATGACCAGACAACACTCCTTACATTGCCTTGGGGATGTTATACATTCTTTACCAGCTGAGGCTGTTGATTCACTGTAGCTCTGCCTCAGTCAACATCACTGTAGCTCTGCCTCAGTCAACATCACTGTAGCTCTGCCTCAGTCAACATCACTGTAGCTCTGCCTCAGTCAACATCACTGTAGCTCTGCCTCAGTCAACATCACTGTAGCTCTGCCTCAGTCAACATCACTGTAGCTCTGCCTCAGTCAACGTCACTGTAGCTCTGCCTCAGTCAACATCACTGTAGCTCTGCCTCAGTCAACGTCACTGTAGCTCTGCCTCAGTCAACGTCACTGTAGCTCTGCCTCAGTCAACATCACTGTAGCTCTGCCTCAGTCAACATCACTGTAGCTCTGCCTCAGTCAACATCACTGTAGCTCTGCCTCAGTCAACATCACTGTAGCTCTGCCTCAGTCAACGTCACTGTATCTCTGCCTCAGCCAACGTCACTGTATCTCTGCCTCAGCCAACGTCACTGTAGCTTTGCCTCAGTCAACGTCACTGTATCTCTGCCTCAGTCAACGTCACTGTATCTCTGCCTCAGTCAACGTCACTGTAGCTCTGCCTCAGTCAACGTCACTGTAGCTCTACCTCAGTCAACGTCACTGTAGCTCTGCCTCAGTCAACGTCACTGTAGCTCTGCCTCAGTCAACGTCACTGTAGCTCTGCCTCAGTCAACGTCACTGTATCTCTACCTCAGTCAACATCACTGTAGCTCTGCCTCAGTCAACGTCACTGTAGCTCTGCCTCAGTCAACGTCACTGTAGCTCTGCCTCAGTCAACGTCACTGTAGCTCTGCCTCAGTCAACGTCACTGTAGCTCTGCCTCAGTCAACGTCACTGTATCTCTGCCTCAGTCAACGTCACTGTAGCTCTGCCTAAGTCAACGTCACTGTAGCTCTGCCTCAGTCAACGTCACTGTAGCTCTGCCTCAGTCAACATCACTGTAGCTCTGCCTCAGTCAACGTCACTGTAGCTCTGCCTCAGTCAACATCACTGTATCTCTGTCTCAGTCAACATCACTGTAGCTCTGCCTCAGTCAACATCACTGTATCTCTGCCTCAGTCAACATCACTGTATCTCTGCCTCAGTCAACGTCACTGTATCTCTGCCTCAGTCAACGTCACTGTAGCTCTGCCTCAGTCAACGTCACTGTATCTCTGTCTCAGTCAACATCACTGTAGCTCTGCCTCAGTCAACGTCACTGT
>CM042381.1:35275159-35292659 GCA_023634145.1 Thymallus thymallus
ACTCAGGTCTACATGCACTGTAGATACAGTACTCAGGTCTACATGCACTGTAGATACAGTACTCAGGTCTACATGCACTGTAGATACAGTACTCAGGTCTACATGCACTGTAGATACAGTACTCAGGTCTACATGCACTGTAGATACAGTACTCAGGTCTACATGCACTGTAGATACAGTACTCAGGTCTACATGCACTGTAGATACAGTACTCAAGTCTACATGCACTGTAGATACAGTACTCAGGTATACATGCACTGTAGCCAACAGCTTGTAGTTACAGTACTCAGGTCTACATGCACTGTAGATACAGTACTCAGGTATACATGCACTGTAGATACAGTACTCAAGTCTACATGCACTGTAGATACAGTACTCAAGTCTACATGCACTGTAGATACAGTACTCAGGTCTACATGCACTGTAGATACAGTACTCAGGTATACATGCACTGTAGATACAGTACTCAGGTCTACATGCACTGTAGATACAGTACTCAGGTCTACATGCACTGTAGATACAGTACTCAAGTCTACATGCACTGTAGATACAGTACTCAGGTATACATGCACTGTAGCCAACAGCTTGTAGTTACAGTACTCAGGTCTACATGCACTGTAGATACAGTACTCAAGTCTACATGCACTGTAGATACAGTACTCAGGTATACATGCACTGTAGATACAGTACTCAGGTCTACATGCACTGTAGATACAGTACTCAGGTATACATGCACTGTAGATACAGTACTCAGGTATACATGCACTGTAGATACAGTACTCAGGTCTACATGCACTGTAGATACAGTACTCAGGTCTACATGCACTGTAGATACAGTACTCAGGTCTACATGCACTGTAGATACAGTACTCAAGTCTACATGCACTGTAGATACAGTACTCAGGTATACATGCACTGTAGCCAACAGCTTGTAGTTACAGTACTCAGGTCTACATGCACTGTAGATACAGTACTCAAGTCTACATGCACTGTAGATACAGTACTCAGGTCTACATGCACTGTAGATACAGTACTCAGGTCTACATGCACTGTAGATACAGTACTCAGGTCTACATGCACTGTAGATACAGTACTCAAGTCTACATGCACTGTAGATACAGTACTCAGGTATACATGCACTGTAGCCAACAGCTTGTAGATACAGTACTCAGGTCTACATGCACTGTAGATACAGTACTCAGGTATACATGCACTGTAGATACAGTACTCAGGTATACATGCACTGTAGATACAGTACTCAGGTATACATGCACTGTAGATACAGTACTCAGGTATACATGCACTGTAGATACAGTACTCAGGTATACATGCACTGTAGATACAGTACTCAGGTCTACATGCACTGTAGATACAGTACTCAGGTCTACATGCACTGTAGATACAGTACTCAGGTATACATGCACTGTAGATACAGTACTCAGGTATACATGCACTGTAGATACAGTACTCAGGTATACATGCACTGTAGATACAGTACTCAGGTATACATGCACTGTAGATACAGTACTCAGGTCTACATGCACTGTAGATACAGTACTCAGGTCTACATGCACTGTAGATACAGTACTCAGTCTACATGCACTGTAGCCAACAGCTTGTAGATACAGTACTCAGGTCTACATGCACTGTAGATACAGTACTCAGGTCTACATGCACTGTAGATACAGTACTCAGGTCTATATGCACTGTAGATACAGTACTCAGGTCTACATGCACTGTAGCCAACAGCTTGTAGATACAGTACTCAGGTCTACATGCACTGTAGATACAGTACTCAGGTCTACATGCACTGTAGATACAGTACTCAGGTCTACATGCACTGTAGATACAGTACTCAGGTCTACATGCACTGTAGATACAGTACTCAGGTCTACATGCACTGTAGATACAGTACTCAGGTCTACATGCACTGTAGATACAGTACTCAGGTCTACATGCACTGTAGATACAGTACTCAGGTCTACATGCACTGTAGCCAACAGCTTGTAGATACAGTACTCAGGTCTACATGCACTGTAGCCAACAGCTTGTAGATACAGTACTCAGGTCTACATGCACTGTAGCCAACAGCTTGTAGATACAGTACTCAGGTCTACATGCACTGTAGCCAACAGCTTGTAGATACAGTGTGGTTAAAGCCTACATGATGACATTATTATGGACAAAACAGCAAGAGTATTTTTATTTGTCAAACAGCAGCCAATCATCAATCATCATGTCACCAGCATAAGACCCTCAGTATTTATTGGAAATTAGCACCAAGATCACCGTGCACTTTGACCTCCCTGTCAACTTCATCATAACTTCTTTCATCTGTAGCCTAATAAATGACATGCTTTACCGAAGAGTCGTAGTGGGAATACCATACCACAACATGTCAACTTTACCATACCACAACATGTCAACTTTACCATACCACAACATGTCAACTTTACCATACCACAACATGTCAACTTTACCATACCACAACATGTCAACTTTACCATACCACAACATGTCAACTTTACTTCAGCATGATGTTATTATATCAATATTTGAGCATAAAAGCACTTCCACCAACATGTCTCACATATTACATTTAACCGACACAAAAAGATCCGATGTTGTCTAGCGTATTTAGTTTAGTCGACATTTGGAAAGTATTTCCATCAGGCCTGAAATGACAGTTTTATCCGACATGTACTTTACTGTTATAAAAAGGTTGGATGGAAACCTGGTTACACTGTGTAAATGATAACACATTAGTGCAGGAAATGAAGAAATTTATTAAAATGCTAGAATTAAACAATTAACTATGCAAATGAGCTAAAGCTGTGTACATTAAGGAAATAGAGGCCTGTCTCAAATAGAAGCCTGTCTCAAATAGAAGCCTGTCTCTAAAAAGAGCCTGGGAGCCCTATGATACATGAGCCCAACCAGCCTGTTGTGTTTAGTGATATATGAGCCCAACCAGCCTGTTGTGTTTAGTGATATATGAGCCCAACCAGCCTGTTGTGTTTAGTGATGTATGAGCCCAACCAGCCTGTTGTGTTTAGTGATGTATGAGCCCAACCAGCCTGTTGTGTTTAGTGATGTATGAGCCCAACCAGCCTGTTGTGTTTAGTGATATATGAGCCCAACCAGCCTGTTGTGTTTAGTGATGTATGAGCCCAACCAGCCTGTTGTGTTTAGTGATGTATGAGCCCAACCAGCCTGTTGTGTTTAGTGATATATGAGCCCAACCAGCCTGTTGTGTTTAGTGATACATGAGCCCAACCAGCCTGTTGTGTTCAGTGATTTAAGCAAATAAACACCTGGGCTATTAGTTGAAGATTTATGGTATGCAGGATATTCACCTAGCTTTTTGTATGATTCTCCCGTTGTACTTACTGCGCTGTCCTTCAATCTCTCTGTGCAGTTCTGGGACTACAGACAGCCAAGGAAGTATCTAAACATCCTGTCCTGTCAGGTTCCAGTGTGGAAGGCCAGATATACAGTGAGTCCTCTCACCACTGCTCATATGAAGAGTGGATATCTGTCTAAGTGTTAGGGATTTATTTCTGTCTATAACGGGGTGTGTGTGTGTGTGTGTGTGTGTGTGTGTGTGTGTGTGTGTGTGTGTGTGTGTCTTTGTCTTTCTGCGTGTCCATGTGTGTGTGTCAATGTATGTGTAGCCCTTCTCTAATGGCCTGGTTACAGTGATGGTTCCCCAGCTGAGACGTGAGAACAGCTTGTTGCTATGGAGCACTCTGGACCTCAACAGCCCAGTTCACGCTTTTGTGGGTCACGATGATGTGGTGCTTGAGTTCCAGTGGCGTCCACAGAAAGAGGGTAAGACCCCTTCTAGAATATAAGACACTATATCACATCATATAATATAACTCTTTACCAGGCTGGATAATATATCATATAATATAACTCTTTACCAGGCTGGATAATATATCATATAATATAACTCTTTACCAGGCTGGATAATATATCATATAATATAACTCTTTACCAGGCTGGATAATATATCATATAATATAACTCTTTACCAGGCTGGATAATATATCATATAATATAACTCTTTACCAGGCTGGATAATATATCATATAATATAACTCTTTACCAGGCTGGATAATATATCATATAATATAACTCTTTACCAGCTAATATATATATATGATATATTATCCAGGCTGGGAAAGAGTTATATTATATCATATATTATCCAGCCTGGTAAAGAGTTATATTATATGATATATTATCCAGGCTCCTCTTCCCCCACATCCTAAACTGTCATCATGAATCCACCTGTTAATGAAGTAGTGTTGTCTCATTCTCCATAGAGTTCAGTCCCTGATTCTCCTGTCTTGTTGTGTCTCATTCTCCATAGAGTTCAGTCCCCGATTCTCCTGTCTTGTTGTCTCATTCCCCATAGAGTTCAGTCCCTGATTCTCCTGTCTTGTTGTCTCATTCTCCATAGAGTTCAGTCCCCGATTCTCCTGTCTTGTTGTGTCTCATTCTCCATAGAGTTCAGTCCCCGATTCTCCTGTCTTGTTGTCTCATTCTCCATAGAGTTCAGTCCCCGATTCTCCTGTCTTGTTGTCTCATTCTCCATAGAGTTCAGTCCCCGATTCTCCTGTCTTGTTGTCTCATTCTCCATAGAGTTCAGTCCCCGATTCTCCTGTCTTGTTGTCTCATTCTCCATAGAGTTCAGTCCCCGATTCTCCTGTCTTGTTGTGTCTCATTCTCCATAGAGTTCAGTCCCCGATTCTCCTGTCTTGTTGTGTCTCATTCTCCATAGAGTTCAGTCCCCGATTCTCCTGTATTGTTGTCTCATTCTCCATAGAGTTCAGTCCCCGATTCTCCTGTCTTGTTGTGTCTCATTCTCCATAGAGTTCAGTCCCCGATTCTCCTGTATTGTTGTCTCATTCTCCATAGAGTTCAGTCCCCGATTCTCCTGTCTTGTTGTGTCTCATTCTCCATAGAGTTCAGTCCCCGATTCTCCTGTCTTGTTGTGTCTCATTCTCCATAGAGTTCAGTCCCCGATTCTCCTGTCTTGTTGTGTCTCATTCTCCATAGAGTTCAGTCCCCGATTCTCCTGTCTTGTTGTGTCTCATTCTCCATAGAGTTCAGTCCCCGATTCTCCTGTCTTGTTGTGTCTCATTCTCCATAGAGTTCAGTCCCCGATTCTCCTGTCTTGTTGTCTCATTCTCCATAGAGTTCAGTCCCCGATTCTCCTGTCTTGTTGTGTCTCATTCTCCATAGAATTCAGTCCCCGATTCTCCTGTCTTGTTGTGTCTCATTCTCCATAGAGTTCAGTCCCTGATTCTCCTGTCTTGTTGTGTCTCATTCTCCATAGAGTTCAGTCCCTGATTCTCCTGTCTTGTTGTCTCATTCTCCATAGAGTTCAGTCCCCGATTCTCCTGTCTTGTTGTGTCTCATTCTCCATAGAGTTCAGTCCCTGATTCTCCTGTCTTGTTGTCTCATTCTCCATAGAGTTCAGTCCCTGATTCTCCTGTCTTGTTGTCTCATTCTCCATAGAGTTCAGTCCCCGATTCTCCTGTCTTGTTGTGTCTCATTCTCCATAGAGTTCAGTCCCCGATTCTCCTGTCTTGTTGTGTCTCCTACTAGCTTCTAAGGACTACCAGCTGGTGACTTTGTCTAGAGACCAGACTCTGAGGATATGGAGGCTGGATCCACAGCTACAAAAGGTGTGGAATGTGTTCTGTCAAATCCATTTTGGGAATAGGGTGTCATTTGGGACGCACTTCATGTTAACTCCATATTAAATCTAACTTCTCCCTGTGTTTCTCTGTGTAGCTGTGTGCCAACGACCTGGTAGAGGATCTGATGGAGGGGATGAGCCTAACTACAGAGTCAGAGAAGAGCCTTCCCTCTCAGGACCCTGAACCCACCATACACAGCTCTGGCCTGCCAGCTGAAGGCCTGCAGGGTGAGGGAGGGAGAGAGGGAGAGAGGGAGGAAGGGGCAGCACACACCTACAATATTAATTTAATTCAGTTTGATGCTATTATAAAATGTAATTGTCTTGTTTTTCTTAGACACCTATTCAGTTCTATTACATTGGACTCAATCACCAGAATTATAGACGCAACAATTGGATGAAGCATTGGATGAAATTCAAACCCTACCATCATATCTAAACCAATATGACACCAATCGCAAATGTTTTTTGCAAGTCATCTTAATTGGAGGTACAGAACACACTCCATGCCTCGTCATGAGCTGAGTTTTAAGAGTATTTCTAGCTCAAATTCTAGACGTCTGATTAATACGAGACTATAGCTTCCATAAAGTGACCATTAGACATACAGCACCAGTCAAAAGTTTGGACACACCGACTCATTCAAGGGTTTTTCTTTATTTTTTACTATTTTCTACATTGTAGAATAATAGTGAAGACATCAAAACTTTAAAATAAAAAAGTGTTAAACACATCAAAATATATTCTTCAAAGTAGCCCCCCTTTGCCTTACACTCTTGGTATTCTCTCAACCAGCTTCACGAGGAATGCTTTTTCATCAGTTTTTAAGGAGTTCCCACATTATGTTGAACACTTGTTGGCTGCTTTTCCTTCACTCTGCGGTCCTACTCATCCCAAACCATCTCAATTGGGTTGAGGTCGGGTGATTGTGGAGGCCAGGTCATCTGATGCAGCACTCCATCACTCTCCTTCTTGGTCTAATAGCCCTTACACCGCCTGGAGGTGTTGGGTCATTGTCCTGTTGATAAACAAATGATAGTCCCATCACACCTCCTCCTCCATGCTTCACGGTGGGAAACAAGCATGCAGAGATCATCCGTTCACCTACTCTGCGTCTCACAGCGGTTGGAACCAAAAATCTCAAATTTGGACTCATCAGACCAAAGGACAGATTTCCACCGGTCTAATGTCCATTGCTCGTGTTTCTTGGCCCAAACAGGTCTCTTCTTCTTATTGGTGTCCTTTAGTAGTGGTTTCTTTGCAGCAATTCTGATTCACACAGTCTCCTCTGAACAGTTATTTGGGCTGCAATCTGAGGCTGGTAACTCTAATGAACTTATCCTCTGTCATCAAGGCAAAGGGTGGCTACTTTGAATAATCAAATATAAAATATATTTTGATTTGTTTAACACTTGTTTGGTTTCTACTTGATTCCATATATGTTATTTCATAGTTTTGATGTCTTCACTATTATTCTACAATGTAGAAAATAGTACAAAATAAAGAAAAACCCTTGAATGAGTAGGTGTGTCCAAACGTTTGACTGGTACTTTAAATGCTGGATTGACTAAATGTGTAGGTGCAACAGTTTTTATTACATGTATAATGTATCCTCTCACATATTGTGTAATCTCTCCTGTAGTCATCTAGCCAGATACATTGTGTAATCTCTCCTGTAGTCGTCGAGCCAGCTACGTAGTGTAATCTCTCCTGTAGTCGTCGAGCCAGCTACGTAGTGTAATCTCTCCTGTAGTCGTCGAGCCAGCTACGTAGTATAATCTCTCCTGTAGTCGTCGAGCCAGCTACGTTGTGTAATCTCTCCTGTAGTCGTCGAGCCAGCTACGTTGTGTAATCTCTCCTGTAGTCGTCGAGCCAGCTACGTTGTGTAATCTCTCCTGTAGTCGTCTAGCCAGCTACATTGTGTAATCTCTCCTGTAGTCATCTAGCCAGCTACATTGTGTAATCTCTCCTGTAGTCATCTAGCCAGCTACATTGTGTAATCTCTCCTGTAGTCGTCTAGCCAGCTACATTGTGTAATCTCTCCTGTAGTCGTCTAGCCAGCTACATTGTGTAATCTCTCCTGTAGTCATCTAGCCAGATACATTGTGTAATCTCTCCTGTAGTCATCTAGTCAGATACATTGTGTAATCTCTCCTGTAGTCGTCTAGCCAGCTACGTAGTCTAACCTCTCCTGTAGTCGTCGAGCCAGCTACGTTGTGTAATCTCTCCTGTAGTCGTCGAGCCAGCTACGTTGTGTAATCGTTGAGCCAGCTACGTTGTGTAGTCGTCGAGCCAGCTACGTTGTGTAATCGTTGAGCCAGCTACGTTGTGTAATCGTTGAGCCAGCTACGTTGTGTAATCGTTGAGCCAGCTACGTTGTGTAATCGTTGAGCCAGCTACGTTGTGTAATCGTTGAGCCAGCTACGTTGTGTAATCGTTGAGCCAGCTACGTTGTGTAATCGTTGAGCCAGCTACGTTGTGTAATCGTTGAGCCAGCTACTTTGTGTAATCGTTGAGCCAGCTACGTTGTGTAATCGTTGAGCCAGCTACGTTGTGTAATCTCTCATACACTGCAGTTGAGGAACAATGGGAAAGTAATTCTGCTTTGAAAGTTGATGAACTTGTAAACTTACTTTTGAGAAAATGGCTCTTCAATGTTATGGTAAACCTACTGGAGAGTTCTCCTTTGTCTCCACCCATTCAACATCGTTCACACCCTCTTAAGACTTAGCTCCATCAGTCTCTATCATGTTGTTCTTCACATTACCGGCTCTGGTAAACATACACTATCAAATACAATCTACGTTTATTTGGCACAGGATACTGGAGGTGTAAACGCTACAGTGAAATGGTTACTTGCATAATATCAAAAATAGAACTGTCCAGATAAATATTGTGTAAATATTTTAGATAGATAGATAGATAGATAGATAGATAGATAGATAGATAGATAGATAGATAGATAGATAGATAGATAGATAGATAGGTACTTTATTGATCCCCGAGGGGGACATTTCTTAAAATAGATGATTCTTACCGGGAGACACTTGTCTAAATTGATGAGTCATATGAAATAACTGATATTATTAACCCCCCACAGCCACATCTAGCTAAGTGGATGGGTCACTATTGTCTAGACATGTACACATGTTCATGAAATACAGTAGATGGCCGTAATCACCCCCAGACACACCTGGCTAACTTGATGGGTCATGTAATCATCTGGAGAAGTGGAGTCTTTTGTGTAGACGTAGCTAGCTAAACAAGGAACCTAATTGCTTTCAAGACAACTAGGAACTTGGAAAAATATGAGGTCAAATCATGACAGCAGTGCTCTTCAAGTTGGAAAGTCTGGGTTCTAGAAAGAAGCCTGAGTTCCCAAGTTGTAATTCCGAGTTGGATGACCATTCAAAATGATTCTTCCCAGTCTGAGCTTTTTTTTTTTCGAAGTTCCCATTTGTCTTGAATTCACTGAAGTCAGAAGTTCCAAGTTGTCTTGAATGTGGCATAGACGTACAAACTGATTGTCATAGCTAGCCATCATGCATGAATCTGCAGGTAGCTAAAGCTTACCAACTTGGTTCAATGTTAGCTAGCTAGCTAACAGTATGATTTAACTTGCAATGAAAACAGCTTTCTGACAAAATTAGAAAGGTATAATATCTGAATGTCCCTAGCTAGACTATCTTACTTGTATACATGGATGAACGCTTCTCCCTCTCTGTCATGGATGCCATGGTTTCCCTTAGTTTGAAGATGTAATTCGGAGACAGGTTTTTGATACAACAGCCATCTGTGTTCTCTTTTTGACTCCCTCTGCATATTTGCAATCATACGCCAGAATTTTCTCCATCTCCTTAGCTATCATACTCTGCTTCCACCACGCATTCCACTGATTTCAAAGCTTGGTCAAAAACTTCTGTGACGACAACAACACCTTTTCTTCCCCATCACTGTCATTAAAAGACTACACTGTCTGGGTCAGTTTAAATGATTTCCTAATCATCTGATTCAGAGAGTCAGAGAGAGTCAGCTTGACACGATCGTCCTCCAGAAAGTAGTCCTTCACAACTTTATCCCACTGACCTTTGTCGATACGATAACGTCTGTTAAATTCAGGACAGCCCTTTTTGGAGTTCTTCATAATATCTTTCAAAAAAGCTTTTTATCTACACATACTGATAGACAAAAGCATGCTACATGAAAGACCAATCCGAACTCATCTCTCGGGATGTCCAGCCCATCCATTATCTCAGCCAATCATGGCTAGCGGGAAAGTTGCTGTCTTTTTCCGTAGCTAAACCAACTAGGCTCGTAATTTAACAATGTTATTTGTATTTACAGATGGCACATGAAAGTTCACTTGTTCCAGAAGGCATTTCAGAAAAAATGTTTACGTTCAAATACCTCTCCTGTGAAGACATACACCTAGTTTCCTGAAACGTGTCACATTTGTGCATCTAATTTTCTCACTCAATTATTGCCGATTAATTCAGGATGGTCCGTCACCATGGTAGCATCCACATTCATGTAGAAGTGTTTAGAAACATATTTCTATTGGGAACAAAATGATCTGCAACTCAACCAAAACAAACAGGAAACGCATCCAACAAATTTGTAGACTAAAAAGCTTGATGTAATCATTGCTTGCAAAAAATATGGCACCAAATACTTTACTTTTTACTGCTATCATTTGTCCCAATCCTTCTGCTCCCCTAAACGGTTTCTAAACGGTTCACCCGATATGGTATGGGTAGGCAGGATGCTTAGATTCCAACCTTCTCAAACAGTCTTAATGAACGTTAGTGTCCTGCTATTAACATGATGTATACTGTGTATATATATACAGGGCCTTCAGGAAGGATTCAGACCCGTCCCTTTTACATATTTTGTTACGTTACAACTTTATAAAAAAATGGATTAAATAAAAATGTTTCCTCTTCAAAACCCCATAATGAGAAATTTAGAAAAAATAAAAAATACCTTATTTCCATAAGTATTCAGACCCTTTGCTATGAGACTAGTAATTGAACTCGGGTGCATCCTGTTTCCATTGATCATCCTTGAGATGTTTCTACAACTTGTATTGGAGTCCACCTGTGCTTGCCTACGGAGCTGTGAGGGGAACGGCACCTCCTTACCTCCAGGCCCTACACCCCAACGAGGACACTACGTTCATCCACCTCTGGCCCCCAAAACCTCTATGGAAGCACAGTTCCCACTCAGCCCAGTCAAAGCTATTTGCTGCTTTGGCACCCCAATGGAGGAACAAGCTCCCCCACGACACCATAACAGCAGAGTCACTGACCACCTTCCGGATTCACTTGAAACCCAACCTCTTTAAGGAATACCTGGAATAGTATAACAGTATACCCCCATTAAAAATAAATAAATATATAATAATACTTTACTAGCACTTGTCTTGTCTAAACTAACACCTGACTTATTTCCCTGCTAGCACTGACTTTCCTCACAGCTGCTTGTTCAAAGAAATGTACTTACTGTGATGGAGATGTGGTTGTGGATAAGAGCGTCTGCTAAATGACTCTCTGGATAAGAGCGTCTGCTAAATGACTCTCTGGATAAGAGCGTCTGCTAAATGACTCTCTGGATAAGAGCGTCTGCTAAATGACTCTCTGGATAAGAGCGTCTGCTAAATGACTCTCTGGATAAGAGCGTCTGCTAAATGACTCTCTGGATAAGAGCGTCTGCTAAATGACTCTCTGGATAAGAGCGTCTGCTAAATGACTCTCTGGATAAGAGCGTCTGCTAAATGACTCTCTGGATAAGAGCGTCTGCTAAATGACTCTCTGGATAAGAGCGTCTGCTAAATGACTCTCTGGATAAGAGCGTCTGCTAAATGACTCTCTGGATAAGAGCGTCTGCTAAATGACTCTCTGGATAAGAGCGTCTGCTAAATGACTCTCTGGATAAGAGCGTCTGCTAAATGACTCTCTGGATAAGAGCGTCTGCTAAATGACTCTCTGGATAAGAGCGTCTGCTAAATGACTCTCTGGATAAGAGCGTCTGCTAAATGACTATAATGTAAATGTAAAGTCAACTGATTGGACAGGATTTAGAAAGACTCACACCTGTCTATTTAAGGTCCATGTCAGAGCAACAACCAAGCCAAGGCTGTAGAGCTCAGAGACAGGATCCTGTCCAGGCACAGATCTGGGGAAGGGTACCCAAACATTTCTGCAGCATTGAAGGTCCCCAAGAACACAGTGGTCTCCATAATTCTTAAATGGAAGACGTTTGGAACCACCAAGACTCTTCCTTAAGCTGGCCGCCCGGCCAAACTGAGCAATCGGGGGAGAAGGGCCTTGGTCAGGGAGGTGACCAAGAACCTGATGGTCACTCTGACAAAGCTCCAGAGTTCCTCTGTGGAGATTGGAGAACCTTCCAGAAGGACAACCATCTCTGCAGCACTCCACCAATCAGGCCTTTATGGTAGAGTGGCCAGACAGAAGCCACTCCTCAGTAAAAGCCACATGACAGCCCACTTGGAGTTTACCTAAAGGACTCTCAGACCATGAGAAACAAGATTCTCTGGTCTGAAGAAACCAAGATTGAACTCTTTGGCCTGAATGCCAAGCGTTACAAACAGTGAAGCATGGTGGTGGCAGCATCATGCTGGGGGAATGTTTTTCAGCGGCAGGAACTGGGAGACTAGTCAGCATCGAGGGAAAGATGAACGGAGCAAAGTACAGAGAGATCCTTGATGAAAACCTGATCAGGACCTCAGACTGGGGCGATGGTTCACCTTCCAACAGGACATCGACCCTAAGCACACAGTCAAGACAACGCAGCAGTGGCTTCGGGACAAGTCTCTGAATGTCCTTGAGTGGCCCAGCCAGAGCCCGGACTTGAATGTATAGACAGTAACCTGACTACAGTAGAACAGAGGAATGTATAGACAGTAACCTGACTACAGTAGAACAGAGGAATGTATAGACAGTAACCTGACTACAGCAGAACAGAGGAATGTATAGACAGTAACCTGACTACAGCAGAACAGTAACCTGACTACAGTAGAACAGTAACCTGACTACAGTAGAACATAGGAATGTATAGACAGTAACCTGACTACAGCAGAACAGTAACCTGACTACAGTAGAACAGTAACCTGACTACAGTAGAACAGCGGAATGTATAGACAGTAACCTGACTACAGTAGAACAGTAACCTGACTACAGTAGAACAGTAACCTGACTACAGTAGAACAGTAACCTGACTACAGTAGAACATAGGAATGTATAGACAGTAACCTGACTACAGTAGAACAGTAACCTGACTACAGTAGAACAGAGGAATGTATAGACAGTAACCTGACTACAGTAGAACAGTAACCTGACTACAGTAGAACAGTAACCTGACTACAGTAGAACATAGGAATGTATAGACAGTAGCCTGACTACAGTAGAACAGTAACCTGACTACAGTAGAACAGTAACCTGACTACAGTAGAACAGAGGAATGTATAGACAGTAACCTGACTACAGCAGAACAGTAACCTGACTACAGTAGAACAGTAACCTGACTACAGCAGAAACGTAACCTGACTACAGTAGAACAGTAACCTGACTACAGTAGAACAGAGGAATGTATAGACAGTAACCTGACTACAGCAGAACAGTAACCTGACTACAGCAGAACAGAGGAATGTATAGACAGTAACCTGACTACAGTAGAACAGTAACCTGACTACAGCAGAACAGAGGAATGTATAGACAGTAACCTGACTACAGTAGAACAGTAACCTGACTACAGTAGAACAGTAACCTGACTACAGTAGAACATAGGAATGTATAGACAGTAACCTGACTACAGTAGAACAGTAACCTGACTACAGTAGAACAGTAACCTGACTACAGCAGAACAGTAACCTGACTACAGTAGAACAGAGGAATGTATAGACAGTAACCTGACTACAGCAGAACAGTAACCTGACTACAGCAGAACAGTAACCTGACTACAGTAGAACAGTAACCTGACTACAGTAGAACAGTAACCTGACTACAGTAGAACAGTAACCTGACTACAGTAGAACAGTAACCTGACTACAGTAGAACAGTAACCTGACTACAGCAGAAACGTAACCTGACTACAGCAGAACAGAGGAATGTATAGACAGTAACCTGACTACAGCAGAACAGTAACCTGACTACAGTAGAACAGAGGAATGTATAGACAGTAACCTGACTACAGCAGAACAGTAACCTGACTACAGTAGAACAGTAACCTGACTACAGCAGAACAGAGGAATGTATAGACAGTAACCTGACTACAGCAGAACAGTAACCTGACTACAGCAGAACAGTAACCTGACTACAGCAGAACAGAGGAATGTATAGACAGTAACCTGACTACAGTAGAACAGTAACCTGACTAAAGTAGAACAGTAACCTGACTACAGCAGAACATAGGAATGTATAGACAGTAACCTGACTACAGTAGAACAGTAACCTGACTACAGTAGAACAGTAACCTGACTACAGCAGAACAGAGGAATGTATAGACAGTAACCTGACTACAGTAGAACAGTAACCTGACTACAGTAGAACAGTAACCTGACTACAGTAGAACAGAGGAATGTATAGACAGTAACCTGACTACAGCAGAACAGTAACCTGACTACAGTAGAACAGAGGAATGTATAGACAGTAACCTGACTACAGCAGAACAGTAACCTGACTACAGCAGAACAGTAACCTGACTACAGCAGAACAGAGGAATGTATAGACAGTAACCTGACTACAGTAGAACAGTAACCTGACTACAGTAGAACATAGGAATGTATAGACAGTAACCTGACTACAGTAGAACAGTAACCTGACTACAGTAGAACAGTAACCTGACTACAGTAGAACAGAGGAATGTATAGACAGTAACCTGACTACAGTAGAACAGAGGAATGTATAGACAGTAACCTGACTACAGCAGAACAGAGGAATGTATAGACAGTAACCTGACTACAGCAGAACAGTAACCTGACTACAGCAGAACAGAGGAATGTATAGACAGTAACCTGACTACAGCAGAACAGAGGAATGTATAGACAGTAACCTGACTACAGCAGAACAGTAACCTGACTACAGCAGAACAGTAACCTGACTACAGTAGAACAGTAACCTGACTACAGCAGAACAGTAACCTGACTACAGCAGAACAGAGGAATGTATAGACAGTAACCTGACTACAGTAGAACAGTAACCTGACTAAAGTAGAACAGTAACCTGACTACAGCAGAACATAGGAATGTATAGACAGTAACCTGACTACAGTAGAACAGTAACCTGACTACAGTAGAACAGTAACCTGACTACAGTAGAACAGTAACCTGACTACAGCAGAACAGAGGAATGTATAGACAGTAACCTGACTACAGTAGAACAGTAACCTGACTACAGTAGAACAGTAACCTGACTACAGCAGAACAGAGGAATGTATAGACAGTAACCTGACTACAGTAGAACAGTAACCTGACTACAGTAGAACAGTAACCTGACTACAGCAGAACAGTAACCTGACTACAGCAGAACAGTAACCTGACTACAGCAGAACAGTAACCTGACTACAGCAGAACAGAGGAATGTATAGACAGTAACCTGACTACAGTAGAACAGTAACCTGACTACAGTAGAACATAGGAATGTATAGACAGTAACCTGACTACAGTAGAACAGTAACCTGACTACAGTAGAACAGTAACCTGACTACAGTAGAACAGAGGAATGTATAGACAGTAACCTGACTACAGTAGAACAGAGGAATGTATAGACAGTAACCTGACTACAGCAGAACAGAGGAATGTATAGACAGTAACCTGACTACAGCAGAACAGTAACCTGACTACAGCAGAACAGAGGAATGTATAGACAGTAACCTGACTACAGCAGAACAGAGGAATGTATAGACAGTAACCTGACTACAGCAGAACAGTAACCTGACTACAGTAGAACAGTAACCTGACTACAGCAGAACAGTAACCTGACTACAGCAGAACAGAGGAATAAGTGTTGTCTCTCACTCTCTCACACCAACTCTCTCACTCACTCACAGACCAGGATGGTGCTCTGACCTCCAGCAGTAGACATGACCCCTCTGCTCTGCCCCAGACCCTGCAACAGGAGTTCTCTCTGGTCAACCTACAGATCAGGAACGTCAATGTGGAGGTGAGCTTATAACTCCTAATGACGTCTCCTATGACAGTCTTATGACTGCTTATAACTCCTGATGATGCTATGTCACCCATCTTATGACAGGTTATGACTCCTAATGATATCTGCTATGTCAGTCTTAAGACATCTTATGACATTGTTATGTAGGCTTTATGACAACAGCTGGACCAGAATGACTACTATATTCTTCATACCATTAGAATGGCTTTATTATGGTGGCAGGTTCAATACAACAAACACGCTGTCACTTTGTGTCCCAACATTGTTTCCTGTTTCCCAGCTTTCTTTGTTCTACAAACTACCAATGCAGTGTTGTGGTGTGATTGTTTGGGACTCTAGATGGATGCAGTGAACCGTAGCTGTGTGGTGTCAGCCCTGTTCGGGACTAATCAGGTTCACCTGGTGGTGAAGTTCCCTTCTCACTACCCCAACAACGCTGCTCCATCCTTCCAGTTCATCTCCCCTACCACCATCCCCACCGCCATGAGGACCAAGATACAGAAGGTAACCAAGTGTGTGTGTGCCTGTATCGTGTGTGTGCCTGTATCGTGTGTGTGCCTGTATCGTGTGTGTGCCTGTATCGTGTGCCTGTGTGTGTGTGTGTGTGTGTGTGTGTGTGTGTGCCTGTATCGTGTGTGTGTGTGCGTGTGTGTGTCTCTCTCCCCTCTCCTCATGGTTGTATCTTCTCTGTGTAGATCCTGACAGACACGTCACTGCAGAAGGTCAAGAGGAACCAGAACTGTCTGGAACCCTGTGTTAGACAACTGGTGTCCTGTCTAGAGTCTTACATGGTGAGATGCATACAAATTTTAAATACTTTATTTTAATCCAAAAATCACATTACATCAAGAGGACAGCCGCGCACCTCCTCCAGGACACACCTCCTCCAGGACAGCCACGCACCTCCTCCAGGTCACACCTCCTCCAGGACACACCTCCTCCAGGACAGCCACGCACCTCCTCCAGGTCACACCTCCTCCAGGTCACACCTCCTCCAGGACACACCTCCTCCAGGACAGCCACGCACCTCCTCCAGGTCACACCTCCTCCAGGACACACCTCCTCCAGGACAGCCACGCACCTCTTCCAGGACACACCTCCTCCAGGACAGCCGCGCACCTCCTCCAGGACACACCTCCTCCAGGACAGCCACGCACCTCCTCCAGGACACACCTCCTCCAGGACAGCCACGCACCTCCTCTAAGACACACCTCCTCCAGGACAGCCACGCACCTCCTACAGGACACACCTCCTCCAGGACAGCCACGCACCTCCTCCAGGACACACCTCCTCCAGGACAGCCGCGCACCTCCTCCAGGACACACCTCCTCCAGGACAGCCGCGCACCTCCTCCAGGACACACCTCCTCCAGGACACACCTCCTCCAGGACAGCCACAGAAGAAACGCCATGCCACTCAGAGACGCTAGAGAGAATGTTCACTGAGTTCCATTAGTTGACACTATATAGATCAATGTTTTTTCTGTGGTATAATCAACATTATATCAACCTCTTTTCAATGCAACAAACCAAAACAAAACTAACTTTGCAAACTTGAGTCTGTGATTGTGTTGTAGGCAGAGCCAGAGGGCAACAGAGTAGAA
>CM042381.1:35297659-35600159 GCA_023634145.1 Thymallus thymallus
ACTACCTAGGTCATTCATTATACTGTAACTAGTAACTACCTAGGTCATTCATTATACTGTAACTAGTAACTACCTAGGTCATTCATTATACTGTAACTAGCAACTACCTAGGTCATTCATTATACTGTAACTAGTAACTACCTAGGTCATTCATTATACTGTAACTAGTAACTACCTAGGTCATTCATTATACTGTAACTAGTAACTACCTAGGTCATTCATTATACTGTAACTAGTAACTACCTAGGTCATTCATTATACTGTAACTAGTAACTACCTAGGTCATTCATTATACTGTAACTAGTAACTACCTAGGTCATTCATTATACTGTAACTAGTAACTACCTAGGTCATTCATTATACTGTAACTAGTAACTACCTAGGTCATTCATTATACTGTAACTAGTAACTACCTAGGTCATTCATTATACTGTAACTAGTAACTACCTAGGTCATTCATTATACTGTAACTAGTAACTACCTAGGTCATTCATTATACTGTAACTAGTAACTACCTAGGTCATTCATTATACTGTAACTAGTAACTACCTAGGTCATTCATTATACTGTAACTAGTAACTACCTAGGTCATTCATTACCATTCTGCTCTCTGCACCTTGTGGTTGATGTGTTTAGCTTCATGGTTGTTTTTTGTCCCCCCTTCCATCCCCTCCGTTCTCTGTGTGTTGGCTGTCCCACTGACTGGCATGCCTCCCCCGGCCCTTCCCCTTCCTCCCACCTCTGTGCTGTGGTTGGTCCCCTCTATCTCCACCAATCAGAAGCCTCCTCAATCTGGCCTTCGCCGCTGGTCCATTCATGACTGCCCGGTATTTGGCTTTCACGCCCTCCTTCCGTCCATCCCTCTCTCCGCCTCTCTTACCTCCTCTCCTCTTGGGCTTTCTCCAGGGTCTCTCCTCTCTCCTCCTGTCTCCTCTTGGGCTTTCTCCAGGGTCTCTCTTCTCTCCTCCTGTCTCCTCTTGGGCTTTCTCCAGGGTCTCTCCTCTCTCCTCCTGTCTCCTCTTGGGCTTTCTCCAGGGTCTCTCTTCTCTCCTCCTGTCTCCTCTTGGGCTTTCTCCAGGGTCTCTCCTCTCTCCTCCTGTCTCCTCCTGGGCTTTCTCCAGGGTCTCTCCTCTCTCCTCCTGTCTCCTCTTGGGCTTTCTCCAGGGTCTCTCCTCTCTCCTCCTGTCTCCTCTTGGGCTTTCTCCAGGGTCTCTCCTCTCTCCTCCTGTCTCCTCTTGGGCTTTCTCCAGGGTCTCTCCTCTCTCCTCCTGTCTCCTCTTGGGCTTTCTCCAGGGTCTCTCCTCTCTCCTCCTGTCTCCTCTTGGGCTTTCTCCAGGGTCTCTCTTCTCTCCTCCTGTCTCCTCTTGGGCTTTCTCCAGGGTCTCTCCTCTCTCCTCCTGTCTCCTCTTGGGCTTTCTCCAGGGTCTCTCCTCTCTGTACCCTGAATGATGTCACTAATCACTAATTCACTATAACCTGCATGGATAACCATGTTTTCATGTCTCTCTCTCCTCACTCACTCACTCACTCACTCACTCTCACACACTCACACACTCACTCACACACTTCAATGGTGGCAAATGCTTTTACTAACAATTCTTAACACTTCAGGTAAGGTTGTGTGATTGTTGGCAACATCATCAAATGTTCAAATTCCTCTTTTCAGTATTGACACAAATAATTGTTGACCAATGAACAGTTCAGAAACTTAAAAGACTTTTGTCAACATGAGAGATGAGTTGAACCTCCCAATAATGTAGCTTTAGACCTGTTGGCATCTCTCACCACAATGCCTTCCAGACCTGGGTTCAGATATCCTGACAGAGGGGAGGAGGTCTAGAGTCTACACCAGACCTGGGTTCAGATATCCTGACAGAGGGGAGGAGGTCTAGAGTCTACACCAGACCTGGGTTCAGATATCCTGACAGAGGGGAGGAGGTCTAGAGTCTACACCAGACCTGGGTTCAGATATCCTGACAGAGGGGAGGAGGTCTAGAGTCTACACCAGACCTGGGTTCAGATATCCTGACAGAGGGGAGGAGGTCTAGAGTCTACACCAGACCTGGGTTCAGATATCCTGACAGAGGGGAGGAGGTCTAGAGTCTACACCAGACCTGGGTTCAGATATCCTGACAGAGGGGAGGAGGTCTAGAGTCTACACCAGACTTTCAAATACTTTGAGTGTTTGATCTAGCCTGTCTAGAGTGACAGATAACAGCCATTTTGGGACTATTCTATTGGTCCATAGCCAGGCGCGCTCAATCACCCACATATAACGTACATTAAATTATTTTGAATACTGTTTGAACCCAGATGTCATCTCACTACAACACCTTGTACCTGTACAACACCAGGGTCCCTATAGCACTGTTCTATGGTCATTTCTGTGATTTTGTGTATTTTTCTGTCTGTCAGAAATCTCGTCGGTTCAAGACAAAGCGTGAGGGAGCAGACTACGGTAACAGACCCATAAAGCTGGCGGGGAAAGTCATCATCCAGGAGATCTCCTTTCTGTTGCCCGTTCACAAAGCCTTGGGGGAGACATACATGTGAGTTCCTAACCCTATGTCACGTGAGGGTGCATACACAGACCAAGACGCAGCTCAGGGATAGTACTTTTGACATTTATTTCTTTATACTATGTAATAGGATTACTATGTATAACACAACACAAAATTACGAACTACAGAACAAAAAAAACACGACTGGACTAAACGTCACGAACACAAACGAACGGACGTATGGAAATGTGCACACTTACTGTCACCGTGACAACGACCCACAACCCAGTGTGAAAATCTACCAACCTATGTAGGATCCCTAGTTAGAGACGATGCTCTGCAGCTGCCTCTAATTAGGGATCCAACACAAACCACCACCAGAAACAGAAAGAAAAGACCTGTCAGACTCTGACCATGGATACATAGAGAAGCAAATAGGCTTCTCTATGGCCAGAGCCTGACACCCTAACCCTGGGGGAGACTAACATGTGAGTAATGCTTTGCCCAACATATCACTCTACTAGGCTGTGCCTGGCTCAAGACATCTATATACAGTCGTATGCAAAAGTTTGGGCACCCCTCTGAGGCTGCATAATAATTTACTCTGTCGTCACAGAAAATGATCACAGTGGCATGCCATTCATTTTCTAATAAAAGCTGAGTACTGGGGTATTGTCCAGACAAAGATTTTTAGTGTAGCAATATTAAGTTGTATGAAATTAAATCAGATGTGAAAAATAGGCTATGCAAAAATGTGGGCACCCTTGTCATTCTGTTGATTTGAATACCTGTAACTACTTAGCACTGATTAATTGGAACACACAATTGGTTTGGTGAGCTCATTAAGCCTTGACCTTCATAGACAAGTGCATCCAATCATGAGAAAAGGTATTTAAGGTGGCCAATTGCAAGTTGTTGTTCTCTTTGACTCTCCTCTGAAGAGTGGCAACATGGGGGCCTCAAAACAACTCTCAAATGACCTGAAAACAAAGATTGTTCAACATTATGGTTTAGGGGAAGGCTACAAAAGGCTATCGCAGAGATGTAAGCTGTCAGTGTCCACAGTGAGGAACATAGTGAGGAAATGGAAGACCACAGGCATAGTTCTTGTTAAGGCCAGAAGTGGCAGGCCAAGTAAAATATCGGAGAGGCAAAGGCGAAGGAGGGTGAGAACGGTCAAAAACAGCCCACAGACCACCTCCAAAGACCTACAACATCATCTTGCTGCAGATGGTGTCACTGAGAAGCTGTACGGGAGAGTGATGCGGAAGAAGCCTTTTCTGCACACACACCACAAACGCACATTTGGACAAGCCAGCTTCATTTTGGAATAAGGTGCTGTGGACTGATGAAACAAAGATTGAGTTATTTGGTCATAACAAGGGGCATTATGCATGGCGGCAAAAGAACACAGCGTTCCAAGAAAAACACTTGCTACCCACAGTAACATTTGGTGGGGGTTCCATCATGCTGTGGGGCTGTGTGGCCAGTGCCGGTACTGGGAATCTTGTTAAAGTTGAGGGTCGCATGGATTCCACTCAATATCAGCAGACTCTTGGGAATAATGAAGAATCAGTCACAAAGTTGAAGTTACGCCGGGGCTGAATATTTCGACAAGACAACGACCCAAAACACTGCTCAAAATCTACCCGGGCATTTATGCAGAGGAACAAGTACAATGTTCTGGAATGGCCATCCCAGTCCCCAGACCTGAATATCATTGAGAATCTGTGGGATGATTTGAAGCGGGCTGTCCATGCTCGGCAACCATCAAACCTAACTGAACTGGAGATGTTTTGTAAGGAGGAATGGTCCAAAATACCTTGGACCATTCCTATAGCCATTAGAGGCTATAGGAAGCGTCTAGAGGCTGTTATTTTAGCAAAAGGAGGCTCTACTAAATATTGATGTGATTTTTCTGTTGCCCAAATTTATGCACCTGTCTAATTTCGTTTTGATGCATATTGCACATTTTCTGTTAATCCAATAAACCTCATTTCACTACTGAAATATTACCGTGTCCATCAGTTATTTAATAGATCAAAATGAAATTGCTGATCCAAACACCCAATTATTTATAAATGGAAATCATGGAAATTGTCAGGGGTGCCCAAACGTATATCGTAATATAATGCTTTACCCAACATGTCGCTGTACTAGGCTGTGCCTGGCTCAAGACATCTTTATATTGTAATATAATGCTTTACCCAACATTTCTTGAAACATCTGTAATGTGTTGTCTGTTTCTCCATCTGCAGTCTGAATGTGAATGACGTACAGGACACTTGTCAGAAGAATGCAGCAGCAGCTCTGGTGGTGGGGCGCAGAGACCTGGCTAAGGTAGGTCTGATTAAAGAGACAGAGACATGACGTGTACTGTAGGTGTGGGCCCTTTATTAACTCTGTGTACTGTAGGTGTGGGCCCTTTATTAACTCTGTGTACTGTAGGTGTGGGCCCTTTATTAACTCTGTGTACTGTAGGTGTGGGCCCTTTATTAACTCTGTGTACTGTAGGTGTGGGCCCTTTATTAACTCTGTGTACTGTAGGTGTGGGCCCTTTATTAACTCTGTGTACTGTAGGTGTGGGCCCTTTATTAACTCTGTGTACTGTAGGTGTGGGCCCTTTATTAACTCTGTGTACTGTAGGTGTGGGCCCTTTATTAACTCTGTGTACTGTAGGTGTGGGCCCTTTATTAACTCTGTGTACTGTAGGTGTGGGCCCTTTATTAACTCTGTGTACTGTAGGTGTGGGCCCTTTATTAACTCTGTGTACTGTAGGTGTGGGCCCTTTATTAACTCTGTGTACTGTAGGTGTGGGCCCTTTATTAACTCTGTGTACTGTAGGTGTGGGCCCTTTATTAACTCTGTGTACTGTAGGTGTGGGCCCTTTATTAACTCTGTGTACTGTAGGTGTGGGCCCTTTATTAACTCTGTGTACTGTAGGTGTGGGCCCTTTATTAACTCTGTGTACTGTAGGTGTGGGCCCTTTATTAACTCTGTGTACTGTAGGTGTGGGCCCTTTATTAACTCTGTGTACTGTAGGTGTGGGCCCTGGCCTCGGCTGCCACCAGTCTAGACCTCAGTCCTGACTCAGACCCTGATGCAGACACTCCCTGGGCCAGACACCCGTTTGGACGCCACCTTCTGGAGACTCTGTGAGTAGAAGGAAATATACTATACTGTATATACTATACTAACGTACACTGAGTGAACAAAACATTGTCTTTCCATGACATAAACTGATTCAATATTAGGAAGGTGTTCTTAATGTTTTGTATATACAGCGGGTGAAATAAGTATTGAACACGTCACCATTTTTCTCAGTAAATATATTTAGGTCAAAGGTGCTATTGACATGACATTTTCACCAGATGTTGGTAACAACCCAAGTAATCCATACATACAAAGAAACCAAAACAAATAAGTTCAGAAATTAAGTTATGTGTAATAATGTGAAATGACACAGGGAAAAAGTATTGAACACACTTACTGATATTTATTTAATACTTTGTACAAAAGCCTTTGTTGGTAATGACAGCTTCAAGACGCCTCCTGTATGGAGAAACTAGTCGCATGCATTGCTCTGGTGTGATTTTGGCCCATTCTTCCACAAAAACCATTCTTCCCTATCTCAGCTCACTGGTCACCATAGCAACACCCACCCGTAGCATGTGCTCCAGCAGGTATATCTCACTGGTCATCCCCAAAGCCAACACCTCCTTTGGCCGCCATTCCTTCCAGTTCTCTGCTGCCAATGACTGGAACGAATTGCAAAAATCATTGAAGCTAGAGGTTCCTATCTCCCTCACTAACTTTAAGCATCAGCTGTCAAAGCTGCTTATCGATCGCTGCACCTGTATATAGCCCTTCTGTAAATAGCCCACACTACTACCTCATCCCCATATTTATTTTTGTTATTTTCACAAATCTTGCACTCCAGTATCTCTATTTGCACATCATAATTTGCACATCCTTCATTCCTGTGTTAATGATGATAATCTGTAATTTATTTCACCACTATAGTCTTATTTATTGTCCTACCTCCTAACCTTACTGAATTTTGCACTCTGTATATAGATTTTCTATTGTGTTTTTGACTATGTTTGTTTACTGTGTAACTCTGTTGTTTTTGTCGCACTGCTTTGCTTTGTCTTGGCCAGGTCACAGTTGTAAATGAGAACTAGTTCTCAACTGACCTACCTGTTTAAATAAAGGTGAAATAAAAAAAATAAAAAAAAATAAAAAAAAAAACAGTCTTCAAATCTTGAAGATTCCGTGGGCCTCTTCTATGAATCTTGATCTTCAGTTCTTTCCATAGATTTTCAATGGGATTTAAGTCAGGTGATTGGCTGGGCCATTCTAGCAGCTTTATTTTCTTTCTTTGAAACCAATTGAGAGTTTCCTTGGCTGTGTGTTTGGGATCATTGTCTTGCTGAAATGTCCACCCTCGTTTCATCTTCATCATCCTGGTAGATGGCAGCAGGTTTTGTCAAGAATGTCTCTGTAAATTTGCCCATTCATCCTTCCTTCAATTATGTGAAGTTTGCCAGTACCATTTGCTGAAAAGCAGCCCCACACCATGATGTTCCCACCTCCAAACTTCACTGTTGGTATGGTGTTTTTAGGGTGATGTGCAGTGCCATTTCTCCTCCAAACATGGTGTGTATTATGACATCCAAACAGTTCAATTTTGCTCTCATCTGACCACACTATATTCTCCCAGTATTTCACTGGCTTTTCCAAATGTTGTGCAGCAAACTTTAAACGAGCTTCAACATGCTTTTTTTTCAGCAATGGAGTCTTGCGTGGTGAGCGTGCATACAGGCCATGGCGGTGGAGTGCATTACTTACTGTTTTCTTTGAGACAACAGTACCTGCTAATTGCAGGTCTTTTTGAAGCTCTCCACAAGTGGTCCTTGGCTCTTGGACAACTCTTCTGATTATTCTTTTCACTCCTCTGTCAGAAATCTTGCGAGGAGCACCTGGTCGAGGCAAATTTATAGTGAAATGATTGTCTTTCCACTTCCGTATTATGGCCCCAACAGTGCTCACTGGAACATTCAGAAGCTTAGAAATGCGCCTATAACCAATGCCATCATTATGTTTTGCAACAATTAGGTTGCGAAGGTCTTGAGACAGCTCTTAGCTTTTACCCATCATGAGATGTGTCTTGTGTGACACCTTGGCAATGAGACCTTTTTGTAGGCCATCAGTTGGGACTGAACCATCTGATATTAATTTGCACTGACAGAGGGCTGGATTGCTTTTTAATTACTGATAGTTTTCAGCTGTTGTCTTGGCTTTCCATGCCTTTTTTGCACCTCCCTTTCTTCATGTGTTCAATACTTTTTCCCTGTGTCATTTCACATTATTACACATAACTTATTTTCTGAACGTATTTGTTTTGGTTTCTTTGTATGTATGGATTACTTGGGTTGTTACCAACATCTGGTGAAAATGTCATGTCAATAGCACCTTTGGAAATATATTTACTGAGAAAAATGGTGACGTGTTCAATACTTATTTCACCCGCTGTATATGGCAAATATACCGTACTCTGTGAATGACAGGCAGCTCTTCATCCTCTACCACAGTGCTGTTATACTCAATACCCTTCTACTTGTTGACTAGTTAAGAACTCCCCTCACCTGGTTGTCTAGCTCTTAATTGGACACATAGAAAGGAAGTCACTAAGGCTGCGTTTACACAGGCAGGCCAAAAGATCTGATCTAATTGGTCAAAAGATCATCAGAAACTCTCCAGGAGCCCTGGTCCACCATGATGTACGGAGAGGAAGGGATTATTACCTGTGTGACTCATCACCCTCCAGGAGCCCTGGTCCACCATGATGTACGGAGAGGAAGGGATTATTACCTGTGTGACTCATCACCCTCCAGGAGCCCTGGTCCACCATGATGTACGGAGAGGAAGGGATTATTACCTGTGTGACTCATCACCCTCCAGGAGCCCTGGTCCACCATGATGTACGGAGAGGAAGGGATTATTACCTGTGTGACTCATCACCCTCCAGGAGCCCTGGTCCACCATGATGTACGGAGAGGAAGGGATTATTACCTGTGTGACTCATCACCCTCCAGGAGCCCTGGTCCACCATGATGTATGGAGAGGAAGGGATTATTACCTGTGTGACTCATCACCAATGACGGGATATTAAACCTCATATTTGTCTACACTAATGATATTAGATAGTAAAGTACTTGTGTTTTTCCTCTCTAACCTTTCTGAGTGAAATGTTTAACTCTGTTTTGCTGCACAGACTGGAATATGTTCCAGGATTCATCCAATGGCATTGAGGAGTACACCACCTCAGTCACCGGCTTCATCAATAAGTGCATCGACTACGCCCCCCCCCCCCAGTGACCGTACATACATATCCCAACCAGAAGCCATGGATTACAGGCAACATCCGCACTGAGCTATAGGCTTTCAAGGAGCGGGACACTAATCCGGATGCTTATAAGAAATCCCGCTATGCCCTCAGACGAACCATCAAACAGGCAAAGCATCAATACAGGACTAAGATTGAATCCTACTACACTGACTCTGACACTCGTCGGAAGTGGCAGGGCTTACAAACTATTACAGACTACAGAGGGAAGCACAGCCGCGAGCTGCACAGTGACGCAAGCCTACCAGATGAGCTAAATGCCTTTTTATGCTCGCTTCGAGGCAAGCAACACTGAAGCATGCATGAGAGCACCAGTTGTTCCGGACAACTGTGTGATCATTCTCTTTAGCCGATGTTAGCAAGATATTTAAACACATGTACATATTACCTCAACTACCTTAACTAACCTGAACCCCAGCACATTGACTCTGTACCGGTACCCCCTGTTTATAGCCTGGTTACTTCCTGTTTATAGCCTGGTTACTTCCTGTTTATAGCCTGGTTACTTCCTGTTTATAGCCTGGTTACTTCTTGTTTATAGCCTGGTTATTGTTATTTTATTGTGTTACTTTTTATTGAATGTTTTACTTTAGTTTATTTAGTAAATATTTTCTTATTTCTTCAACTGCATTGTTGGTTAAGGGCTCGTAATTTAGCAGTTCACAGTAAGGTTTACACCTGTTGTATTCAGCGCATGTTTTATTATCATATGGGTGTCCTGTCCAGGGGGTGTACTGTACATCAAGCTGTCTCACTACAGAAACAGATGATGGGCCATTATGTGTCATTGTGGTTCACCACAGAAACAGGAGATGGGCCATTATGTGTCATTGTGGTTCACCACAGAAACAGGAGATGGGCCATTATGTGTCATTGTGGTTCACCACAGAAACAGGAGATGGGCCATTATGTGTCATTGTGGTTCACCACAGAAACAGGAGATGGGCCATTATGTGTCATTGTGGTTCACCACAGAAACTGGAGATGGGCCATTATGTGTCATTGTGGTTCACCACAGAAACAGGAGATGGGCCATTATGTGTCATTGTGGTTCACCACAGAAACAGGAGATGGGCCATTATGTGTCATTGTGGTTCACCACAGAAACAGGAGATGGGCCATTATGTGTCATTGTGGTTCACCACAGAAACAGGAGATGGGCCATTATGTGTCATTGTGGTTCACCACAGAAACAGGAGATGGGCCATTATGTGTCATTGTGGTTCACCACAGAAACTGGAGATGGGCCATTATGTGTCATTGTGGTTCACCATAGAAACAGGAGATGGGCCATTATGTGTCATTGTGGTTCACCACAGAAACAGGAGATGGGCCATTATGTGTCATTGTGCTTTAGACAAGGCTACTTACTGTATATGCTGGAAGGTTTAAGAAGCGTTCTGTCTGTCTCTGTCCCCTCCTCCCCAGCCTGGATCACTACAGCCTGATGAGTGATGTCCAGACTCTAGCCATGCTGTGTAGTGTGTTCAGGACCCAGGGCTGTTCTCAGGACTACTTCTCTCTGTATGGACAACACCACCCCCCACGCTCCACTGTGTTCCCCCCCCATCACTCACGATACGTAAGTCTCTTCTGTCCCCCCCATCACTCACGATACATAAGTCTCTTCTGTCCCCCCCATCACTTACGATACGTCAGTCTCTTCTGTCCCCCCCATCACTTACGATACGTCAGTCTCTTCTCTGTCCTCCCCATCACTCACGATACGTCAGTCTCTTCTCTGTCCCCCCCATCACTTACGATACGTCAGTCTCTTCTGTCCCCCCCATCACTCACGATACGTCAGTCTCTTCTCTGTCCTCCCCATCACTCACGATACGTCAGTCTCTTCTCTGTCCCCCCCATCACTTAAGATACGTCAGTCTCTTCTCTGTCCCCCCCATCACTCACGATACGTCAGTCTCTTCTGTCCCCCCCCCATCACTCACGATACGTAAGTCTCTTCTGTCCCCCCATCACTTACGATACGTAAGTCTCTTCTGTCCCCCCCATCACTTACGATACGTAAGTCTCTTCTGTCCCCCCCATCACTCACGATACGTCAGTCTCTTCTCTGTCCCCCCCATCACTCACGATACGTCAGTCTCTTCTCTGTCCCCCCCATCACTCACGATACGTCAGTCTCTTCTCTGTCCCCCCCATCACTCACGATACGTCAGTCTCTTCTCTGTCCTCCCCATCACTCACGATACGTCAGTCTCTTCTCTGTCCCCCCCATCACTCACGATACGTCAGTCTCTTCTCTGTCCCCCCCATCACTCACGATACGTCAGTCTCTTCTCTGTCCCCCCCATCACTCACGATACGTCAGTCTCTTCTCTGTCCTCCCCATCACTCACGATACGTCAGTCTCTTCTCTGTCCCCCCATCACTCACGATACGTCAGTCTCTTCTCTGTCCCCCCCATCACTCACGATACGTCAGTCTCTTCTCTGTCCCCCCCATCACTCACGATACGTCAGTCTCTTCTCTGTCCCCCCCATCACTCACGATACGTCAGTCTCTTCTCTGTCCTCCCCATCACTCACGATACGTCAGTCTCTTCTCTGTCCCCCCCATCACTCACGATACGTCAGTCTCTTCTCTGTCCCCCCCATCACTCACGATACTTCAGTCTCTTCTCTGTCCTCCCCCATCACTCACGATACGTCAGTCTCTTCTCTGTCCTCCCCCATCACTCACGATACGTCAGTCTCTTCTCTGTCCTCCCCCATCACTCACGATACGTCAGTCTCTTCTCTGTCCCCCCCATCACTCACGATACTTCAGTCTCTTCTCTGTCCCCCCCATCACTCATGATACGTCAGTCTCTTCTCTGTCCTCCCCCATCACTCACGATACGTCAGTCTCTTCTCTGTCCCCCCCATCACTCACGATACGTCAGTCTCTTCTCTGTCCCCCCCATCACTCACGATACGTCAGTCTCTTCTCTGTCCCCCCCATCACTCACGATACGTCAGTCTCTTCTCTGTCCCCCCCATCACTCACGATACGTCAGTCTCTTCTCTGTCCCCCCCCATCACTCACGATACGTCAGTCTCTTCTCTGTCCTCCCCATCACTCACGATACGTCAGTCTCTTCTCTGTCCCCCCCATCACTCACGATACGTCAGTCTCTTCTCTGTCCCCCCCATCACTCACGATACGTCAGTCTCTTCTCTGTCCCCCCCATCACTCACGATACTTCAGTCTCTTCTCTGTCCTCCCCCATCACTCACGATACGTCAGTCTCTTCTCTGTCCTCCCCCATCACTCACGATACGTCAGTCTCTTCTCTGTCCCCCCCATCACTCACGATACTTCAGTCTCTTCTCTGTCCCCCCCATCACTCACGATACGTCAGTCTCTTCTCTGTCCTCCCCCATCACTCACGATACGTCAGTCTCTTCTCTGTCCCCCCCATCACTCACGATACGTCAGTCTCTTCTCTGTCCCCCCCATCACTCACGATACGTCAGTCTCTTCTCTGTCCCCCCCATCACTCACGATACGTCAGTCTCTTCTCTGTCCTCCCCATCACTCACGATACGTCAGTCTCTTCTCTGTCCTCCCCATCACTCACGATACGTCAGTCTCTTCTCTGTCCCCCCCATCACTCACGATACGTCAGTCTCTTCTCTGTCCCCCCCATCACTCACGATACGTCAGTCTCTTCTCTGTCCTCCCCCATCACTCACGATACGTCAGTCTCTTCTCTGTCCCCCCCATCACTCACGATACGTCAGTCTCTTCTCTGTCCCCCCCATCACTCACGATACGTCAGTCTCTTCTCTGTCCCCCCCATCACTCACGATACGTCAGTCTCTTCTCTGTCCCCCCCATCACTCACGATACGTCAGTCTCTTCTCTGTCCTCCCCATCACTCACGATACGTCAGTCTCTTCTCTGTCCCCCCATCACTCACGATACGTCAGTCTCTTCTCTGTCCCCCCCATCACTCACGATACGTCAGTCTCTTCTCTGTCCCCCCCATCACTCACGATACGTCAGTCTCTTCTCTGTCCCCCCCATCACTCACGATACGTCAGTCTCTTCTCTGTCCTCCCCATCACTCACGATACGTCAGTCTCTTCTCTGTCCCCCCCATCACTCACGATACGTCAGTCTCTTCTCTGTCCCCCCCATCACTCACGATACTTCAGTCTCTTCTCTGTCCTCCCCCATCACTCACGATACGTCAGTCTCTTCTCTGTCCTCCCCCATCACTCACGATACGTCAGTCTCTTCTCTGTCCTCCCCCATCACTCACGATACGTCAGTCTCTTCTCTGTCCCCCCCATCACTCACGATACTTCAGTCTCTTCTCTGTCCCCCCCATCACTCATGATACGTCAGTCTCTTCTCTGTCCTCCCCCATCACTCACGATACGTCAGTCTCTTCTCTGTCCCCCCCATCACTCACGATACGTCAGTCTCTTCTCTGTCCCCCCCATCACTCACGATACGTCAGTCTCTTCTCTGTCCCCCCCATCACTCACGATACGTCAGTCTCTTCTCTGTCCCCCCCATCACTCACGATACGTCAGTCTCTTCTCTGTCCCCCCCCATCACTCACGATACGTCAGTCTCTTCTCTGTCCTCCCCATCACTCACGATACGTCAGTCTCTTCTCTGTCCCCCCCATCACTCACGATACGTCAGTCTCTTCTCTGTCCCCCCCATCACTCACGATACGTCAGTCTCTTCTCTGTCCTCCCCCATCACTCACGATACGTCAGTCTCTTCTCTGTCCCCCCCATCACTCACGATACGTCAGTCTCTTCTCTGTCCCCCCCATCACTCACGATACGTCAGTCTCTTCTCTGTCCTCCCCATCACTCACGATACGTCAGTCTCTTCTCTGTCCCCCCCATCACTCACGATACGTCAGTCTCTTCTCTGTCCCCCCCATCACTCACGATACGTCAGTCTCTTCTCTGTCCCCCCCATCACTCACGATACTTCAGTCTCTTCTCTGTCCTCCCCCATCACTCACGATACGTCAGTCTCTTCTCTGTCCTCCCCCATCACTCACGATACGTCAGTCTCTTCTCTGTCCCCCCCATCACTCACGATACTTCAGTCTCTTCTCTGTCCCCCCCATCACTCACGATACGTCAGTCTCTTCTCTGTCCTCCCCCATCACTCACGATACGTCAGTCTCTTCTCTGTCCCCCCCATCACTCACGATACGTCAGTCTCTTCTCTGTCCCCCCCATCACTCACGATACGTCAGTCTCTTCTCTGTCCCCCCCATCACTCACGATACGTCAGTCTCTTCTCTGTCCCCCCCATCACTCACGATACGTCAGTCTCTTCTCTGTCCCCCCCCATCACTCACGATACGTCAGTCTCTTCTCTGTCCTCCCCATCACTCACGATACGTCAGTCTCTTCTCTGTCCCCCCCATCACTCACGATACGTCAGTCTCTTCTCTGTCCCCCCCATCACTCACGATACGTCAGTCTCTTCTCTGTCCCCCCCATCACTCACGATACTTCAGTCTCTTCTCTGTCCCCCCCATCACTCACGATACTTCAGTCTCTTCTCTGTCCTCCCCCATCACTCACGATACGTCAGTCTCTTCTCTGTCCCCCCCATCACTCACGATACGTCAGTCTCTTCTCTGTCCCCCCATCACTCACGATACTTCAGTCTCTTCTCTGTCCTCCCCCATCACTCACGATACGTCAGTCTCTTCTCTGTCCTCCCCCATCACTCACGATACGTCAGTCTCTTCTCTGTCCCCCCCATCACTCACGATACTTCAGTCTCTTCTCTGTCCCCCCCATCACTCACGATACGTCAGTCTCTTCTCTGTCCTCCCCCATCACTCACGATACGTCAGTCTCTTCTCTGTCCCCCCCATCACTCACGATACGTCAGTCTCTTCTCTGTCCCCCCCATCACTCACGATACGTCAGTCTCTTCTCTGTCCCCCCCATCACTCACGATACGTCAGTCTCTTCTCTGTCCTCCCCATCACTCACGATACGTCAGTCTCTTCTCTGTCCTCCCCATCACTCACGATACGTCAGTCTCTTCTCTGTCCTCCCCATCACTCACGATACGTCAGTCTCTTCTCTGTCCCCCCCATCACTGTATAACTACAATATGACTCTCCCCCCCCCCCCCCCCTCCTCCAGCCCAGTTACACGTCCAGCTCTGTGACGTCGGGGTCCTGTTCCAGCACCTCAGACTCCATCACCACCACCACCTGGAGCATCGGTATGTAACCCATGATGTACATTAACATACAGTATGTATGTGTATAGTATGACCCCTGAAGACACTGAGGCCAGCACCAAGACCCAGATAGCACCCTATTCACTATTACATTACCAAAAGTATGTGGACACCTGCTCATCAAACATCTCATTCCAAAATCATGGGCATTAATATGGAGTTGGTCCCAGCTTTGCTGCTATAACAGCCTCCACTGTTCTGGGAAGGCTTTCCACTAGATGTTGGAACATTGCTGCAGGGACTTGCATCCATTCAGCCACAAGAACATTAGTGAGGTCGGGCACTGATGTTGGGTGATTAGGCCTGGCTCACAGTGGGCTTTCCAATTCATCCCAAAGGTGTTAGATGGCGTTGAGGTCAGGGCTTTTTCCATGCCAGTCAAGTTCTTCCATACCAATCTCAACAAACCATTTCTGTATGGACCTCGCTTTGTGCCTGGGGGCATTGTCATGCTAAAACAGGAAAGGGCCTTCCCCAAACTGTTGCCACAAAGTTGGAAGCACAGAATCATCTAGAATGTCATTGTATGCTGTAGCATTAAGATTTCCCTTCACTGGAACTAAGGGGCCCGAACCAAGAAAAACAGCCCCAGACCATTATTCCTGCTGTATATATAGTGTATGAAGGGGTGTCCACATACTGCTGTATATATAGTGTATGAAGGGGTGTCCACATACTGCTGTATATATAGTGTTTGAAGGGGTGTCCACATACTGCTGTATATATAGTGTATGAAGGGGTGTCCACATACTGCTGGATATATAGTGTATGAAGGGGTGTCCACATACTGCTGTATATATTGTGTATGAAGGGGTGTCCACATACTGCTGTATATATAGTGTATGAAGGGGTGTCCACATACTGCTGTATATATAGTGTATGAAGGGGTGTCCACATACTGCTGTATATATAGTGTATGAAGGGGTGTCCACATACTGCTGTATATATAGTGTATGAAGGGGTGTCCACATACTGCTGTATATATAGTGTATGAAGGGGTGTCCACATACTGCTGTATATATAGTGTATGAAGGGGTGTCCACATACTGCTGTATATATAGTGTATGAAGGGGTGTCCACATACTGCTGGATATATAGTGTATGAAGGGGTGTCCACATACTGCTGGATATATAGTGTATGAAGGGGTGTCCACATACTGCTGTATATATAGTGTATGAAGGGGTGTCCACATACTGCTGTATATATAGTGTATGAAGGGGTGTCCACATACTGCTGTATATATAGTGTATGAAGGGGTGTCCACATACTGCTGTATATATAGTGTATGAAGGGGTGTCCACATACTGCTGTATATATAGTGTATGAAGGGGTGTCCACATACTGCTGGATATATAGTGTTTGAAGGGGTGTCCACATACTGCTGTATATATAGTGTATGAAGGGGTGTCCACATACTGCTGTATATATAGTGTATGAAGGGGTGTCCACATACTGCTGTATATATAGTGTATGAAGGGGTGTCCACATACTGCTGTATATATAGTGTATGAAGGGGTGTCCACATACTGCTGTATATATAGTGTATGAAGGGGTGTCCACATACTGCTGTATATGTAGTGTATGAAGGGGTGTCCACATACTGCTGTATATATAGTATATGAAGGGGTGTCCACATACTGCTGTATATATAGTGTATGAAGGGGTGTCCACATACTGCTGTATATATAGTGTATGAAGGGGTGTCCACATACTGCTGTATATATAGTGTATGAAGGGGTGTCCACATACTGCTGTATATATAGTGTATGAAGGGGTGTCCACATACTGCTGTATATATAGTGTATGAAGGGGTGTCCACATACTGCTGGATATATAGTGTATGAAGGGGTGTCCACATACTGCTGTATATATAGTGTATGAAGGGGTGTCCACATACTGCTGTATATATAGTGTATGAAGGGGTGTCCACATACTGCTGTATATATAGTGTATGAAGGGGTGTCCACATACTGCTGGATATATAGTGCACTACTTTAGGTCAGAGCCATCACTCTATTCCCTATCATGAAGTGCACTATTTTTGTCAGAGCTTCTGACCAAAGGTATTGTGCTGAATAGGGATTAAAGTCATCATCACCAGTCAACTGTTAAGGCGCCATAGAGAGTAATGATTTTAACCTGTGGAACATACAGTAAAATGTGCTAATATTCTCCAAAGATTCATGTAGACCTCTCTATTTCATCAGGTCGAGACCCGGAACACATCCCTCCCTTGGGGGAATCCTCGCCTGACGACTTACGCTATGCCAACCAGGTGTACTCAGACCCCCGCGAGCGAGAGAGAGCACAACATGACATGAATAAAAGGTCAGAATTAGACGTTCGAAAAAAACAATGTTTTCTTCACAGACACTAGAACAACAGAGAGGCTGATGTCTGCATCAGAATGGAACAGCATGTTCTAAACCAACAGCAATAGTAACGTTGGGCAGAAGGCAGGCTTTATCTGTTCTACATCTATGGTTCTCCCTATACCCTCCCAGGCTGCTGGACCCAGCAAACACGCTGCAGTTTGATGACTTTAAGAAGTGTTACGGGGAGATCCTCCATCGCTGGGGTCTGAAGGAGAAGAGAGCTGAGGTCCTCAAGTTCACCTCCTGTCCTCCTGAACCTCACAAAGGCATCGGTGAGTCTCCTGTATAGATAGTATACCAGGGTCGGGTCAGTTAAGGAAATAACCTGCCCTTTCTATTCCACTTCTGCTGTATGAGAAAACATGTCATTGGAATTTCAGTTTGCTTCCTGAATTGAAATGGGATTGACCCCGCCTCTGTAATAAACCCCTCAGATAGGAAGGAAGGACTCCATTCAATATGTATCGCGGAAGTTCAGCTCTATATCGTTATTCAAATGTAAAGGTTTGAGCTGATATATATATTTACCGTGAATGCAGTCTTCGCAAACACGGTAACATTGTCTTTACGTTTCAATTGGGCTGAACTTCCGTGATACGGATGAATCGAGCCGACGTGTTCTATTTGCACTGAGAGAGATGAACTTTGAACTTTGAATTGATGATACATTCTCCATACACACCTTCCCCTCTCCATACACACCCTCCCCTCTCCATACACACCTTCCCCTCTCCATACACACCCTCCCCTCTCCATACACACCCTCCCCTCTCCATACACACCCTCCCCTCTCCATACACACCTTCCCCTCTCCATACACACCCTCCCCTCTCCATACACACCCTCCCCTCTCCATACACACCCTCCCCTCTCCATACACACCCTCCCCTCTCCTCTCTCCATACACACCCTTTCCTTCTCCTCCTCTCTCTCCCCCTCTCTCTTCAGAGTTTGGTGTGTACTGCTGCCATTGTCGTAGCCAGGTGCGGGGAACTCAATGTGCTGTGTGTAAGCGGTTCACCTTCCAGTGTTCCATCTGTCACGTGGCTGTACGAGGCTCCTCTAACTTCTGTCTGAGCTGTGGCCATGGGGGACACACCTCCCACATGATGGAGTGGTTCAGAACACAGGATGAATGTCCTACAGGCTGCGGCTGTCACTGTCTGCTACAGAGCACCTTCTGAGAGAGACACTGAGACACACACTCACGTCTAAAAGCAGGGGGGTTTGACGATACTTAACCCTACTAAACACATGTACACACACAAACGGCAGTCCGTTAGTTTGAGCCTGAAACGGTGTAGTAGGGCCTGGAGAGGTAGTATGATGTTAAGGTACTGTTTGTTATGAAGGCCTTAATGCCTTGACAAGATTTTCCCACTCACACTAAACGGCTGATTGAATACTTGAAGAGGATGTAGCTTCTGTTTGAAACTTTTGCCCGTCACTTAATATGCAACAGATGAAACGTATGCAGCGACCGTATGGTGCCATGGATGGCAGACTCATTCAGAACCAGATCCAATGTGTTAGCGGAGCAGTTTCTGGTCAAACTAAATATTGGAGGAAGAAGATTTCTGTACAGATCATGGATCATATTTGTATAGAAATAAATGTTTTATGTTTCATGTGTTTGCTATGGTCTGTTTTAGTAAACAGGAAACATGAAGGGCCAAGTGTACAAAGCCTGGGTTTTCTGCTATTCCCCCACATTCCTCTGGTATATCTGTCACTTCATATGGGAAGTGTCCAGCCATATGTGACTGGATATAGCGTGGATATAAACAGTAGAGTACAGTTCAGTAGAGTAGGGTAGAGTTCAGTAGAGTAGGGTAGAGTTCAGTAGAGTAGGGTAGAGTTCAGTAGAGTAGGGTAGAGTTCAGTAGAGTAGGGTAGAGTTCAGTAGAGTAGGGTAGAGTTCAGTAGAGTAGGGTAGAGTTCAGTAGGGTAGAGTTCAGTAGGGTAGAGTTCAGTAGGGTAGAGTTCAGTAGAGTAGGGTAGAGTTCAGTAGAGTAGGGTAGAGTAGGGTAGAGTTCAGTAGAGTAGGGTAGAGTTCAGTAGGGTAGAGTTCAGTAGAGTAGGGTAGAGTTCAGTAGGGTAGAGTTCAGTAGAGTAGGGTAGAGTTCAGTAGGGTAGGGTAGAGTTCAGTAGAGTTCAGTAGAGTAGGGTAGAGTAGGGTAGAGTTCAGTAGAGTAGGGTAGAGTTCAGTAGAGTAGGGTAGAGTTCAGTAGAGTAGGGTAGACTTCAGTAGAGTAGGGTAGACTTCAGTAGAGTAGGGTAGAGTTCAGTAGAGTTCAGTAGAGTAGGGTAGAGTTCAGTAGAGTAGGGTAGAGTTCAGTAGAGTAGGGTAGAGTTCAGTAGAGTAGGGTAGAGTTCAGTAGAGTAGGGTAGAGTTCAGTAGGGTAGAGTTCAGTAGGGTAGAGTTCAGTAGGGTAGAGTTCAGTAGAGTAGAGTTCAGTAGAGTTCAGTAGAGTAGGGTAGAGTTCAGTAGAGTAGGGTAGAGTTCAGTAGAGTTCAGTAGGGTAGAGTTCAGTAGAGTAGGGTAGACTTCAGTAGAGTAGGGTAGAGTTCAGTAGAGTAGGGTAGAGTTCAGTAGAGTAGGGTAGAGTTCAGTAGAGTAGGGTAGAGTTCAGTAGGGTAGAGTTCAGTAGAGTTCAGTAGGGTAGAGTTCAGTAGAGTAGGGTAGAGTTCAGTAGGGTAGAGTTCAGTAGGGTAGAGTTCAGTAGGGTAGAGTTCAGTAGGGTAGAGTTCAGTAGGGTAGAGTTCAGTAGGGTAGAGTTCAGTAGGGTAGAGTTCAGTAGGGTAGAGTTCAGTAGGGTAGAGTTCAGTAGAATAGGGTAGAGTTCAGTAGAGTAGGGTAGAGTTCAGTAGGGTAGAGTTCAGTAGAGTAGGGTAGAGTTCAGTAGGGTAGAGTTCAGTAGGGTAGAGTTCAGTAGGGTAGAGTTCAGTAGAGTAGGGTAGAGTTCAGTAGGGTAGAGTTCAGTAGGGTAGGGTAGAGTTCAGTAGAGTAGGGTAGAGTTCAGTAGAGTAGGGTAGAGTTCAGTAGGGTAGGGTAGAGTTCAGTAGAGTAGGGTAGAGTTCAGTAGAGTAGGGTAGAGTTCAGTAGAGTAGGGTAGAGTTCAGTAGAGTAGGGTAGAGTTCAGTAGAGTAGGGTAGACTTCAGTAGGGTAGAGTTCAGTAGAGTAGGGTAGAGTTCAGTAGAGTAGGGTAGAGTTCAGTAGAGTAGGGTAGAGTTCAGTAGAGTAGGGTAGAGTACAGTAGGGTAGAGTTCAGTAGGGTAGAGTTCAGTAGGGTAGAGTTCAGTAGAGTTCAGTAGAGTAGAGTTCAGTAGAGTAGAGTTCAGTAGAGTTCAGTAGAGTAGGGTAGAGTTCAGTAGAGTAGAGTTCAGTAGAGTAGAGTTCAGTAGAGTAGAGTTCAGTAGAGTAGGGTAGAGTTCAGTAGAGTAGGGTAGAGTTCAGTAGAGTTCAGTAGGGTAGAGTTCAGTAGAGTAGGGTAGACTTCAGTAGGGTAGAGTTCAGTAGAGTAGGGTAGAGTTCAGTAGGGTAGAGTTCAGTAGGGTAGGGTAGAGTTCAGTAGAGTAGGGTAGAGTTCAGTAGAGTAGGGTAGAGTTCAGTAGAGTAGGGTAGAGTTCAGTAGAGTAGGGTAGAGTTCAGTAGAGTAGGGTAGAGTTCAGTAGGGTAGAGTTCAGTAGGGTAGAGTTCAGTAGGGTAGAGTTCAGTAGGGTAGAGTTCAGTAGGGTAGAGTTCAGTAGGGTAGAGTTCAGTAGGGTAGAGTTCAGTAGAGTTCAGTAGAGTAGGGTAGAGTTCAGTAGAGTTCAGTAGAGTAGGGTAGAGTTCAGTAGAGTAGAGTAGGGTAGAGTTCAGTAGAGTAGAGTTCAGTAGAGTAGGGTAGAGTTCAGTAGGGTAGAGTTCAGTAGAGTAGGGTAGAGTTCAGTAGAGTAGGGTAGAGTTCAGTAGAGTAGGGTAGACTTCAGTAGAGTAGGGTAGAGTAGAGTTCAGTAGGGTAGAGTTCAGTATCTCTTTTTTTAACCTTTATTTAACTAGGCAAGTCAGTTAAGAACAAATTCTTATTTACAATGATGGCCTCCTACAGGGTCAGACCTTGGAGCAAATTACTGTTACTTAAATTAGATTACTACCCCAGCCAAACCCAGACGACGCTGACTACAGGGTCAGACCCTTTCAGTTACTGGCCTAGATTAGTCATTTACAGTATAACTAACTACATAGAGACAGTCAGAGTACAGGTCAGTATATAACCTATAGAGACAGTCAGAGTACAGGTCAGTATATAACCTATAGAGACAGTCAGAGTACAGGTCAGTATACAGTAGAACCTATAGAGACAGTCAGAGTACAGGTCAGTATATAACCTATAGAGACAGTCAGAGTACAGGTCAGTATATAACCTATAGAGACAGTCAGAGTACAGGTCAGTATATAACCTATAGAGACAGTCAGAGTACAGGTCAGTATATAACCTATAGAGACAGTCAGAGTACAGGTCAGTATATAACCTATAGAGACAGTCAGAGTACAGGTCAGTATACAGTAGAACCTATAGAGACAGTCAGAGTACAGGTCAGTATATAACCTATAGAGACAGTCAGAGTTCAGGTCAGTATATAACCTATAGAGACATTCAGAGTTCAGGTCAGTATATAACCTATAGAGACAGTCAGAGTTCAGGTCAGTATATAACCTATAGAGACAGTCAGAGTACAGGTCAGTATAGAACCTATAGAGACAGTCAGAGTACAGGTCAGTATATAACCTATAGAGACAGTCAGAGTTCAGGTCAGTATATAACCTATAGAGACAGTCAGAGTACAGGTCAGTATAGAACCTATAGAGACAGTCAGAGTACAGGTCAGTATACAGTAGAACCTATAGAGGCAGTCAGAGTACAGGTCAGTATATAACCTATAGAGACAGTCAGAGTTCAGGTCAGTATATAACCTATAGAGACAGTCAGAGTACAGGTCAGTATATAACCTATAGAGACAGTCAGAGTTCATGTCAGTATATAACCTATAGAGACAGTCAGAGTACAGGTCAGTATATAACCTATAGAGACAGTCAGAGTTCAGGTCAGTATATAACCTATAGAGACAGTCAGAGTTCATGTCAGTATATAACCTATAGAGACAGTCAGAGTACAGGTCAGTATATAACCTATAGAGACAGTCAGAGTTCATGTCAGTATATAACCTATAGAGACAGTCAGAGTACAGGTCAGTATATAACCTATAGAGACAGTCAGAGTTCATGTCAGTATATAACCTATAGAGACAGTCAGAGTACAGGTCAGTATATAACCCATAGAGACAGTCAGAGTTCAGGTCAGTATACAGTAGAACCTATAGAGACAGTCAGAGTACAGGTCAGTATACAACCTATAGAGACAGTCAGAGTACAGGTCAGTATACAGTAGAACCTATAGAGACAGTCAGAGTACAGGTCAGTATAGAACCTATGGAGACAGTCAGAGTACAGGTCAGTATATAACCTATAGAGACAGTCAGAGTACAGGTCAGTATATAACCCATAGAGACAGTCAGAGTTCAGGTCAGTATATAACCTATAGAGACAGTCAGAGTTCAGGTCAGTATACAGTAGAACCTATAGAGACAGTCAGAGTACAGGTCAGTATAGAACCTATAGAGACAGTCAGAGTACAGGTCAGTATAGAACCTATAGAGACAGTCAGAGTACAGGTCAGTATAGAACCTATGGAGACAGTCAGAGTACAGGTCAGTATATAACCTATAGAGACAGTCAGAGTACAGGTCAGTATATAACCTATAGAGACAGTCAGAGTACAGGTCAGTATATAACCCATAGAGACAGTCAGAGTTCAGGTCAGTATATAACCTATAGAGACAGTCAGAGTACAGGTCAGTATATAACCTATAGAGACAGTCAGAGTTCAGGTCAGTATATAACCTATAGAGACAGTCAGAGTTCAGGTCAGTATATAACCCATAGAGACAGTCAGAGTACAGGTCAGTATACAGTAGAACCTATAGAGACAGTCAGAGTTCAGGTCAGTATATAACCTATAGAGACAGTCAGAGTACAGGTCAGTATATAACCTATAGAGACAGTCAGAGTTCATGTCAGTATATAACCCATAGAGACAGTCAAGAGTACAGGTCAGTATACAGTAGAACCTATAGAGACAGTCAGAGTACAGGTCAGTATATAACCTATAGAGACAGTCAGAGTACAGGTCAGTATATAACCTATAGAGTCATCTTGCAAATGCATCAGTCTATGGTGTGAAATAGTGCTGTCTTTATCTTATCAGAGCATGAGCAGGTTTTCCCCTCCTGAAGTTTCCAATACATTCTGTCGTTACTCAATAATGTGATGGGTATTTTAACATTTGACACATCTTTAACACAAACATTTGATAAAATATTGTATCAGTCACATTGGCAGTGCGTATTCAGCCCCACCTGTTTAGCTAAAACAATATATACATACAGTACCAGTCGAATGTTTGGACACACCTACTCATTAAAGGGTTTTTCTTTATTTTTACTATTTTCTACATTGTATATGGAATCATGTGGTAACCAAAAAAAGTGTTGAAATATATCGAAATATATTTTAGATTTTAGATTCTTCAAAGTAACACACTTTGCCTTGATGACAGCTTTGTACACTCTTGGCATGACGGCCTGATTCACACAGTCTCCTCTGAACAGTTGATGTTGAGATGTGTCTGTTACTTGAACTCTGTGAAGCATTTATTTGGGCTGCAATCTGAGGCTGGTAACTCTAATGAACTTATCCTCTGCAGCAGAGGTAACTCTGGGTCTTCCTTTCCTGTGGCGGTCCTCATGAGAGACAGTTTCATCATAGTGCTTGATGGTTTTTGTGACTGCACTTGAAGAAACTTTAAAAGTTCTTGAAATTATATGGATTGACTGACCTTCATGTCTTAAAGTAATTATGGACTGTCGTTTCTCTTTGCTTATTTGAGCTGTTCTTGTCATAATATGGACTTGGTCTTTTACCAAATAGGTCTATCTTCTGTATACCAGCCCTACCTTGTCACAACTGATTGGCTCAAACCCATTAAGAAGGAAAGAAATTCCACAAATTATCTTTTAACAAGGCACACCTGTTCATTTAAATGCATTCCAGGTGACTACCTCATGAAGCTGGTTGAGAGAATGCCAAGAGTGTGCAAATCTGTCATCAAGGCAAAGGGTGGCTACTTTGAAGAATCTCAAATAGAAAATATATTTTGATTTGTTTAACACTTTTTTGGTTACTACATGATTCCATATGTGTTATTTCATAGTTTTGATGTCTTCACTATTATTCTACAATGTAGAAAATAGTCAAAATTAAGAAAAACTCTGTAATGAGTAGGTGTGTCCAAACATTCGACTGGTACTGTATATTTTTATTTATTTTTTGTTGCCTGTTTTGCATGTCTTTTTAATACGCAAACAATCAACAACAAAAAAATAATAATTGAATTAATAAATCCATCTGCAAACATGGTCTCTTTTTTGCTGTCATGAGTAAGGAGTCATGAGTTTTTTGCTGTGATAGATAGATAGATAGATAGATAGATAGATAGATAGATAGATAGATAGATAGATAGATAGATAGATAGATAGATAGATAGATAGATAGATAGATAGATAGATAGATAGATAGATAGGTACTTTATTGATCCCCCGGGGGGGAAATTTCATTGTCAAGCAGCTACAACAAAACACAGGGCAGGTGCAAAATGCCAGAACGAAAATACACAAAAGACAGATACACGGTACATGATACATAGAGCGGCAGTATGAAAAAGTATAGATATACAAGATATCTGGAGTGCAAAAAAATAAAAGCTATAAAAAAGACATTGCATAGTATGGGTGGATGGCTGAATATGTACACTATACATTGGTGGATGTTGGATGGTTAACTATACTATACAGGTCGATGGCAGAGAAACACTTCAGTAGCTAAAAATGCATATGATATGAGCGAGGGTAATAATAGTTTACTTAATAGACAGACTGGGTAAATGAACAGGTAAGTGAACATTTTGCATGGTTAAATTAGCTGTACAGTTAGGTATACAGTTATATTTACAGATAAGTGAATACTTGCATGTTTACACAAACTGTACAGGTAAATGACAGGAAGAGATACTTTAATAGCTAAATGTGTGTATGATATCATTTGGGGTAATAATAGTAATTCCCTTAAAATACAGTCCTTAGTGCGCAGGGTTTAATTACAGACAACTGCATGTATTGCACATTCGATATACTAAAAGCAATGAAAAAAGATACAACTGGCAGGATACTAATATGCATTCCTGAGTGAAAGCCTACGTAAGTTAAGTCCAATCACTTACAATATTGCATGTGATATAATATAACAACTGTACATGAGTATGTATATACAGACCTGTATGAATAAATAGGTCCTGAGTGAATGAGTGCTGACGGACCAGAGTTACTCACGGATGGATGCATAATTGTTAAACTAGGTCCTGACACCCCAACAGTTCCAGATCTATGTTGCCGTCGGCACGGCACCCCGGTGAGGCATTATATAACCAACAATACAACAGGTGTAGACCTTACAGTGAAATGCTTACTAACAAGCCCTTAACCAACAATACAACAGGTGTAGACCTTACAGTGAAATGCTTACTAACAAGCCCTTAACCAACAATACAACAGGTGTAGACCTTACAGTGAAATGCTTACTTACAAGCCCTTAACCAACAATACAACAGGTGTAGACCTTACAGTGAAATGCTTACTAACAAGCCCTTAACCAACAATACAACAGGTGTAGACCTTACAGTGAAATGCTTACTAACAAGCCCTTAACCAACAATACAACAGGTGTAGACCTTACAGTGAATGCTTACTTTACAAGCCCTTAACCAACAATACAACAGGTGTAGATCTTACAGTGAAATGCTTACTAACAAGCCCTTAACCAACAATACAACAGGTGTAGACCTTACAGTGAAATGCTTACTTAGTGAAAATGAGGGGGTACCGAGTCAATGTGCCGGGGTTCAGGTTAGTCAAGGTAGTTGAGTGTACATGTAGGTAGGGGTACAGTGACTATACATAGATAATAAACAGAGAGTAGCAGCAGGTAATATGTACATGTAGGTAGGGGTACAGTGACTATACATAGATAATAAACAGAGAGTAGCAGCAGGTAATATGTACATGTAGGTAGGGGTACAGTGACTATACATAGATAATAAACAGAGAGTAGCAGCAGGTAATATGTACATGTAGGTAGGGGTACAGTGACTATACATAGATAATAAACAGAGAGTAGCAGCAGGTAATATGTACATGTAGGTAGGGGTACAGTGACTATACATAGATAATAAACAGAGTAGCAGCAGGTAATATGTACATGTAGGTAGGGGTACAGTGACTATACATAGATAATAAACAGAGAGTAGCAGCAGGTAATATGTACATGTAGGTAGGGGTACAGTGACTATACATAGATAATAAACAGAGAGTAGCAGCAGGTAATATGTACATGTAGGTAGGGGTACAGTGACTATACATAGATAATAAACAGAGAGTAGCAGCAGGTAATATGTACATGTAGGTAGGGGTACAGTGACTATACATAGATAATAAACAGAGAGTAGCAGCAGGTAATATGTACATGTAGGTAGGGGTACAGTGACTATACATAGATAATAAACAGAGAGTAGCAGCATGTAATATGTACATGTAGGTAGGGGTACAGTGACTATACATAGATAATAAACAGAGAGTAGCAGCAGGTAATATGTACATGTAGGTAGGGGTACAGTGACTATACATAGATAATAAACAGAGAGTAGCAGCATGTAATATGTACATGTAGGTAGGGGTACAGTGACTATACATAGATAATAAACAGAGAGTAGCAGCAGGTAATATGTACATGTAGGTAGGGGTACAGTGACTATACATAGATAATAAACAGAGAGTAGCAGCAGGTAATATGTACATGTAGGTAGGGGTACAGTGACTATACATAGATAATAAACAGAGAGTAGCAGCAGGTAATATGTACATGTAGGTAGGGGTACAGTGACTATACATAGATAATAAACAGAGAGTAGCAGCAGGTAATATGTACATGTAGGTAGGGGTACAGTGACTATACATAGATAATAAACAGAGAGTAGCAGCAGGTAATATGTACATGTAGGTAGGGGTACAGTGACTATACATAGATAATAAACAGAGTAGCAGCAGGTAATATGTACATGTAGGTAGGGGTACAGTGACTATACATAGATAATAAACAGAGTAGCAGCAGGTAATATGTACATGTAGGTAGGGGTACAGTGACTATACATAGATAATAAACAGAGTAGCAGCAGGTAATATGTACATGTAGGTAGGGGTACAGTGACTATACATAGATAATAAACAGAGAGTAGCAGCAGGTAATATGTACATGTAGGTAGGGGTACAGTGACTATACATAGATAATAAACAGAGAGTAGCAGCAGGTAATATGTACATGTAGGTAGGGGTACAGTGACTATACATAGATAATAAACAGAGAGTAGCAGCAGGTAATATGTACATGTAGGTAGGGGTACAGTGACTATACATAGATAATAAACAGAGAGTAGCAGCAGGTAATATGTACATGTAGGTAGGGGTACAGTGACTATACATAGATAATAAACAGAGTAGCAGCAGGTAATATGTACATGTAGGTAGGGGTACAGTGACTATACATAGATAATAAACAGAGAGTAGCAGCAGGTAATATGTACATGTAGGTAGGGGTACAGTGACTATACATAGATAATAAACAGAGAGTAGCAGCAGGTAATATGTACATGTAGGTAGGGGTACAGTGACTATACATAGATAATAAACAGAGAGTAGCAGCAGGTAATATGTACATGTAGGTAGGGGTACAGTGACTATACATAGATAATAAACAGAGAGTAGCAGCAGGTAATATGTACATGTAGGTAGGGGTACAGTGACTATACATAGATAATAAACAGAGAGTAGCAGCAGGTAATATGTACATGTAGGTAGGGGTACAGTGACTATACATAGATAATAAACAGAGAGTAGCAGCAGGTAATATGTACATGTAGGTAGGGGTACAGTGACTATACATAGATAATAAACAGAGAGTAGCAGCAGGTAATATGTACATGTAGGTAGGGGTACAGTGACTATACATAGATAATAAACAGAGTAGCAGCAGGTAATATGTACATGTAGGTAGGGGTACAGTGACTATACATAGATAATAAACAGAGAGTAGCAGCAGGTAATATGTACATGTAGGTAGGGGTACAGTGACTATACATAGATAATAAACAGAGAGTAGCAGCAGGTAATATGTACATGTAGGTAGGGGTACAGTGACTATACATAGATAATAAACAGAGAGTAGCAGCAGGTAATATGTACATGTAGGTGGGGGTACAGTGACTATACATAGATAATAAACAGAGAGTAGCAGCAGGTAATATGTACATGTAGGTAGGGGTACAGTGACTATACATAGATAATAAACAGAGTAGCAGCAGGTAATATGTACATGTAGGTAGGGGTACAGTGACTATACATAGATAATAAACAGAGAGTAGCAGCAGGTAATATGTACATGTAGGTAGGGGTACAGTGACTATACATAGATAATAAACAGAGAGTAGCAGCAGGTAATATGTACATGTAGGTAGGGGTACAGTGACTATACATAGATAATAAACAGAGTAGCAGCAGGTAATATGTACATGTAGGTAGGGGTACAGTGACTATACATAGATAATAAACAGAGTAGCAGCAGGTAATATGTACATGTAGGTAGGGGTACAGTGACTATACATAGATAATAAACAGAGAGTAGCAGCAGGTAATATGTACATGTAGGTAGGGGTACAGTGACTATACATAGATAATAAACAGAGAGTAGCAGCAGGTAATATGTACATGTAGGTAGGGGTACAGTGACTATACATAGATAATAAACAGAGAGTAGCAGCAGGTAATATGTACATGTAGGTAGGGGTACAGTGACTATACATAGATAATAAACAGAGTAGCAGCAGGTAATATGTACATGTAGGTAGGGGTACAGTGACTATACATAGATAATAAACAGAGTAGCAGCAGGTAATATGTACATGTAGGTAGGGGTACAGTGACTATACATAGATAATACATCTCCCTGGGGTTAGTTGAAAGCCCATGTGTTCTCCTCCTGCACACAGAACAAGGACTGAAGCTTATTTAGGGGATGAACACCCTATGTTCCCTTCCAGACCCAGTGTGTGTGCGTCCCAAATGACACCCTATTCCCTATATAATGTCCTAGTTTTGAACAGGGTCTATGGGGTAGTGCACTGTATAGTGAGTAAGGAGCCCCTGCTCAGTCATGTGAAATCCATAGATTAGCTCTCTGTAACCTAGAGGGCAACCGGTGGGTCCATAGTTTGGTGGATGGGACTACCAGCTCTCTGTAACCTAGAGGGCAGATTATGCCATGATGTAATATTGAGATGTAACATATTTAACATTGTGCTTTTTTTGCTGTACAGATTAACATTTGTCAATTTAATAAAATGTTCTGCATATTTGTACATCATGGTGTCTTTATGTTGGTTATTTAAGAGTGATTGTTGGTGTTGTGCAATAAAAAGGCAATGTATTTCCAACATATGTTTTTATTGAAGACCACAGTCTCTCCTTTCCTCATAACTGGCACAATGTGAATAACATTTATGTTCACTAAAACACAAAGCATATCGAAACAATAACAAATGCTGATATTTAATTACATTTTAATAGTACAGTAATGAGTAATCAAAAGGTTTGACCAATGACGTTTCCCGAAGATCCTGCTGAGATCATAACGTTACATCTGTTCCGCCAAAGACCTTGCAAGAATAATTCCGTGACGTCGGCAATTTTCCTTCAAAATAAAATGAAAAATAAACATCCCGGAATGAAGATGAACTTTTTATGGGGAAATGTTAGCAGATTTAGAATTGTGTTTAACAATATACAAAATAAAGGAATAAGTTAACAGCATTTATAGTAAAAATAATACTATAGCATTGACATTGTTGGCATCATTAAAAGTAATGATTACTAGATAGTTGTCATGGTAACAGAAATACAAATAAAATATAATTCTACTATTAATAATAGTAATAATATTATTGTTATAATCAACTTTAGAAAACACTAAAATGCCCATTTGTATTGCACGATGTTCAGTACGTTTTTCCTATTGGACATACTTGACTGTATTAGACAATTTCCTGTACATTGTGTCGCAGTAAAAGGGAGGTCCATTCTACTCAAATACTCAAAAGTCATGTATGAATACCGGTTTCAACTGTACCGGGCAAATGGCAGAAAGCGTCGTGTGGGTGTGCAGTTTGCTGATGTCAACGTGGTGAACAGAGCGCCCCCTGGTGGCGGTCGGTTTTTTATTTAACCTTATTTACTATGACGGCCTACACCGGCCAAACTCAGACGACGCTGGGCCAATTGTGCGCCGCCCTATGGGACTCCCTATCACAGCCGGTTGTGATACAGGATTCGAACCAGGTTATCTGTAGTGACACCACTAGCACTGAGATACAGTGTCTTAATTAAAAGAGGTTATGGTATGGGCAGGAATAAGCTACGGACAACAAACAATTTGCATTTTATCGATGGCAATTTGAATGCACAGAGATACCGTGACGAGATCCTGAGGCCCATTGTAGTGCCATTCATCCGCCGCCATCACCTCATGTTTCAGCATGATAATGCACGGCTCCATGTCGCAAGGATCTGTACATAATTCCTGGAAGCTGAAAAGGTTCCAGTAATTCTATGGCCTGCATACTCACTAGACATGTCACCCATTGAGAGTGTTTGGGATGCTCTGAATCCAGTGGCGGTCGGTGCCGTTTAAGATGAGGGAGTACAATTTCATGAGCATGGCCTTATTCCTATTACAGCATATTGGATGACTGTCATTCATATTCCATTCACCCAGTTCAATGTAACATTGATAGGTTTAGGCTGCTACATGTTACTAGAAGGTTCCCTGTACCCATCATGAGGTTACTACAACCAAGCCTATGAATGAAAGTTTACAACATAGGTGCACACAGGTTGAGAGAAGAAATTGAGGTGACAGACAGTGACACATGGACAGACACATTCAATACTGCCTTGCACACTCTTACCTGAATCTAGCTGATCTAGGGTGTAATCATTAGTCCAACAGTTGCAAACGAGAGTTTCTATTGTACACATTCAGGTACAGTATGTTTATCCCTGTTTCATTCGATTTGCTTCCGTTTAAGAAACGTTTACAACAGAATCGGCGGAATGAATACACCCCTGATCACGGTAAACACAGTTCACTTTCATAGCAGCCACGTTTTATTCCTTCTCGCACTCTCCTTGTCTCACCTTTCACCTTAGGCTTCGCTTGTGTACTTCAATACACAACACGTCAGCTGTATGTGACCAGGCGAAAAATCCTTTCCAAGCCAAACCATATCACAACCGATACACACAGCCTACATTGTTGTCACCATACTAGCTAAAGTTATGTCATAGTCAATATAGCTAATAAAACTAACTTGTTAGTAAACCCGCTACAATCATGCAGTAACGTTACAGTTTACAGTCAGTAAGCAATTTAGCACTTACACCGGCCGGCCCCGGTGGCAATACATTTGTATAACCAAAAGCTTACCGTGACTTGGAAGAGTTCCAGTGTTGTGTTGGATAGTTATAGCCAGCTAGCTAACATAGCATCCCTCTGTTTGAGCCGGGTGTTTCAGTAGGCTAAACTAGCTAGCTGCATTTGCTAGCTAAGTAAGTGAAACTGAAATAAGAAAGAAATGATCTCTCTAGCTTCTCCTTTATTTTGGAATAAATTAATTTGTTCAAAACTGTCAACTTTTGTCTTTCTCTCAAGTCAACTACTCACAACATGTTATACACTGCAGTGCTAACTAGCTGTAGTTTATCTAACCTTTATTTAACCAGGTAAGTCAGTTAAGAACAAATTCTTATTTACAATGACGGCCTACCAAAAGGCCTCCTGCGGTGTCGGGGGCGGGGATTAAAAATATAAATAAAACATAGGACAAAACACACATAACGACAAGAGAGACAAAACAACACTACATAAGACAACCACAACTACAGATGACCAGTTTACAGAGGAGTATAGAGTGCAGTGATGTGTCCTATAAGGAACATTGGTGGTAAATCTGATGGCCAAATGGTAAAGAACATCTAGCCTCTCGAGAACACCCTTACCTGCCGATCTATAATTTACATCTCCGTAATCTAGCATGGGTAGGATGGTCATCTGAATCAGGGTTAGTTTGGCAGCTGGGGTGAAAGAGGAACGATTACGATAGAGGAAACCAAGTCTAGATTTAACTTTAGCCTGCAGCTTTGATATGTGCTGAGAGAAGGACAGTGTACCGTCTAGCCATACTCCCAAGTACCTATACAAGGTGACTACCTCAAACTCTAAACCCTCAGAGGTAGTAATCACACCTGTGGGGAGAGGGGCGTTCTTCTTACCAAACCACATGACCTTTGTTTTGGAGGTGTTCAGAACAAGGTTAAGGGCAGAGAAAGCTTGTTGGACACTAAGAAAGCTTTGTTGTAGAGCGTTTAACACAACATCCAGGGAGGGGCCAGCTGAGTATAAGACTGTATCATCTGCATATAAACGGATAAGAGAGCTTCCTGCTGCCTGAGCTACTGTATGTTGTTGATGTAAATTGAGAAGAGCATGGGGCCTAGGATCGAGCCTTGGGGTACACCCTTGGTGACAGGCAGTGGCTGAGACGGCAGATGTTCTGACTTTATACACTGCACTCTGAGAGAGGTAGTTAGCAAACCAAGCCAAAGACCCCTAGAGACACCAATACTCCTTATCTGGCCCAGAAGAATGGAATGGTCTACCGTATCAAAAGCTTTGGCCAAGTCAATAAAAATAGCAGCGCAACATTGCATAGAGTCAAGGCCAGTGGTGACATCATTGAGGACCTTTAAGGTTGCAGTGACACATCCATAACCTTGCCACTTTTAATGTAAATCTATGGCAGCACCAAAGGAGCTTGATTTCTCGAGCTCTCCCTGTAGATTATGCGGTGATGTAGTGTCCCCATGAGTGACAGAACTGAGCCAATCACGGCGCAACTAGACAACATTAATAAACTCCTACACTCTTTATTTTCCACTGGCTTCCCCACCACCACAGAAAGCACTGAGCTAAATCACCTGCATTTTGGAGATGCTTTACTCAAGAAAGCAACCATGTTTGAATGCGGCTTTATTAACTTAATGAATATTATTTTTTTTTACATGATTTGCAAACTGATATGTGACACGTATTAATGCCAATAACATGAAAAACAGGCAATTATTTTTCTTTTTTTAGCTAAACAGGTGGGGCTCACCTGCCCTGAATGACAGGCCGCTACTGGGTACATGTGACCAACATAAGCATATTGGTTTCCCAGTCATGTGAATTCCATAGATTAGGGCCTAATTAGTTTATTTAAATTGACTGATTTCCTTACATGAACTGTAACTCAGTAAAATAGTTGAAATTGTTGCGTTTATATTTTTGTTCAGTGTTTATTCATAATTGTGAACATTTTCGTCATAATTGTTCATTTACAAAGTATACAGGATGGAACTTTTACTCTGAAGGATTCCAAAACTCCACGACCCGGAAGTACTTCTATGTTCTTGCTCGTTTCACAGTGGTGTAGTTTGTTTGGCGGAACAGGGTCTGTCACATTCGTGTGGCATCGAAGCCCAGGACTGAAATCTGCTCTAAGCCAAATAGAGATATCATAACTTTTTGATTGGAGTAATTCGGTGAGTTTGCTACCTAGAGTATGGGAGAAATGTCACAGTAAAACAGTTAGCCAGTGCGCAGCTAGCTAGCTAGCCAACAACGATAATGCTAACTAGGCAGGTAGCATTATCATTAGCAAGACAAATGTCAGAAGAAGCAGGCCGATAGCGTATTATCATTGTAAAGACATTTGGACAGGGGTCTTCTCCTTGGGGCGAAGGTCGAACATAAGACAACTTCAGATTTACAGTTGGCATTAGCAAGAAGTGATAGGAGTAGTTGTTATCATTGAGCCAGCTGATCAACTAACGTTAGCTAAAGTTCGCTAGCTAGCTTTACCTTGTTTGAAAGACAGTTCGCTTTGATAGTTGGTACTCAAGGCTGCATGCACACTAATGTTACGGCTAGCCCTGATCCTCCAGGCCTGTTTTGTTCTGATCCTCCAGGCCTGTTTTGTTCTGATCCTCCAGGCCTGTTTTGTTCTGATCCTCCAGGCCTGTTTTGTTCTGATCCTCCAGGCCTGTTTTGTTCTGATCCTCCAGGCCTGTTTTGTTCTGATCCTCCAGGTTCCTCCAAGCCATGCACTGCAGCTGCGTGCGGAGATCCAGGGCTCTGTCCCCTGCCCTGCTCCCTAGGCTGCTGTCACATGCAGGATGCTGGGCCCCGGGGACCAGGCCTGGTGGTCTCTGGAGCTGCTCCCGGAGCCTGGCCTCGGCTGGAGAGACCACGCAGCCCATCCCCCTGCCCAGCCAAGCCCGGGTGGTGATCTGTGGAGGGGGCATCGTAGGGACGTCTGTGGCCTATCACCTGGCCAAGCTGGGCTGGACTGAGATAGTGCTATTGGAGCAGGGAAGGTAGGAGAGGCTAAATGATGGTCTGTTTACAAGAGGGGGCGTTTTTAGGCACCTAGGGCGCCACCTGCAGGGGGGAGCCGATAGGGCACTCCCCCGCCCTAAACAATATATACCCCTCCCCCCGCCCTAAACAATATACAGCGGGTGAAATAAGTATTGAACACGTCACCATTTTTCTCAGTAAATATATTTCCAAAGGTGCTATTGACATGAACTTTTCACCAGATGTTGGTAACAACCCAAGTAATCCATACATACAAAGAAACCAAAACAAATAAGTTCAGAAATTAAGTTATGTGTAATAATGTGAAATGACACAGGGAAAAAGTATTGAACACATGAAGAAAGGGAGGTGCAAAAAGGCATGGAAAGCCTACTATGCTACCTTGAGCTAGCCCCGAGCTAGGCCCATCTCCCGGCCAGCCGACGTGTACTAGCTAATCTCCCGGGCTACAGTACCTTTTTCAACCTGCCTGGACCTTCTGCTGTCGACACGGTGCCCCGCCGAGCCACCACGACTGGTCTGCCGACGTAATTGTCCGACGTGGTCTCAACAGGCTTTTCTTCAGCGATGTCGCCGAAGATTCATCTGCTAGCCCCGGCCTGCTAGCACTCTGAACGCCGTGCCTCCTGCTCGCCGAGTGCAGCGTCCACTGAACTGATCCCTGGCTCACCTCTTTGCTGCTCATCGGACCTTATGATCACTGGGCTACACAGCTGATGCCTGCTGGACTGTTTCGTTATATGGTACTAAATTCTGTTTATCTGTTAGGCCTCAGGTCCTGTGTGTAGCACAACAATTTCTCTATCTGACCCTTCACCCAAATCCAGACAGCTGATGTTCTGAAAGAGCTGCTAAATCTGAACCCCTACAAATCTGCTGGGCTAGACAATCTGGACCCTCTCTTCCTAAAATTATCCGCCAAAATTGTTGCAACCCCTATTACCAGCCTGTTCAACCTCTCTTTCATATCGTCTGAGATCCCTAGAGATTGGAAAGCTGCCGCGGTCATCCCCCTCTTCAAAGGGGGAGACACTCTAGACCCAAACTGTTACAGACCTATATCCATCCTAAAGTCTTCGAAAGCCAAGTTAATAAACAGATCTCCGATCACTTCGAATCCCACCGTACCTTCTCCACCATGCAATCTGGTTTCCGAGCTGGTCATGGGTGCACCTCAGCTACGCTCAAGGTACTAAACGATATAACTGCCATCGACAGAAGACCGTACTATGCAGCCGTCTTCATCGACCTGGCCAAGGCTTTCGACTCACCGCATTCTTTTTGGCAGACTCAACAGCCTTCTCAGACAGAGTTCAGTGTGCCAAATCGGAGGGCCTATTGTCCGGTCCTCTGGCAGTCTCTATGGGGGTGCCACAGGGTTCAATTCTTGGGCCAACCCTTTTCTCTATATACATCAACGATGTCGCTCTTGCTGCTGGTGACTCTCTGATCCATCTCTACGCTGACGACACCATTCTGTATACATCTGACCCCTCTTTGGACACTGTGTTTACTAACCTTCAATCAAGCTTCAATGCCATACAACACTCCTTCCGTGGCCTCCAACTGCTCTTAAATGCTAGTAAAACAAAGTGCATGCTTTTCTATCGAACGCTGCCAGCACCCGCCCACCGGACTATCATCACTACTCTCGACGGGTCTGACTTGGAATACGTCGACACCTACAAATACCTAGGCGTCTGGTTAGACTGTAAACTCAACTTCCAGACTCACATAAACCATCTCCAATCCAAAATTAAATCTAGAATTGGCTTCCTATTTCGCAACAAAGCCACACTATCCTACCGATCCTTGACTTCGGTGATGTCATTTACAAAATAGCCTCCAACACTCTACTCAGAAAATTGGATGTAATCTATCACAGTGCCATCCGTTTTGTCACCAAAGCCCCATATACTACCCACCACTGCGACCTGTATTCTCTCGTTGGCTGGCCCTCACTACATATTAGTCGCCAAACCCACTGGCTCCAGGTCATCTACAAGTCTTTACTAGGTAAATCCCCGCCTTATCTCAGCTCGCTGGTCACCATAGCAACACCCACCCATAGCATGAAGGTGAAATAAAACCTACCTGGTTAAATAAAGGTGAAATAAAATGTAAAAGATATAGATTCCAGGCTGTACAACAGGTCTAAGACGCTGCATCTCAGTGCTAGAGGCGTAGATGGCATTTCAAACTGCTACTGGATCTGCTGTGTTATCCTCTGTCTGTGTTAGGCAGGGGAGAAAGGAGACTGCATTTCATCAGTATTTCTGACTACGTTCCTTCATTGAGTAAAAAAACCTTCTGATTCCAGGAGGACCATGAGCTGTTGCTATGGATAAGGTGTCTGATTCATCATTTTCACCTCCAATAGAAGTAGAGGGACTTTAGTCAGAGGTTGCTTGTTGTGAGCGCTGAGGGAACTTTATGCACTTGATCAGATGATTCTGCATCTTTGTTGCATTCTTCACATATGATTTGGCACCACCAGGCTGTGTGTTAGGCTGGGCCCTGGCACCACCAGGCTGTGTGTTAGGCTGGGCCCTGGCACCACCAGGCTGTGTGTTAGGCTGGGCCCTGGCACCACCAGGCTGTGTGTTAGGCTGGGCCCTGGCACCACCAGGCTGTGTGTTAGGCTGGGCCTTGGCACCACCAGGCTGTGTGTTAGGCTGGGCCCTGGCACCACCAGGCTGTGTGTTAGGCTGGGCCCTGGCACCACCAGGCTGTGTGTTAGGCTGGGCCCTGGCACCACCAGGCTGTGTGTTAGGCTGGGCCCTGGCACCACCAGGCTGTGTGTTAGGCTGGGCCCTGGCACCACCAGGCTGTGTGTTAGGCTGGGCCCTGGCACCACCAGGCTGTGTGTTAGGCTGGGCCCTGGCACCACCAGGCTGTGTGTTAGGCTGGGCCCTGGCACCACCAGGCTGTGTGTTTACCTAACCATGTTTTTCCTCATCTCTCTGTGTGCTAGGCTGGGTGCTGGCACCACCAGGCTGTGTGTTTACCTAACCATGTTTTTCCTCATCTCTCTGTGTGCTAGGCTGGGTGCTGGCACCACCAGGCTGTGTGTTTACCTAACCATGTTTTTCCTCATCTCTCTGTGTGCTAGGCTGGGTGCTGGCACCACCAGGCTGTGTGCTGGGATCGTCAGCGTGGCCAAGCCCATCTCCATTGAGTGTAAGATGGTCGACTACTCCAACTCCCTGTATGAACACCTGGAAGAGGAGACTGGGGTCAAGACAGGTGGGATGGAATTCTACAGTATGACTCTTGCCTGAGTTCCACTCTAATTGTGTTAACATGCTTACAGTATGACTCTATTTGTGTTAACATGCTTACAGTATGAATCTATTTGTGTTAACATGCCTACAGTATGAATCTATTTGTGTTAACATGCCTACAGTATGACTCTATTTGTGTTAACATGCCTACAGTATGACTCTATTTGTGTTAACATGCTTACAGTATGACTATTTGTGTTAACATGCTTACAGTATGAATCTATTTGTGTTAACATGCTTACAGTATGAATCTATTTGTGTTAACATGCTTACAGTATGAATCTATTTGTGTTAACATGCCTACAGTATGAATCTATTTGTGTTAACATGCTTACAGTATGAATCTATTTGTGTTAACATGCTTACAGTATGAATCTATTTGTGTTAACATGCCTACAGTATGAATCTATTTGTGTTAACATGCCTACAGTATGACTCTATTTGTGTTAACATGCCTACAGTATGACTCTATTTGTGTTAACATGCTTACAGTATGACTCTATTTGTGTTAACATGCCTACAGTATGACTTTATTTGTGTTAACATGCTTACAGTATGAATCTAGTTCTTAACATGCTTACAGTATGAATATATTTGTGTTAACATGCTTACAGTATGAATCTAGTTGTTAACATGCTTACAGTATGAATCTAGTTGTTAACATGCTTACAGTATGACTACTGCTCTCTACAGTCCAGTTCCACTCTGCTTCAATTTATCTTGTGTATTAACTGGATTTACCACTCACTCCAGGTGAGAATGGCAGGGCCTTGCCTTGTGTGGTTTAACATGAGATGACTCATGACTTGGCAGTCATGGTGTGTGTGTGTGTGTGTGTGTGTGTGTGTGTGTGTGTGTGTGTGTGTGTGTGTGTGTGTGTGTGTGTGTGTGTGTGTGTGTGTGTGTGTGTGTGTGTGTGTGTGTGTGTGTGTGTGTGTGTGTGTGTGTGTGTGTGTGTGTGTGTGTGTGTGTGTGTGTGTGTGTGTGTGTGTTCTCGTTCCAGGCTACGTGAGAACAGGCTCTCTATGCCTGGCCCAGAATCAGGACCGTTTCCTGTCCTTGAAGCGACTGGCATCCAGGCTCAAGTAAGTCCCTCCCTAATCAGCCTTCTCTTCTCCTCCCTCCTCTCCCCAACCCTCGCTCTCCTCTGGTCTGTTATAGCTCAGTGCTCTCTGAGAGGTAGCTGGATTTCATCAGTACTCTAGTTCTCTTCAGTCACTTGGATTATTGCTCAGTACTGTAGTCCTTCTAGACTATTCATTACATTAAGCCTATCCAGCTCCACTGTAGTCCTTCTAGACTATTCATTACATTAAGCCTATCCATCTCCACTGTAGTCCTTCTAGACTATTCATTACATTAAGCCTATCCAGCTCCACTGTAGTCCTTCTAGACTATTCATTACATTAAGCCTATCCAGCTCCACTGTAGTCCTTCTAGACTATTCATTACATTAAGCCTATCCAGCTCCACTGTAGTCCTTCTAGACTATTCATTACATTAAGCCTATCCAGCTCCACTGTAGTCCTTCTAGACTATTCATTACATTAAGCCTATCCAGCTCCACTGTAGTCCTTCAGACTATTCATTACATTAAGCCTATCCAGCTCCACTGTAGTCCTTCTAGACTATTCATTACATTAAGCCTATCCAGCTCCACTGTAGTCCTTCTAGACTATTCATTACATTAAGCCTATCCAGCTCCACTGTAGTCCTTCTAGACTATTCATTACATTAAGCCTATCCAGCTCCACTGTAGTCCTTCTAGACTATTCATTACATTAAGCCTATCCAGCTCCACTGTAGTCCTTCTAGACTATTCATTACATTAAGCCTATCCAGCTCCACTGTAGTCCTTCAGACTATTCATTACATTAAGCCTATCCAGCTCCACTGTAGTCCTTCTAGACTGTTCATTCAATGTATCCTATCCAGCTCCACTGTAGTCCTTCTAGACTGTTCATTAAATGTATCCTATCCAGCTCCACCGGCCTGCTGTTTCTATTAGTCTGTCTGTGCCAAGCCATCTCTGTCTGCTGAATGTGTCTGTTGCTGTATCACTACTGGGCTGTATGAATCAACGTCTGGGAATCTCCATAACCTGCCTCACCCTGTCCTCATGACTCTCTCTCAGTGTGATGGGAATCCCCTGTAACCTGATCAAACCCAAAGAGGTTTCTAACCTCCACCCTCTGGTGAATATTCATGACCTGGTGGGGGCGCTCCACCTGCCGGGGGATGCCGTGGTGTCACCGCCTGACGTCAACCACGCCCTCGCCACAGCAGCAGCCAGACACGGTGAGACAATAAAACCAAGAATGGACTCTTGTTTTCCAGAAATCCTGGTTGGATGATTCCAGATTTCCTGCTTGTTCTGTCCTTTATACTGAGAATTTTCCAACCGGGATTTCTGGAAAACCAGTGAATTTGGGGAAAATTCATGCAATTTTGTAAGCTTAACTGTAGTGGAGGTTTCAATAGGAAGCTACAAGCATGTGGTATCGCCATGGGTTAGGATGCAATGAAGCCAGAAAGCAAGGCTTTTGGAGGGAAGGGCCAGGGTGTGGCCTGCCAAGCAGAGTTTGAGTTAGTCAGTTCCCATGAGGCATCTCTTTGGCTAATTTAACTTAATCTGGCTAATTTAACTTCATGGTACTCCAATCAAACTGGCTGTGAACTATTGATGGTGTTTTCCATGTTTTATGACATTCTACCATTTATACATGACCTACATCCACACGTCTGCCATGTTCTGATCTCCAGGAGTGCAGATCCATGAGCGTACCACGGTTAACCATGTGATGCTGGAGAAGGGACATGTGACAGCGGTGGAGACGGACAGAGGAGCCATTGAGTGTGAATACTTTGTCAACTGTGCAGGACAGGTGCATCTCTATCCATTATGTGTTTAACTGTGCAGGACAGGGTCTCTCCCTCCACTAGTCATCAGACAGTTAACACTCTTCAGCCCAACTCATCTGGAAGTGTTCATAGGGGTTATGAATGACAGGATGCGTCCCAAATGACACCATGTTACCTACATAGTGCACTAGAAAAGGGAATAGGGAGCCATTTGGGACGCACACTAACTGTATGAAGTGTTGTAGCCAGCAGTCTCTGATGTTTCTAAGCTAAAGACTCTCTGGGTGAAGGAGCTGGGCCAGGCCAGTGAGACCAAGGTGTCTGTTCCTCTAGAAGTGTTCATAGGGGGTTATGAATGCTATATGATGTGTTATAACTGTCCTATGTGTGATCTACAGTGGGCGTATGAGCTGGGCCAGGCCAGTGAGACCAAGGTGTCTGTTCCTCTCCACGGATGTGAACACTTCTACCTCCTCTCCAAGCCTCTAGCAGAGCCTCTACAGCCCAGAACCCCAGGTGAGACCACCTCCTCTCCAAGCCTCTACAGCCCAGAACCACAGGTGAGACCACCTCCTCTCCAAGCCTCTACAGCCCAGAACCCCAGGTGAGACCACCTCCTCTCCAAGCCTCTACAGCCCAGAACCACAGGTGAGACCACCTCCTCTCCAAGCCTCTACAGCCCAGAACCACAGGTGAGACCACCTCCTCTCCAAGCCTCTACAGCCCAGAACCCCAGGTGAGACTACCTCCTCTAGCAGAGCCTCTACAGCCCAGAACCCCAGGTGAGACTACCTCCTCTAGCAGAGCCTCTACAGCCCAGAACCCCAGGTGAGACCACCTCCTCTAGCAGAGCCTCTACAGCCCAGAACCCCAGGTGAGACCACCTCCTCTAGCAGAGCCTCTACAGCCCAGAACCCCAGGTGAGACTACCTCCTCTAGCAGAGCCTCTACAGCCCAGAACCCCAGGTGAGACTACCTCCTCTAGCAGAGCCTCTACAGCCCAGAACCCCAGGTGAGACTACCTCCTCTAGCAGAGCCTCTACAGCCCAGAACCCCAGGTGAGACCAACACAGCACAGCGTTCTGGTTCTAAATGGGTGGCTTTGCTTTGTCCTTGAGTACCACATTCACTTTTTTACTTTGCTTGTCCAGAATACATTGCGTGATTTGCTGTAATATGTCTGAACCAGTGGCAGTCGGGGGCGTTTAAGATGAGGGAGGACGATCATTTGTTTTATGAGCATGGCCTTATTTCTATACCCATCATGAGGTTGCTACAGGTCGAGTGGAATTGGAGTAATCAAGGTGACTGACATTGACACATTCAATATTGGACACTCTTGCCTGCATCTAATTTGCTGACCCTGTAGGTAGGCCTCCAGATGTTGCTCTGATAGGTTTGAGGACGTTCTCCGAAAGTTGTCATAATTACTGTGTAAGTCTATGGAAGTGGGTGAGAACCACGAGCCTCCTAGGTGTTGTATTGAAGTCAATGTACCCAGAGGAGGACAGAAGCTAGCTGTCCTCCGGCTTCACCATGGTGCTACCCTACAGAGTGCTGTTGAGGCTACTATGACCTTCTTAGCAAAACAGTGTGTTTTAATGTGTTCAATGATTTGGTGACATGCAAAGATATTTAGCATAGTTTTATCTAAAAAGGAAAACTTTTAATGTTTCACAATTTACATTTTTATGAAATTCACTGAGGAGGATGGTCCTCTCCTCCCTCCTCTTAGGGGCCTCCTCTGGCCTGAACTCTGTCCTGTCTGTGGTATCCTGTCTGGAGGTTAGGGTCAGTGTTAGACTGTGTTGTAATCAGGGCTCTAAAGTTTTTCCTGTGCGACCAGGAGTTATATTTTGGGAAGACTGCGACTATGAAATAAATCTCCCAGATAATAGTTTTTATGATAAGGCTTGGCTGAGAAACAAGTGACTGCAGATCTATTAGCTTCATGGTTGCACCATTACCACAGTGAAACGGCTTTGTATCCCAACCAGGTCAAAGATCTGACCCATATTACCGGAGCAGCATTTTTCTCTTCATACAGCAATATCACCAGGAACATATTTTACATTCAGAAACCATGTCTGAGCTGTTCTAAAACTACTCGACATCATTAAGTGTTTACACTTTGTTCAGTCATGTTACCTCATTGGCTAGCTAGCTAACAACCTGGTAACTTCACCAGTATATCCAAACATTTGGGGACACAGAAAGAAAAAGGGATAGCTTCTTCAGGAGATCAATGAATCAATGATCCTCTTGCATGTCTTTGTCACCAACCTGATGTTTTGAAAGAGTGAGTAATGCATCTCAACAGGAATATAGTGCTTTTACACTACAATGTAGAAGCCTAATCTTACACAAATTAGTTTGTAATTTCAATGACAGGTATTCACATCAACGTCTTATCTTGTATAATAAACTAGAGTCTTTAAAGGGTTACATATTAGTTTCCAGAAGTAGCTAGAATTCAGATAGGCTCAATAGAGGCTGTATCTCCAGGGTCAGGGTTAGACTGTGTTGTAACTGTATATCTCTGTGCTCTCTCCAGGGTCAGGGTTAGACTGTGTTGTAACTGTATATCTCTGAGCTCTCTCCAGGGTCAGGGTTAGACTGTGTTGTAACTGTATATCTCTGTGCTCTCTCCAGGGTCAGGGTTAGACTGTGTTGTAACTGTATATCTCTGAGCTCTCTCCAGGGTCAGGGTTAGACTGTGTTGTAACTGTATATCTCTGTGCTCTCTCCAGGGTCAGGGTTAGACTGTGTTGTAACTGTATATCTCTGTGCTCTCTCCAGGGTCAGGGTTAGACTGTGTTGTAACTGTATATCTCTGTGCTCTCTCTAGTGGTGATAGATATGGATGGGAGGATCTATGTGAGAGCGTGGCAGGGAGGGGTTCTCTCTGGAGGATTTGAGAAGAACCCCAAACCCATCTTCACTGAGGGACGCAACCAGCTGGAGATTCAGAACATGCAGGAGGACTGGGACCACTTCGGTAAGAGGCAGGGATTCTTCTAGAATGGCCACCCTATTCTGTTTATGGATCACGGCTACTGTAAAACAGATTCCATTTAGCAGACATTTCTTCTCCAATACGTTTTAGTATGTGTTGGGAATGGAACCCACGATGTTGGTGCCACACTCTTACCAACTGAGCCACACAGGACTACAATTAGGGAATATAGAGCCAATTCAGACTTGGAATAACCCCTGAAGGACCAAATGAATGTCATGTAACTTGAGGGAGCATTTTGAAGATGTTCTCTGACTGGGGTCATGTTGGTTGAAACAACTGCAGGGTAAAACATGGTGCACATTTCCAGTCATTCAGCTGACGCTCTTATCCAGAGCCACTTACAGGAGACTCTTTACCGCTAGGCTACCGCTAGGCTACCGCTAGGCTACCGCTAGGCTACCGCTAGGCTACCCCACATATCAGATATCACTGTCACTACTATTGTCTGTTTATTATAGCTACTGGCTCTTCTGTTTATACTTGGTCCTTATATACTGGGTTTATACTTGTCCTTATATACTGGGTTTATACTAGGTGGTTATATACTGGATTTATACTACCCAGTGTATAACCACCTAGTATAAACCCAGTATATAACCACCTAGTATAAACCCAGTATATAACCACCTAGTATAAACCCAGTATATAACCACCTAGTATAAACCCCTATATAACCACCTAGTATAAACCCAGTATATAACCACCTAGTATAAACCCAGTATATAACCACCTAGTATAAACCCAGTATATAACCACCTAGTATAAACCCCTATATAACCACCTAGTATAAACCCAGTATATAACCACCTAGTATAAACCCAGTATATAACCACCTAGTATAAACCCAGTATATAACCACCAAGTGTAAACCCCTATATAACCACCTAGTGTAAACCCCTATATAACCACCTAGTGTAAACCCAGTATATAACCACCTAGTATAAACCCAGTATATAACCACCTAGTATAAACCCAGTATATAACCACCTAGTGTAAACCCAGTATATAACCACCTAGTGTAAACCCAGTATATAACCACCTAGTGTAAACCCAGTATATAACCACCTAGTGTAAACCCAGTATATAACCACCTAGTGTAAACCCAGTATATAACCACCTAGTGTAAACCCAGTATATAACCACCTAGTGTAAACCCAGTATATAACCACCTAGTGTAAACCCAGTATATAACCACCTAGTGTAAACCCAGTATATAACCACCTAGTGTAAACCCAGTATATAACCACCTAGTGTAAACCCAGTATATAACCACCTAGTGTAAACCCAGTATATAACCACCTAGTGTAAACCCAGTATATAACCACCTAGTATAAACCCCTATATAACCACCTAGTATAAACCCCTATATAACCACCTAGTATAAACCCCTATATAACCACCTAGTATAAACCCCTATATAACCACCTAGTATAAACCCCTATATAACCACCTAGTGTAAACCCCTATATAACCACCTAGTGTAAACCCCTATATAACCACCTAGTATAAACCCCTATATAACCACCTAGTATAAACCCAGTATATAACCACCTAGTATAAACCCAGTATATAACCACCTAGTATAAACCCAGTATATAACCACCTAGTATAAACCCAGTATATAACCACCTAGTATAAACCCAGTATATAACCACCTAGTATAAACCCAGTATATAACCACCTAGTGTAAACCCAGTATATAACCACCTAGTGTAAACCCAGTATATAACCACCTAGTGTAAACCCAGTATATAACCACCTAGTATAAACCCCTATATAACCACCTAGTATAAACCCCTATATAACCACCTAGTGTAAACCCCTATATAACCACCTAGTGTAAACCCAGTATATAACCACCTAGTATAAACCCCTATATAACCACCTAGTATAAACCCAGTATATAACCACCTAGTATAAACCCAGTATATAACCACCTAGTATAAACCCAGTATATAACCACCTAGTATAAACCCAGTATATAACCACCTAGTATAAACCCAGTATATAACCACCTAGTATAAACCCAGTATATAACCACCTAGTATAAACCCCTATATAACCACCTAGTGTAAACCCCTATATAACCACCTAGTATAAACCCAGTATATAACCACCTAGTATAAAACATTTAGGTAAATTGCTCAGCATTACCATACAGAGCTCTGTGTCCCAATACCAACTCTGTCTCTCTGCACCCATCTAACCTCTCTCTCTCTCTCTCTCTCTCTGTCTCTCTCTCTCTCCCATACAGAGCTCTGTGTCGTCCCCTCCCCCTGTTGAGGAGGATGGTGGAGTTAGGCGTTTCTCTACCTGACCCTAACGCCCTCTCACCCTCCTCCTGTAGAACCCATGCTGTCAGCCTTGTTGAGGAGGATGCCAGAGCTAGAGACATGTGAGATCCACCAGCTGGTCAACTGTCCTGAGTCGTTCACCCCAGACATGCGCTGTCTGATGGGGGAGACACCGGGGGTACACGGCTACTTCGTCCTGGCTGGAATGAACGCCTCTGGCCTGGCCTTCGCTGGTGGAGCAGGAAAGTAAGAACAACAGTACATGTACATCTGCTTTAGGGTTGTCATGATATGACAGACGTATCATGACAATTCCAATTTTGGAATCAAACAACGTAATATTAGTCTGTTTCATGTCATCCCCATGGAAAATGGAATATCGTAGACGTAGTATCTTACTATCGTAGACGTAGTATCTTACTATCGTAGACGTAGTATCTTACTATCGTAGACGTAGTATCTTACTATCGTAGACGTAGTATCTTACTATCGTAGACGTAGTATCTTACTATTGTAGACGTAGTATTGTAGTATCTTACTATTGTAGACGTAGTATTGTAGTACCTTACTATTGTAGACGTAGTATTGTAGTATCTTACTATTGTAGACGTAGTATTGTAGTATCTTAGTATTGTAGTATCTTACTATTGTAGTATCTTAGTATTGTAGTATCTTACTATTGTAGACGTAGTATTGTAGTATCTTACTATTGTAGACGTAGTATTGTAGTATCTTACTATTGTAGACGTAGTATTGTAGTATCTTACTATTGTAGTATCTTACTATTGTAGACGTAGTATTGTAGTATCTTACTATTGTAGACGTAGTATTGTAGTACCTTACTATTGTAGACGTAGTATTGTAGTATCTTACTATTGTAGTATCTTACTATTGTAGACGTAGTATTGTAGTATCTTACTATTGTAGACGTAGTATTGTAGTATCTTACTATTGTAGTATCTTACTATTGTAGACGTAGTATTGTAGTATCTTACTATTGTAGACGTAGTATTGTAGTACCTTACTATTGTAGACGTAGTATTGTAGTATCTTACTGTTGTAGACGTAGTATTGTAGTATCTTACTATTGTAGACGTAGTATTGTAGTATCTTACTATTGTAGACGTAGTATCGTAGTATCTTACTATTGTAGACATAGACACATTACTTCTTACTAGTAATACATGTATTGTAGTATCTTACTATTGTGAACGTAGTATTGTAAACGTAGTATTGTAGACGTAGTATTGTAGTATCTTACTATTGTAAACGTAGTATTGTAGACGTAGTATTGTAGTATCTTACTATTGTAAACGTAGTATTGTAAACGTAGTATTGTAGACGTAGTATTGTAGTATCTTACTATTGTGAACGTAGTATTGTAAACGTAGTATTGTAGACGTAGTATTGTAGTATCTTACTATTGTAAACGTAGTATTGTAAACGTAGTATTGTAGACGTAGTATTGTAGTATCTTACTATTGTAAACGTAGTATTGTAGACGTAGTATTGTAGTATCTTACTATTGTAAACGTAGTATTGTAGACGTAGTATTGTAGTCAGGACAGGTAAAAGACGTAGTCTCATCTGTGAGAGTTTAGTTAAAGACTAGTAATACATGTATTGTTTTAGAACATTTGCTCATCAGTTTTTTTGTGATTTGTTGGTGTAATTTTAGCCCCAAAAAATATTTAGACTTGTAAAAAATCGTGAGTGGCTGGTTTTTAAATGTACCTGTTTAAATGTACCTGTTTAAATGTACCTGTTTAAATGTACCTGCCACAGTGGCTGGTAGATGTTTAAGTGTACCTGCCACAGTGGCTGGTAGATGTTTAAGTGTACCTGCCACAGTGGCTGGTAGATGTTTAAGTGTACCTGCCACAGTGGCTGGTAGATGTTTAAATGTACCTGCCACAGTGGCTGGTGGATGTTTAAATGTACCTGCCACAGTGGCTGGTGGATGTTTAAATGTACCTGCCACAGTGGCTGGTAGATGTTTAAATGTACCTGCCACAGTGGCTGGTAGATGTTTAAATGTACCTGCCACAGTGGCTGGTAGATGTTTAAATGTACCTGCCACAGTGGCTGGTAGATGTTTAAATGTACCTGCCACAGTGGCTGGTAGATGTTTAAATGTACCTGCCACAGTGGCTGGTAGATGTTTAAATGTACCTGCCACAGTGGCTGGTAGATGTTTAAATGTACCTGCCACAGTGGCTGGTGGATGTTTAAATGTACCTGCCACAGTGGCTGGTGGATGTTTAAATGTACCTGCCACAGTGGCTGGTGGATGTTTAAATGTACCTGCCACAGTGGCTGGTAGATGTTTAAATGTACCTGCCACAGTGGCTGGTAGATGTTTAAATGTACCTGCCACAGTGGCTGGTAGATGTTTAAATGTACCTGCCACAGTGGCTGGTAGATGTTTAAATGTACCTGCCACAGTGGCTGGTAGATGTTTAAATGTACCTGCCACAGTGGCTGGTAGATGTTTAAATGTACCTGCCACAGTGGCTGGTAGATGTTTAAATGTACCTGCCACAGTGGCTGGTAGATGTTTAAATGTACCTGCCACAGTGGCTGGTAGATGTTTAAATGTACCTGCCACAGTGGCTGGTAGATGTTTAAATGTACCTGCCACAGTGGCTGGTAGATGTTTAAATGTACCTGCCACAGTGGCTGGTAGATGTTTAAATGTACCTGCCACAGTGGCTGGTAGATGTTTAAATGTACCTGCCACAGTGGCTGGTAGATGTTTAAATGTACCTGCCACAGTGGCTGGTAGATGTTTAAATGTACCTGCCACAGTGGCTGGTAGATGTTTAAATGTACCTGCCACAGTGGCTGGTAGATGTTTAAGTGTACCTGCCACAGTGGCTGGTAGATGTTTAAGTGTACCTGCCACAGTAGCTGGTAGATGTTTAAGTGTACCTGCCACAGTGGCTGGTAGATGTTTAAGTGTACCTGCCACAGTGGCTGGTTTTTAAATGTACCTGCCACAGTGGCTGGTTTTTAAATGTACCTGCCACAGTGGCTGGTAGATGTTTAAATGTATCTGCCACAGTGGCTGGTAGATGTTTAAATGTACCTGCCACAGTGGCTGGTAGATGTTTAAATGTACCTGCCACAGTGGCTGGTAGATGTTTAAATGTACCTGCCACAGTGGCTGGTAGATGTTTAAATGTACCTGCCACAGTGGCTGGTAGATGTTTAAATGTACCTGCCACAGTGGCTGGTAGATGTTTAAATGTACCTGCCACAGTGGCTGGTAGATGTTTAAATGTACCTGCCACAGTGGCTGGTAGATGTTTAAATGTACCTGCCACAGTGGCTGGTAGATGTTTAAATGTACCTGCCACAGTGGCTGGTAGATGTTTAAATGTACCTGCCACAGTGGCTGGTAGATGTTTAAATGTACCTGCCACAGTGGCTGGTAGATGTTTAAATGTACCTGCCACAGTGGCTGGTAGATGTTTAAATGTACCTGCCACAGTAGCTGGTAGATGTTTAAATGTACCTGCCACAGTGGCTGGTAGATGTTTAAATGTACCTGCCACAGTGGCTGGTAGATGTTTAAATGTACCTGCCACAGTGGCTGGTAGATGTTTAAATGTACCTGCCACAGTGGCTGGTAGATGTTTAAATGTACCTGCCACAGTGGCTGGTAGATGTTTAAATGTACCTGCCACAGTGGCTGGTAGATGTTTAAATGTACCTGCCACAGTGGCTGGTAGATGTTTAAATGTACCTGCCACAGTGGCTGGTGGATGTTTAAATGTACCTGCCACAGTGGCTGGTGGATGTTTAAATGTACCTGCCACAGTGGCTGGTGGATGTTTAAATGTACCTGCCACAGTGGCTGGTGGATGTTTAAATGTACCTGCCACAGTGGCTGGTAGATGTTTAAATGTACCTGCCACAGTGGCTGGTAGATGTTTAAATGTACCTGCCACAGTGGCTGGTAGATGTTTAAATGTACCTGCCACAGTGGCTGGTAGATGTTTAAATGTACCTGCCACAGTGGCTGGTGGATGTTTAAATGTACCTGCCACAGTGGCTGGTGGATGTTTAAATGTACCTGCCACAGTGGCTGGTGGATGTTTAAATGTACCTGCCACAGTGGCTGGTGGATGTTTAAATGTACCTGCCACAGTGGCTGGTAGATGTTTAAATGTACCTGCCACAGTGGCTGGTAGATGTTTAAATGTACCTGCCACAGTGGCTGGTAGATGTTTAAATGTACCTGCCACAGTGGCTGGTAGATGTTTAAATGTACCTGCCACAGTGGCTGGTAGATGTTTAAATGTACCTGCCACAGTGGCTGGTAGATGTTTAAATGTACCTGCCACAGTGGCTGGTAGATGTTTAAATGTACCTGCCACAGTGGCTGGTAGATGTTTAAATGTACCTGCCACAGTGGCTGGTAGATGTTTAAATGTACCTGCCACAGTGGCTGGTAGATGTTTAAATGTACCTGCCACAGTGGCTGGTAGATGTTTAAGTGTACCTGCCACAGTGGCTGGTAGATGTTTAAATGTACCTGCCACAGTGGCTGGTAGATGTTTAAGTGTACCTGCCACAGTGGCTGGTAGATGTTTAAGTGTACCTGCCACAGTAGCTGGTAGATGTTTAAGTGTACCTGCCACAGTGGCTGGTAGATGTTTAAGTGTACCTGCCACAGTGGCTGGTTTTTAAATGTACCTGCCACAGTGGCTGGTTTTTAAATGTACCTGCCACAGTGGCTGGTAGATGTTTAAATGTATCTGCCACAGTGGCTGGTAGATGTTTAAATGTACCTGCCACAGTGGCTGGTAGATGTTTAAATGTACCTGCCACAGTGGCTGGTAGATGTTTAAATGTACCTGCCACAGTGGCTGGTAGATGTTTAAATGTACCTGCCACAGTGGCTGGTAGATGTTTAAATGTACCTGCCACAGTGGCTGGTAGATGTTTAAATGTACCTGCCACAGTGGCTGGTAGATGTTTAAGTGTACCTGCCACAGTGGCTGGTAGATGTTTAAGTGTACCTGCCACAGTGGCTGGTAGATGTTTAAGTGTACCTGCCACAGTGGCTGGTAGATGTTTAAATGTACCTGCCACAGTGGCTGGTAGATGTTTAAGTGTACCTGCCACAGTGGCTGGTGGATGTTTAAATGTACCTGCCACAGTGGCTGGTAGATGTTTAAATGTACCTGCCACAGTGGCTGGTGGATGTTTAAATGTACCTGCCACAGTGGCTGGTGGATGTTTAAATGTACCTGCCACAGTGGCTGGTAGATGTTTAAATGTACCTGCCACAGTGGCTGGTGGATGTTTAAATGTACCTGCCACAGTGGCTGGTAGATGTTTAAATGTACCTGCCACAGTGGCTGGTAGATGTTTAAATGTACCTGCCACAGTGGCTGGTAGATGTTTAAATGTACCTGCCACAGTGGCTGGTAGATGTTTAAATGTACCTGCCACAGTGGCTGGTGGATGTTTAAATGTACCTGCCACAGTGGCTGGTAGATGTTTAAATGTACCTGCCACAGTGGCTGGTGGACCAAAAAGTTAACGTTATGCCCAGTGGTATCTTACTATCATAGGGCGGCGCACAATTGGCCCAGCGTCGTCCGAGTTTGGCCGGTGTAGGCCGTCGTAAAAAAATAATTTGTTCTTAACTGACTTGCCTAGTTAAATAAAGGTTAAATTTAATGATTAAAAAATAATAATAATACACATAGTATCATAGACGTAGTATGGTGACAACCCTAATCTGGTTCATGTAGTATGGTGACAACCCTAATCTGGTTCATGTAGTATGGTGACAACCCTAATCTGGTTCATGTAGTATGGTGACAACCCTAATCTGGTTCATGTAGTATGGTGACAACCCTAATCTGGTTCATGTAGTATGGTGACAACCCTAATCTGGTTCATGTAGTATGGTGACAACCCTAATCTGGTTCATGTAGTATGGTGACAACCCTAATCTGGTTCATGTAGTATGGTGACAACCCTAATCTGGTTCATGTAGTATGGTGACAACCCTAATCTGGTTCATGTAGTATGGTGACAACCCTAATCTGGTTCATGTAGTATGGTGACAACCCTAATCTGGTTCATGTAGTATGGTGACAACCCTAATCTGGTTCATGTAGTATGGTAGAATAATGTTTAATGATTGAGGTCATACTTACCACTCCACTGTCCTGTTTGTTAGGGCTAGAGGTTACAGTTCAGTGGTTAGGGTATATTGTTGGGCTAATCTAACTGGATGTTTTCTGTCTCCAGGTACCTGGCAGAGTGGATGACGTATGGTTACCCCACGGCTAATGTGTGGCCGCTGGACATCAAACGCTTTGGCAACCTTCAGAGTAGCCGAACCTTCCTCCGACACAGAGTCATGGAGGTCATGCGTGAGTCCTGACCATAGAAATACACCCAATCACAGTCACTGTTAGTAATGCACAGACTGAATGCTGAACTTCCTACTTTGCTCATATGGGTACACTCAAAATGGCCGCCAGTCCACCCATTACAGCAACATTGACTTGAATACGTATGGCCGTTCTAATAATTATATTTATTTGGTACTGACCACATGTTGAACACAGAGGTAGAGACCAGGCTTGAGTGATGGTTCAAAAGGTTTTATGTCCTGTAACGTGTGTGTCTGTCCCTCCATCTGTCTGACTGACTGTCTGTCCCTCCATCTGTCTGACTGACTGTCTGTCCCTCCATCTGTCTGACTGACTGTCTGTCCCTCCATCTGTCTGACTGACTGTCTGTCCCTCCATCTGTCTGACTGACTGTCTGTCCCTCCATCTGTCTGACTGACTGTCTGTCCCTCCATCTGTCTGACTGACTGTCTGTCCCTCCATCTGTCTGACTGTCTGTCCCTCCATCTGTCTGACTGACTGTCTGTCCTTCCGTCTGACTGACTGACTTTGTTCCTCCATCTTTCTGACTGAGTGTCTGTCCCTCCATCTGTCTGGCTGACTGTCTGTCCCTCCCTCCATCTGTGTCTGACTGTCTGTCCCTCTCTCTGTGTCTGACTCTGTCCCTCTCTCTGTGTCTGACTGACTGCCTGTTTCTCCATCTGTCTGACTGACTTTCTGTCCTCTCTCTGTCTCTCTGTGTGTCTGTCTCTCTGTGTGTCTGTCTCTCTGTCTCTCTGTGTGTCTGACTGTCTCTGTCCCTCCCCAGCCCTGCTGTATAACCTGAAGGTTCCTCGTTGGGACTTCCAGACGGGCCGGCAGCTGAGGACCTCTCCCCTGTACGACCGTCTAGACACACAGGGAGCCAGATGGATGGAGAAACATGGCTTTGAGAGGGCCAAGTACTTCGTCCCTGCAGGGAAGGGTGAGGTGGAATACACAGAGAGACACACACAGCTTACTTACAATGCTCCCCAATGCTTCTGTCTATCAGAGCTAAACCATACCAGAGTTAAACAGTTATATAATCTGTTCTCAGACCTGCTGTCTCTGGATGCCAGTAAGACGTTCTATAAGCCTGACTGGTTTGACATCGTGGGGGCGGAGGTGAAGTGCTGCAAGGAGGCCGTCTGTGTCATTGACATGTCCTCCTTCACCAAGTTTGAACTCACTGTGAGTGACCCCTGGAAAGGGTTGGGGGAGAGGAGGGGAGTTATCATCTTGCTTGTACGATGTAATCTATAGGTGGCGGCACTGACCGCTAGACACACAGAACGAAATAGACAAAGGAATGTTTGTATAATGTGAATTACATTATCTCTATGGCTAGACCACCCTAGGTCACAACTATAATGTGAATACATTATCTCTATGGCTAGACCACCCTAGGTCACAACTATAATGTGAATACATTATCTCTATGGCTAGACCACCCTAGGTCACAACTTTTCATTCTGTGCCAGTCTACAGATGACCAGGCGTTGGAGTTGCTACAGCACCTGTGCGCCAATGACTTAGATGTGCCAGTGGGTCACATCGTTCACACAGGCATGCTGAACGAGAGGGGCGGATATGAGAACGACTGCAGTGTGGTCAGAGTCAAGAAGAACAGGTGAGAGCTTAGCCCTTAACAAGAACGGAGGGGGAAGAGGGGAGTACAATTAGCTGTTCATGACTCCACCTGGGATAACTCCACCTGGGATAACTCCACCTGGGATAACTCCACCTGGGATAACTCCACCTGGGATAACTCCACCTGGGATAACTCCACCTGGGATAACTCATGTGAACTTCCTCTAAAAGAACAGGATAGAGACTGAATCTTATGTCAGATGCCTCCACATTCATCTTTTATTTTTATTTTTTATTTCACCTTTATTTAACCAGGTAGGTCAGTTGAGAACAAGTTCTCATTTGCAACTGTGACCTGGCCAAGACAAAGCAAAGCAGTGCGACAAAAACAACACAGAGTTACACATTAAACAAACAGTCAAAAACACAATAGAAAAATCTATATACAGAGTGCAAAATGTAGTGCAAAAATGTAGTAAGGTTAGGAAGGTAGGACAATAAATAGACCATAGTGGTGATATAAATTACAGATTATCATCATTAACACAGGAATGAAGGATGTGCAAATAGAGATACTGGAGTGCAAGATTAGTGAAAATAAACAAAAATAACAATATGGGGATGAGGTAGTAGTGTGGGCTATTTACAGAAGGGCTGTATACAGGTGCAGTGATCGATAAGCAGCTTTGACAGCTGATGCTTAAAGTTAGTGAGGGATTTTTGCAATTCGTTCCAGTCATTGGCAGCAGAGAACTGGAAGGAATGGCGGCCAAAGGAGGTGTTGGCTTTGGGGGTGACCAGTGAGATATACCTGCTGGAGCACATGCTACGGGTGGGTGTTGCTATAGTGACCAGTGAGCTGAGATAAGGCAGGGATTTACCTAATAAAGACTTATAGATGACCTGGAGCCAGTGGGTTTGGCGACGAATATATAATGAAGGCCAGCCAACGAGAGCATACAGGTCGCAGTGGTGGGTAGTATATGGGGCTTTGGTGACAAAACGGATGGCACTGTGATAGACTACATCCAATTTGCTGAGTAGAGTGTTGGAGGCTAGTTTGTAAATGACATCACCGAAGTCAAGGATCGGTAGGATAGTCAGTTTTACAAGGGCAAGTTTGGCAGCATGAGTGAAGGAGGCTTTGTTGCGAAATAGGAAGCCGATTCTAGATTTAATTTTGGATTGGAGATGGTTGATGTGAGTCTGGAAGTTGAGTTTATAGTCTAACCAGATGCCTAGGTATTTGCACTGTCTGTCGAGGGAAGAGTGTCGCACAGGAGTGACGCCACCTGTCACAAGACAATGGCTGGTTAGGAGACGGGTTAGTCCCTCATCTAAATGTTTTTCTCTCTCTGTCTCTCTCTGTCTCTCTGTCTCTCTGTCTCTCTCTGTCTCTCTCTGTCTCTCTGTCTGTCTCTGTAGCTTCTTCATCATCTCTCCTACGGATCAGCAGGTCCACTGCTGGTCGTGGTTGAAGAAGCACATGCCCAACGACCCACAGCTCCACCTAGAGGATGTCAGCTGGAAGTACACTGGTGAGAACTATCACTGCAGGCCTCTATCTTCCCTTCTGCCGCCCCCACACCCTCCCACCTACTGGAATGTTTAACGATGATGCAGAGAGCAATTCAATGTATACAAAGGTCAAGTAGGGGTTCTTATATTTCACTGCATGTACCACTGGGTAACCGGTACGATTGTAACCTGTACGAGGTGTGAGGTGGAAATGAGGCCCTGGGGTCACGGCCAGGGATCAGCCCCGTTGACTTGATGAGTCTCAATTCTACACAATGCATTTCTGTAATGAACCCTTCTCCCCGCCTCCCTTCTACAGCGCTGAATCTTATTGGTCCGCGGGCGATGGACGTCCTAGGAGAGCTATCGTATGTCTCCATGACTCCCGAACACTTCCCATCCCTCTTCTGTAAGGTGAGGAACCTGTCCAGCATTAGAAGTCACCGTATGTAATAGTGAAGTGACCCCATCTCATCTGAAGGCTGAAGCTTGTGTTAATGTGTGCGTGTGTCAACAGGAGATGAGTGTGGGCTATGCCAATGGGATCAGAGTTATGAGTATGACTCATACAGGAGAGCCAGGCTTCATGCTTTACATACCTATAGAGGTAAGATATACACTGTTATACACTGTTATACACTGTTATACACTGTTATACACTGTTATACAGTACTATACACTGTTATACAGTACTATACACTACTATACACTGTTATACACTGTTATACACTGTTATACAGTACTATACACTGTTATACACTGTTATACACTACTATACACTGTTATACAGTACTATACACTACTATACACTGTTATACAGTACTATACACTACTATACACTGTTATACACTGTTATACACTGTTATACACTGTTATACACTGTTATACACTGTTATACACTGTTATATACTGTTATACACTACTATACACTGTTATACACTACTATACAGTACTATACTACAGTACTATATAGTACTGGTTATATACTACTGGTTATATACTACTAGACTACTATACACTACTGGTTATATACTACTAGACTACTATACACTACTGGTTATACACTACTAGACTACTATACACTACTGGTTATATACTACTAGACTACTATACACTACTGGTTATATACTACTAGACTACTATACACTACTGGTTATAGACTACTAGACTACTATACACTACTGGTTATACACTACTAGACTACTATACACTACTGGTTATATACTACTAGACTACTATACACTACTGGTTATATACTACTAGACTACTATACACTACTGGTTATATACTACTATACACTACTGGTTATACACTACTAGACTACTAGACTACTATACACTACTGGTTATACACTGCTATACACTGCTATACACTACTATACACTACTATACACTGTTATACAGTACTATACACTACTAGTTATACACTACTAGACTACTATACACTACTGGTTATACACTGCTATACACTGCTATACACTACTATACACTGCTATACACTACTGGTTATACACTGCTATACACTGCTATACACTGCTGGTTATACACTGCTATACACTACTGGTTATACACTACTGGTTATATACTACTGGTTATATACTACCAGACTACTATACACTACTGATTTATACACTACCAGACTACTATACACTACTGGTTATATACTACTATACACTACTGGTTATACAGTACTGGTTATATACTACTGGTTATATACTACTAGACTACTATACACTACTGGTTATATACTACTAGACTACTATACACTACTGGTTATATACTACTAGACTACTATACACTACTGGTTATATACTACTAGACTACTATACACTACTGGTTATATACTACTAGACTACTATACACTACTGGTTATATACTACTAGACTACTATACACTACTGGTTATATACTACTAGACTACTATACACTACTGGTTATATACTACTAGACTACTATACACTACTGGTTATATACTACTAGACACTACTGGTTATATACTACTAGACACTACTGGTTATATACTACTAGACTACTAGACACTACTGGTTATATACTACTAGACTACTATACACTACTGGTTATATACTACTAGACTACTATACACTACTGGTTATATACTACTACACTACTATACACTACTGGTTATATACTACTAGACTACTATACACTACTGGTTATATACTACTAGACACTACTGGTTATATACTACTAGACTACTATACACTACTGGTTATATACTACTAGACTACTATACACTACTGGTTATACACTACTAGACTACTATACACTACTGGTTATATACTACTAGACTACTATACACTACTGGTTATATACTACTAGACTACTATACACTACTGGTTATATACTACTAGACTACTATACACTACTGGTTATACACTACTAGACTACTATACACTACTGGTTATATACTACTAGACTACTATACACTACTGGTTATATACTACTAGACACTACTGGTTATATACTACTAGACTACTAGACACTACTGGTTATATACTACTAGACTACTATACACTACTGGTTATATACTACTAGACTACTATACACTACTGGTTATATACTACTAGACTACTATACACTACTGGTTATATACTACTAGACTACTATACACTACTGGTTATACACTACTAGACTACTATACACTACTGGTTATATACTACTAGACTACTATACACTACTGGTTATATACTACTAGACACTACTGGTTATATACTACTAGACTACTATACACTACTGGTTATATACTACTAGACTACTATACACTACTGGTTATATACTACTATACACTACTGGTTATATACTACTAGACTACTATACACTACTTGTTAGTGTATAGTAGTTTCAGCTTCAGTTTTGTTAAAACATTTTCTGTCAGAATGAGCGTCAGTTTAATATTGTGTCTGAATACAATCACATACTTTATATGCTTCATGAGTAAACATTTGAGTGTATATTTGTTATCATATATGTTCCTGATACCCTTCTCTCTCCCTCCCCCCTTCTCTCTCCCTCCCCCTTCTCTCCTCCTCTCCCCATCCTCCAGTATGCGCTCCATGTCTACAACGAGGTGATGTCAGTGGGTCAAAAGTATGGTATTCGTAACTCTGGTTACTACGCCCTGCGTTCCCTCCGTATAGAGAAGTTCTTTGCCTTCTGGGGTCAGGACCTGGATCCCTTCACCACTCCACTGGAGTGTGGACGAGAGTTCAGGGTCAAGTTTGACACGGTACGGACCATGGACCTGTACATTTAGTTTGGCCTAAACAGGCCCTTAGTTCTGTACTGTGCTTTACTGATGAGGTCCAGTTGATCTTACTCACCATCTAATGCTCTCACATGTCTCTACCCCCTCCTCTACCTCCTCTCTACCCCTTCCTATCCCTCCTCTCTACCCCCACCTCTCTACCCCCTCCTCTACCTCCTCCTCTACCTCCTCCTCTCCCTCCTCTCTACCTCCTCTCTACCTCCTCTCTCCCTCCTCTCTACTCCCTCCTCTCTACCCCCTCCTCTCTACCCCCTCCTCTCTACCCCCTCCTCTCTACCCCCTCCTCTCTACCCCCTCCTCTCTACCCCCTCCTCTACCTCCTCTACCTCCTCTCTCCCTCCTCTACCTCCTCTACCTCCTCTCTCCCTCCTCTCTACCCCCTCCTCTCTACCCCCTCCTCTCTACCTCCTCTCTCCCTCCTCTCTACCCCCTCCTCTCTACCTCCTCTCTACCTCCTCTCTACCTCCTCTCTACCTCCTCTACCTCCTCTACCCCCTCCTATCCCTCCTCTCCCTCCTCTCTACCCCCTCCTCTCTACCTCCTCTACCTCCTCTACCCCCTCCTCTACCTCCTCTCTACCTCCTCTCTCCCTCCTCTCTACCCCCTCCTCTCCCTCCTCTCTACCCCCTCCTATCCCTCCTCTCTACCCCCTCCTCTCCCTCCTCTCTACCCCCTCCTCTCTACCCCCTCCTCTCTACCCCCTCCTCTCTACCCCCTCCTCTCTCCCTCCTCTACCTCCTCTCTACCCCCTCCTCTCCCTCCTCTCTACCCCCTCCTCTCTACCCCCTCCTCTCTCCCTCCTCTACCTCCTCTCTACCCCCTCCTCTACCTCCTCTCTACCCCCTCCTCTCTACCTCCTCTCTACCTCCTCTCTCCCTCCTCTCTCCCTCCTCTCTACCTCCTCTCTCCCTCCTCTCTCCCTCCTCTCTACCCCCTCCTATCCCTCCTATCCCTCCTCTCTACCTCCTCTCTACCTCCTCTCTCCCTCCTCTCTACCTCCTCTCTCCCTCCTCTCTCCCTCCTCTCTCCCTCCTCTCTCCCTCCTCTCTACCCCCTCCTATCCCTCCTATCCCTCCTCTCTACCTCCTCTCTCCCTCCTCTCTCCCTCCTCTCTCCCCCCTCTCTCCCTCCTCTCTCCCTCCTCTCTCCCTCCTCTCTCCCCCCTCCTCTCCCTCCTCTCTCCCTCCTCTCTCCCTCCTCTCTCCCTCCTCTCTCCCTCCTCTCTCCCTCCTCTCTACATCCTCCTCTACCTCCTCTCTCCTCCCTCCTCTCCCTCCTCTCTCCTCCCTCCTCTCCCTCCTCTCTCCCTCTCTCCTCCCTCCTCTCTCCTCTCTCCTCCCTCCCTCCTCTCTCCCTCCTCTCTCCCTCCTCTCTCCCTCCTCTCTCCCTCCTCTCTCCCTCCTCTCTCCCTCCTCTCTCCCTCCTCTCCCTCCTCTCTCCCCTCCTCTCCCCCCTCCTCTCCCCCCTCCTCTCCCCCCTCCTCTCTCCCCCCTCCTCTCTCCCCCCTCCTCTCTACCCCCTCCTCTCTACCCCCTCTCCCTCCTCTCTCCCTCCTCTCTCCCTCCTCTCTCCCTCCTCTCTACCCCCTCCTATCCCTCCTCTCTCCCTCCTCTCTCCCTCCTCTCTCCCTCCTCTCTACCCCCTCCTATCCCTCCTCTCCCTCCTCTCTCCCCCCTCCTCTCCCTCCTCTCTCCCTCCTCTCTCCCTCCTCTCTACCCCCTCCTCTACCTCCTCTCTCCCTCCTCTCTCCCTCCTCTCTCCCTCCTCTCTCCCTCCTCTCTCCCTCCTCCTCTACCTCCTCTCCCTCCTCTCTACCCCCTCCTCTCCCTCCTCTCTACCCCCTCCTCTCTACCCCCTCCTCTCCCTCCTCTCTACCCCCTCCTCTCTACCCCCTCCTCTCCCTCCTCTCTACCCCCTCCTCTCCCTCCTCTCTACCCCCTCCTCTCCCTCCTCTCTACCCCCTCCTCTCTACCCCCTCCTCTCCCTCCTCTCTACCCCCTCCTCTCTACCCCCTCCTCTCTACCCCCTCCTCTCTACCCCCTCCTCTCCCTCCTCTCTACCCCCTCCTCTCCCTCCTCTCGACCTCCTCCTCTCCCTCCTCTCGACCTCCTCCTCTCCCTCCTCTCTACCTCCTCTCCTCCTCTCCTCCTCTCCTACCCTCTCCTCCCCCTCCTCTCCTCCCCCTCCTCCTCTCTACTCCCCCTCCTCCTCCTCTCCTCCCCCTTCTCTCCTACCCTCTCCTCCTCTCCTACCCTCTCCTCCTCTCCTCCCCCTTCTCTCCTACCCTCTCCTCTCCTCCTCCCCCACCCCCTCCTCTTACCCCTCCTCTTACCCCTCCTCTTACCCCTCCTCTTACCCCTCCTCTTACCCCTCCTCTCTACCCCCTCCTCTCTACCCCCTCCTCCCTCTCCTCCCCCACCCCCTCCTCCTCCTCCTCTCTACCCCCTCTTCTCCCTCCTCTCCTCCCCCTCCTCTCCTCCCTCTCCTCTCCTACCCCCCTCCTGTCCATCCCCTCCTCCAGGATATAGACTTCCTGGGTCGAGCGTCTCTGCTGCAGCAGCGTCAGGAGGGGGTGAGTCGTCGCTTCATCATGTTAGTCCTGGAGGATCATGACACAGAGCTGGACCTGTGGCCCTGGTGGGGAGAACCCATCTATAGGTTAGACACACACACGAACACGAACACGAACACACACACACACACGAACACGAACACGAACACACACACACACGAACACACACACCCCTCTCCATCCTCCTCCTCTATCCTCCTCCTCCTCCCCTCTCCCCTCTCCATCCTCGTCCTCCCCTCTCCATCCTCCTCCTCCTCCTCCCCTCTCCCCTCTCCATCCTCGTCCTCCCCTCTCCATCCTCCTCCTCCTCCTCCCCTCTCCATCCTCCTCCTCCTCCTCCCCTCTCCATCCTCCTCCTCCTCCTCCCCTCTCCATCCTCCTCCTCCTCCTCCCCTCTCCATCCTCCTCCTCCTCCTCCCCTCTCCATCCTCCTCCTCCCCTCTCCATCCTCCTCCTCCCCTCTCCATCCTCCTCCCCTCTCCATCCTCCTCCCCTCTCCATCCTCCTCCCCTCTCCATCCTCCTCGTCCTCCCCTCTCCATCCTCCTCCCCTCTCCATCCTCCTCCTCCTCCTCCCCTCTCCATCCTCCTCCTCCTCCCCTCTCCTCTCCATCCTCCTCGTCCTCCCCTCTCCATCCTCCTCCCCTCTCCATCCTCCTCGTCCTCCCCTCTCCATCCTCCTCCCCTCTCCATCCTCCTCGTCCTCCCCTCTCCATCCTCCTCCTCCTCCCCTCTCCATCCTCCTCCTCCTCCTCCCCTCTCCATCCTCCTCCTCGTCCTCCCCTCTCCATCCTCCTCCCCTCTCCATCCTCCTCCTCCTCCTCCCCTCTCCATCCTCCTCCTCCTCCCCTCTCCATCCTCCTCCCCTCTCCATCCTCCTCCTCGTCCTCCCCTCTCCATCCTCCTCCTCCCCTCTCCATCCTCCTCCTCGTCCTCCCCTCTCCATCCTCCTCCTCCCCTCTCCATCCTCCTCGTCCTCCCCTCTCCATCCTCCTCCCCTCTCAATAAAGTATCTATCTATCTATCTATCTATCTATCTATCTATCTATCTATCTATCTATCTATCTATCTATCTATCTATCTATCTATCTATCTATCTATCTATCTATCTATCTATCTATCTATCTATCTATCTATCTATCCTCCTCCTCCTCCTCCCCTCTCCATCCTCCTCCCCTCTCCATCCTCCTCCCCTCTCCATCCTCCTCCCCTCTCCATCCTCCTCCTCGTCCTCCCCTCTCCATCCTCCTCCCCTCTCCATCCTCCTCCCCTCTCCATCCTCCTCCTCGTCCTCCCCTCTCCATCCTCCTCCTCGTCCTCCCCTCTCCATCCTCCTCCCCTCTCCATCCTCCTCCCCTCTCCATCCTCCTCCCCTCTCCATCCTCCTCCTGTAGTGGGACACTGAAAACTTTTGTTGGGAAATGCCAATGTGACCCAGCCTGCACTAACATGTCCCGTAAAGAACCATTCATATATATTGGCCACTCACTGGGATCTTTTATGCTTTTTGTCAGGGAGTCGGATTTAGCAGCAGCACCGGTGATCAAATCAATAATGAAAATGCAAAGACTTACAACTATTAATTACAAAAGGGGATGTGAAAGGAAAAGCATTTTTATTGACTTTTACAAGCAGGGCTAACGTTGGCTAACTAGACTAGCTAAGATGACTCTAGTTGTATTGACTTTTACAAGCAGGGCTAACGTTGGCTAACTAGACTAGCTAAGATGACTCTAGTTGTATTGACTTTTACAAGCAGGACTAACGTTGGCTAACATTGGAAATGTAGTTTGGCGCCGCCCTGCTGGTCGCCTGTTAAGCAGCTCCCGTTGTTCGTGCATTAATTGTTGTTTTAGTTCGTTTTCTTTCGTCTATTTTCTTTAGTTTTATGTTTTATTTTGCTACAGTTGAACTATAATAGTTCAGGATTATGGATTTTATGGATTTTATCGCAGCTGAACATCGACAGGAGTCAACTGTTATTGTTTACAACAGAGCCCAGCTCCTGGATTTAGCCCACGCAGCGCTGCTGCTCCCCAGGGAAAAGTTTGATATTCCAGACGAATTGAAAAGACGACGCCGTGGACGCAGGGCGGGATTGAAATGTAAGGCAAAGCGGAGGAGGTTCAAGTACAAGCCGGCTATACCATCTATTATTATGGGCAATGTGAGGGCTCTACATAACAAGATGGATGAGTTGGAGGGACTTGTTCGAGGACAAAGGATTTATCGTGAAACGAGCCTAATGTGTTTTACTGAGACTTGGCTGAACGATAACATCCCCATAGAGAACGTCACTATTGACGGTTTCCAGACCATCACAGCGGACAGGGATCGCGTCTCTTCCGGTAAGAGTAAGGGTGGTGGGCTGGCTTTATTAGTTAACAACAGATGGTGTCATCCGAACCATATTACTCTTAAGGAAAAGTTTTGTAGCCCGGACATTGAACTGCTAGCCGTTAGCCTGAGACCCTACTATTTGCCGAGGGAATTCACGGCGGCCATTGCTGTTATTGTTTACATCCCGCCCTCTGCTGACGCAAACGCAGCGTGTGACGTCATCCACTCTGTTATCGCGAGGTTACAGACAGCCCATCCCAGTGCTTTTTTTGCCATTTCGGGGGATTTTAACCATGCATCTCTCTCTTCAACGCTGCCCACGTTCAAACAGTTCGTGAAGTGCCCAACCAGGAATAATAAAACTCTGGACTTGTTATATGCTAATGCGAAGGATGCATACAACTCCACTGCACTCCCTCCCCTCGGCAGATCAGATCACAACCTTGTCCACCTCACCCCACTCTACAGGCCTTTGGTCCAACAGCAGCCTGTGACCACCAGGACTATTAGGAGATGGTCCCCAGAGGCGAATGAGGCCCTACAGGACTGCTTTGAAACAACAGACTGGGATGTGCTCTGTGAGGCTCATGGGGAGGACATCGATGGACTCACTGACTGCATAACAGACTATATTAATTTTTGTGTAGACAACACTGTACCCACCAGGAAGGTACGCTGTTTCCCAAACAATAAACCCTGGGTCACCAGCGACCTGAAGGCCCTGCTGAATGAGAAGAAGAGGGCCTTCAAGGAGAAGGACAAGGACAAATTGAAATGCGTCCAGAGGGAGCTGAAGTTGCGGATTGCTGAGGGGAAGAGAGTGTATAAGGAAAAGATGGAGGACAAGCTGAGGCAGAGCCAGGTGAGAGAGGTGTGGAAGGGTATGAGAAATATCACTGGCTTCAAAAAGTCAAACAGTGGGCAGACGGAGGGGACCCAGGACAGAGCCAATGAGCTGAACCAATTTTTTAACAGGTTCGATACTGGCCCTGTCCACCTCCCCTCCAGCTCCCCAGACCACACACCCTCACGGCTATCCCACCCCCACTTTGCTCACAGCACCTCTGCTGAGACAATCAGTGACCCCACCTCCGCCCCTGCCCCCCCTGGACTGATCCTCAACACCCCCCTTCCCCCCACCTCCCCACCTGGGCTGGCTTTCACCACCAACCAAGTGAAGAGAGAGCTGGAGAGACTTCACCAGTGGAAAGCGGCGGGCCCTGATACTGCATCAGCCCAAGGGTGCTGAGGGTCTGTGCTGACCAACTGTGTGGAATACTCCAGCGTCTTTTCAACCTTAGCCTGAGCCTAGAAAGGGTCCCTGTGCTGTGGAAAACATCCTGCCTCGTCCCAGTGCCCAAGAAGGCACACCCCACTGTCCTGAATGACTTCAGACCTGTAGCGCTAACATCCCACATCATGAAGACCCTGGAAAGGTTAGTCCTCGCTCACCTCAGACCCCTGGTGTGTTCATCAATGGACCCCCTGCAGTTTGCATACCAGCGCAACATCGGGGTGGATGATGCAATCATCTACCTTCTGCAGAGGGCCTACTCTCACCTGGACAACGCAGGTTGCACTGTGAGGGTTATGTTCTTTGACTTCTCCAGTGCCTTCAATACCATTCAGCCCCTGCTACTGGGTGAGAAGATGAGGAGGATGAAAGTGGAAGCACCCTTAGTCTCCTGGGTCACGGACTACCTGACCGGTAGGCCACAATTTGTGCGACTACAGAGCTGTGTGTCAGAACGGGCAGTTAGCAACACAGGAGCCCCCCAGGGTACGGTCCTGTCCCCCTTCCTGTTCACCCTCTACACCTCAGACTTCAGATATAACTCTGAAACATGCCACCTACAGAAGTTCTCGGATGACTCTGCTATTGTAGGGTGCATCAGGGGTGGGCAGGAGGAGGAGTACAGGAGCACAATCAGTGACTTTGTGTTGTGGTGTGAGCAGAACCACCTTCAGCTCAAAATCAGCAAAACTAAGGAGATGGTGGTGGACTTCAGGAGAACCAAGGCACAACTGACTGCAGTCCCTATACAGGGGGTGGATGTGGAAATGGTTGAGTCATACAAGTTCCTGGGTGTCCATATGGACAACAGACTGGAATGGGCTGGTAACACCGGGGCCCTGTACCAAAAGGGCCAGAGCCGACCTTACTTTCTGAGGAGGCTCAGGTCCTTCAACGTGTGCAGTAAACTACTGCATACCTTCTACCAGTCTGTGGTGGCCAGTGCCATCTTTTTTGCAGTGGTGTGCTGGGGAGCAAACATCAAAGCCAGTGATGCTTCTCGGGTAAATAAGCTGATCAGGAAGGCTAGCTCTGTCCTGGGGATTAGCCTTGACACTCTAGAGGAGGTGGCGGAGAGACGGATCCTGGCCAAACTGCTGGCCATCATGGACAACGTCACCCACCCTCTGCACGCTATGGTTATGACGCAGAGGAGCACTTTCAGTCACAGACTGATCCCACCACGGTGTGCCAGAGAGCGCTACAGGAGGTCCTTCCTGCCGGCGGCTATGAGACTGTATAATGCCTCACCGGGGTGCCGTGCCGTCGGCAACATAGATCTGGAACTGTTGGGGTGCTAGGACCTAGTTTAACAATTATGCATCCATCCGTGAGTAACTCTGGTCCGTCAGCACTCATCCACTCAGGACCTATTTATTCATACAGGTCTGTATATACATACTCATGTACAGTTGTTATATTATATCACATGCAATATTGTAAGTAATTATTGGACGTAGGCATTCACTCAGGAATGCATATTAGTATCCTGCCAGTTGCACCTTTTCTCATTGCTTTTAGTATATCGAATGTGCAATAAGTGCAGTTGTCTGTAATTAAACCCTGCGCACTAAGGACTGTATTTTTAAGGGAATTACTATTATTACCCCAAATGATATCATACACACATTTAGCTATTAAAGTATCTCTTCCTGTCATTTACCTGTACAGTTTGTGTAACCATGCAAGTATTCACTTACCTGTAAATATAACTGTATATTTACCTGTACAGCTAATTTAACCATGCAAAATATTCACTTACCTGTTCATTTACCCAGTCTGTATATTAAGTAAACTATTATTCCCTCGCTCATATCATACGCATTTTTAGCTACTGAAGTATTTCTCTGCCATCGACCTGTATAGTATAGTTAACCATCCAACATCCACCAATGTATAGTGTACATATTCAGCCATCCACCCATACTATGCTATGTCTTTTTATAGCTTTTATTTTTTTGCACTCCAGATATCTTGTATTTCTATACTTTTTCATACTGCCGCTCTATGTATCATGTACCGTGTATCTGTCTTTTGTGTATTTTCGTTGTGGCATTTTGCACCTGCCCTGTGTTTTGTTGTAGCTGCTTGACAATGAAATTCCCCCCCGGGGATCAATAAAGTACCTATCTATCTATCTATCTATCTATCTATCTATCTATCTATCTATCTATCTATCTATCTATCTAGACTAGCTAAGATGTCAATAAAATGTAGGCCTATGCCTGGTTCCTTGAGACAGACAGTGGATGGTTTGTGCAGCACACTTGAAAGAAACAGTGTATTTCTCTAAATGATGTTGTAGTTAGGTTATTCCCCAAACACCTGAATAGTCTTTCCAACATTCCCTAATGAATGTAAGGTAAAAGTAACTGACATTAACTCTAGCTAGCTAGCTATTTAAATTAGCGAACGTTACTAGTATCATCCAAAGTAAACTAGCTATTAGTAGGCTGGACACATGACATTTTTTACAATGCTTTTTTCTGATAAAAACAAATTCATTGCATCCGCCCACATTTTATTTAATAACCAGCGAGCTCGGTTGTCAACGATCACTAGACCAGAAATAGTCAGACGTTTTCATTTCTTCCCTACTATCTCATTATGCAGATATAAACACAGTTGACACCATCGAGGTGCGGATGTTTACTTTCTACACAAGTTGTTTTTTTCCAGTTTCGTCCGACGAACAGATTGTAGTGGTCAAATAGAAATGGATCCATGTTTTTGTGCCATTTAGGTGAAATGTAATTCTAAGCATCACTCCAGTCAGAACAACCTCTGAGAACGTTCGGTTCCATCCATTTGCTCTGGGCTCGCTAGTGTTCCAGATTAGCCAACGTTCTGTTGCTGTGTTTCAGCCCTGGGTGGATTTTGACTGGTTCTGTTGTCCAGCATACTAGTAGTAACACTGCTCCAACGGTAACTACTATGCAGTTAGATAAACTATTCATTCATCACATCACATGACCTCTGTCCTTCCCAGGGCTCCAGAGGGCTTTGGTCTTTTTGACATCTTTTGAAGTAGACTACTGATGCTAATGTATCATGTTTCACGTTCAGTATCACTCACCACTTCATATAACTGAACTCGCCCATCCCCTACAATCAGGTAAGTCTAACTATGAGAGCGTGGGGGGGGGGATTGTCTGTAATTAAACCCTGCGCACTAAGGACTGTATTTTAAGGGAATTACTATTATTACCCCAAATGATATCATACACACATTTAGCTATTAAAGTATCTCTTCCTGTCATTTACCTGTACAGTTTGTGTAAACATGCAAGTATTCACTTACCTGTAAATATAACTGTATATTTACCTGTACAGCTAATTTAACCATGCAAAATTGTCACTTACCTGTTCATTTACCCAGTCTGTCTATTAAGTAAACTATTATTCCCTCGCTCATATCATACGCATTAGCTACTGAAGTATTTCTCTGCCATCAACCTGTATAGTATAGTTAACCATCCAACATCCACCAATGTATAGTGTACATATTCAGCCAACCACCCATACTATGCAATGTCTTTTTATAGCTTTTTTTGCACTCCAGATATCTTGTATTTCTATACTTTTTCATACTGCCGCTCTATGTATCATGTACCGTGTATCTGTCTTTTGTGTATTTTCGTTGTGGCATTTTGCACCTGCCCTGTGTTTTGTTGTAGCTGCTTGACAATGAAATTTCCCCCCCGGGGATCAATAAAGTACCTATCTATCTATCTATCTATCTATCTATCTATCTATCTATCAATCTATCTATCTATCTATCTATCTATCTGTCTGTCTATCTTGAATCGCCTTTCTGATTGTTTGGGCCATCCGGAAAACACCTTGTCCGGAGAAGACAAGGTGAGCGCTACCATCAGTCCTGTGTCATGCCAACAGTAAAGCATCCTCAGACCATTCATGTGTGGGGTTGCTTCTCAGCCAAGGGAGTGGGCTCACTCACAATTTTGCCTAAGAACACAGCCATGAATAAAGAATGGTACCAACACATCCTCCCAGAGCAACTTCTCCCAACCATCCAAGAACAGTTTGGTGATGACCAATGCCTTTTCCAGCATGATGGAGCACCTTGCCATAAGGCAAAAGTGATAACTAAGTGGCTCGGGGAACAAAACATCAACATTTTGGGTCCATGGCCAGGAAACTCCCCAGACCTTAATCCCATTGAGAACTTGTGGTCAATCCTCAAGAGGCGGGTGGACAAACAAAAACCCACAACTTCTGACAAACTCCAAGCATTGATTATTCAAGAATGGCCTGCCATCAGTCAGGATGTGGCCCAGAAGTTAATTGACAGCATGCCAGGTCGGATTGCAGAGGTCTTGAAAAAGAAGGGCCAACACTGCACGACAGAACTGGACCTGTGCCCTGGTGTTGGAGAACCATTTACAGGTTAGACAAGCAACCGACCAGAAGATTGCCAGTTCGAATCCCATGTCCGACAGGGAAACATCTGGTCAGGACGGAGTGGTCCAGCAAAAGGAGGGTTGCTGGCATCAGTATCCTAGATATCATCACCTGTTGTTGTTCTCTTGAGCAAGGCACTTAACCCCTAAACTGCTCACCAGGCACTACACTAGTAGCTGTCCATTGCTCTAGCCGCTTCAACCAGTGTTTTTCTATCAGAGGGGTTGGGTACAGGATCAATAAAGTACTCTTCTCATCATCTAATGCTCTCTCTCTCTCTCTCTCTCTGTCTCTCTGTCTCTCTCTCTCTGTCTCTCTCGGTCTCTCTCTGTCTCTGTCTCTCGGTCTCTCTCTCTCTCTGTCTCTCTCGGTCTCTCTCTCTCTCTGTCTCTGTCTCTCTGTCTGTCTCTTCAGGAACGGGGAGCTGTGTGGCACCACCACCTCCTCTGCCTACTCCTACACCCTGGAGAGACACGTGTGTCTGGGTTTTGTCTCACCACCCTCTCTGGATGGCGCCCCGGCCGCCGTGACCCCAGACTTCATCAACAGGGGAGATTACGAGGTGGATATAGCAGGGCAGAGATACCCAGCCAAGGCTAAGCTGTACCCCTTCAGCTCTCTGTTCGCCCAGCAGAGACGACGCAAAGATGAGATGGAGCTCAGTAACTTCCAGGGCAAATGAAGAGGAGAGGATGGAGGAGAGGAGAGGAAAAGGAGAGAGAGTGAGAGAAGCAGGAAGGGATGTAGAATCTAAGAAGAGGGGTCTGAGTGAAGGGTGAACTCTCCAGAGATGACCTTTAACCCTCTCTCTCTCCATGTATCCCCCACCCTTCTGTTGCTAGTGCCAACCTGTTTTCAGCCTCTCAATCCCCTCCCCCATCCCCTTCTCTTTCAAAGTGCAATATCTATCAGTTGTCTGTCTGTTAGGACTGCCTCCCTCTACATAGCACCTTACAGTACATGATAACCATGTTTTAAAGTAGTGTCCTGCTGGAGTGGCTTGTGGTCTGAGTGAGTACGGCGGGGAGTACAGTAGTGGTTATCTGAGGGTGATATATGTTAGGGCTACTAGTGAGGAAGAAGTGATCATCCATGTTAAATTCACTCTTATTGGTGGAAACCGCTGTCCAATGGGAGGCCTGGTTGTTGGTGGTGATTTTCTCTCCATCTCCCTCTGGAGGGGTATCTGTGTAAAGAAAGGTGAAATGTTCAAAGATTTTCAAATAAAGGGATGTATTTTTGTATAGGAGTGTACTCTCTAAATATTTTAAAGTACCACACATTTTTTTATTTTTTTTTATTAGTTAACATGTTTATCAGACTGAACCACATTGTACAGAATATTGAATGGGTCAAACTCATATCCAGCCATGAAAGGTTTCTACATCTGTTTGGTCACGTCCTTCTCCTACATCCTTACCCTGCGCCCCTTCTCCTACATCCTTACCCTGCGCCCCTTCTCCTATATCCTTACCCTGCGCCCCTTCTCCTACATCCTTACCCTGCGCCCCTTCTCCTACATCCTTACCCTGCGCCCCTTCTCCTATATCCTTGCCCCTTCTCCTATATCCTTACCCTGCGCCCCTTCTCCTACATCCTTACCCTGCGCCCCTTCTCCTACATCCTTACCCTGCGCCCCTTCTCCTACATCCTTACCCTGCGCCCCTTCTCCTACATCCTTACCCTGCGCCCCTTCTCCTACATCCTTCTCCTACGTCCTTCCCCTACGTCCTTCTTCTACATCCTTACCCTTCTCCTACGTCCTTCTTCTACGTCCTTCTCCTACATCCTTCCCCTACGTCCTTCTCCTACATCCTTCCCCTACGTCCTTCTACATCCTTCCCCTACGTCCTTCTCATACATCCTTCCTCTACGTCCTTCTCATACATCCTTCCTCTACGTCCTACATCCTTCTCCTACATCCGCGTTATCCTTATGGGTCATATTTAAATGGTTCTGTCAGAGAGGGAAACCTATATCTCTATCCAGTCTATTTGGTTGTTGATTCTGTAAGTGTGTGTTCAGTGTGTTAATGCTTTGTTTTCCATTATTTCATGCATGTTCTAGTACGTTTCATTAGGATGGGCTCCCTGAGGTCAGATGTATCTGTTTGATCACAGGACAGGAGACTTGTATTCTCTGAGGTGGGGAGATGGATACTGGTAACTGCCAAAATAAAGGAAACACCAACATAGTGTCTTAAGGCATTGGGCCACGAGCCAGACCTGCTCCAATGCACCTTGGCATTCTACGTCTGGTACTCTATTGGTGGGATGCAACACCATTCTTCCCTGATGAATTCCATCATTTGGTGTTTTGTTGATGGTGGTGGAAAACGTCGTCTCAGGCAGCGCTCCAGAGTCTCCCATAAGTGTTCAGGGTTGAGATCTGGTGACTGAGACACACACACTTTAAACCCCCTATGCTTTTTATTTTATTTAACCATTTATGAACTAGGAAAGTCAGTTAAGAACAAATTATTATTTACAATGACGGCCTATCTACAGGGTCAGCCCCTGCTCAAGGACACGGCATTCAAACTAGTGACCTTTAGGTTACTGGCCCAACGCTGTAACTGCTTGGCTAGCTGCTGCCCTGTGCTCCTTTCAGACCCCTCTTTCAAAGCCAATGAGATCTCTTCTAGCCATGAAAGCCAAAATAAGGGGCAACTGGACATGTTCTACATGACCCTAGGCATGATGGGATGTGTTCATTCCTTAATGAACTCAGGAACCAAACCAATGGTTACTGCTTTCAATAGACTGTATCCCTCTACTCCCATGTTTCCTTTATTTAGTCAGTTACCTGTCCATTCATGTAACGATTGACGAAGAGCAGAGCGTCTATCTGTATGTGGCACTCTTCTTCAGTGTGAGACCGCGTGAAGCACTTTATTATCAACAGTCTTTCTTTCTAGCTGATGTCCAATTAAACCTCTGTGCCGTACTGTGGAATTATTGGGAAAATAAAATAAAGTCAGATTATGTATTAAATACAGAACAGTGTTTTTGGTTGGCCTATATATTATGGTAGTCTGCTGAAGGTGTTTAGTCTATATACAGTAACATATCACCTGTCAACATATTCACTCATCAGCCCTTTGATTAGGTCATGTGTTGAGACGTGTACTCCTGTCTGTGTGTGTGTTGTGATAATTCCTCCTGTCTGTGTGTTGAGACGTGTACTCCTGTGTGTGTGTATTAAGAGCCACCAGAGATATTATATACCAAACTCCAGGCGTTCACATTTGTTGTATGACATGAACATAGAGCCCTTTGGCCACACACACCAGTGGTGGGTTTGGTGTTGAAATGAGAATGCATGAGCAGAACAGAACTCCATACCTGGTGGTGGATCGTTGATGTTATGGGGCTGTTTTGCTTCCACTGGTCCTGGGACCTTAAGGTCGACAGCATCATGAACTTGACCCAGTAACAGGATGTTTTAGCCAAGTGGATCGTCCAGCAAGACAATAACCCCAAGTACACATGAAAATCCACAAAGTTAATTAACCATAAATTCAACATTTTGCAATGGCCATCTGTCTCCGGACTTGAACCCCATTAAAAGACCTGTGGTTTAAATTGAAGAGGGCAGACCATAAGTGTGGACGAAGGATATCTAGGATCTGAAAGGATTCTGGATGGAGGAATGGTCTTTTCCCATGTTTCCCACAAGATCCTTTCCCATGTTTAATCCAATCTCATAAAACATTGTAGAAACAAGCCGTTATTCTACATTTGAGTTTTTTTTGTTTATTAAACAAAATCTTTTTCTCTGAGCAATTGGCGTAACTCAGTTCCAAGATGGCGTAACAGTGAGGAACTGTCTTTCCGGCCTGCTAGCATTCTGAACGCCGTGCCTCCTGCTCGCCGAGTGCAGCGCCCATTGAACTGCTCCCTGGCTCACCTCTCTGCTGCTCATCGGACCTTATAATCACTCGGCTACACAGCTGATGCCTGCTGGACTGTTCCCTTACACGGTACCTCAATCTGTTTATCTGTTAAGCCTCAGCTTCGATCTCAGGTCCTGTTTCTCAACATTTTCTCAGTCCATTTATCACCATTTACCCGTTGTTGTCTTAGCTCTCTTGATTAACTTTGTTTTATGCCTTCAATATGTCTTGTCTGTTGCTGTTTAGATTAGTTCTTATTGTTCTATTTTACTGTAGAGCCCCCAGTCCTGATCAACATGCCTCAGACAGCTCCTACCATATCCCTGTCTATACATTATGCCCTCAATCTATTCCACCACGCCCAGAAATCTGCACCTTTTATTCTCTGTACCCAACGCACTAGACGACCAGTTCTTAAAGCCTTCAGCCGTGCCCTTATCCTACTCCTCCTCTGGTGATGGAGGTAAACCCAGGTCCTGTAACCCCCAGTACTACACCGTGAAAAAGCTAGCCTTTGCATATTGGTTCCTGACTTCCCTGAAAAGTTTCATATCGCGGGGGCTATTCGATGCTAAAATTTCCATCCCCAACTACAACATTTCCCGTCAAGATAGAACTGCCAAACGAGGCGGAGTTGCAATCTACTGCAGAGATAACCTGCAGAGTTCTGTCATACTGTCCAGGTCTGTGCCCAAACAGTTTGAGCTTCTACTCTTAAAAATCCACCTTTCCAGAAATAAGTCTCTCACTGTTGCCGCCTGTTACAGACCCCCCTCAGCCCCTAGCTGTGCCCTGGACTCCATATGTGAATTGATTGCCCCCCATCTATCTTCAGAGTTTGTACTGTTAGGTGACTTAAACTGGGATATGCTTAACACCCCGGCTGTCCTTCAATCTAAGATAGATGCCCTCAATCTCACACAAATTATCAAGGAACCCACCAGGTACAACCCTAAATCTGTAAACATGGGCACCATCATAGATATCATTCTGACTAACTTGCCCTCTAAATACACCTCCTGTTTTCAACCAGGATCTCAACGATCACTGCCTCATTGCCTGCATCCTATTTCACAACAAAGCCTCCTTCACTCATGCTGCCAAACTTGCCCTTGTAAAACTGACTATCCTACCGATCCTTGACTTCGGTGATGTCATTTACAAACTAGCCTCCAGCACTCTACTCAGCAAATTGGATGTAGTCTATCACAGTGCCATCCGTTTTGTTACCAAAGCCCCATATACTACCCACCACTGCGACCTGTATGCTCTCGTTGGCTGGCCTTCATTATATATTCGTCGCCAAACCCACTGGCTCCAGGTCATCTATAAGTCTTTATTAGGTAAATCCCTGCCTTATCTCAACTCGCTGGTCACCATAGCAACACCCACCCGTAGCATGCGCTCCAGCAGGTATATCTCACTGGTCACCCCCAAAGCCAACACCTCCTTTGGCCGCCATTCCTTCCAGTTCTCTGCTGCCAATGACTGGAACGAATTGCAAAAATCCCTCACTAACTTTAAGCATCAGCTGTCAGAGCTGCTTATCGATCACTGCACCTGTATACAGCCCTTCTGTAAATAGCCCACCCTACTACCTCATCCCCATATTGTTATTTTAGCTCATTTTGCGCTCCAGTATCTCTATTTGCTCATCTGTCACTCCAGTGATTATTCTAATCTGTAATTTATTTCACCACTATGGCCTATTTATTGTCTTCCTAACCTTACTGCATTTTGCACTACATTTTGCACTCTGTATAGATTCTCTATTGTGTTATTGACTGTACGTTTGTTTATTCTCATGTGTAACTCTGTGTTGTTTTTTGTCGCACTGCTTTGCTTTGTCTTGGCCAGGTCACAGTTGTAAATGAGAACTAGTTCTCAACTGACCTACCTGGTTAAATAAAGGTGAAATAAAACCTACCTGGTTAAATAAAGGTGAAATAAAACAAAACGTTCTCCAGTATTGGAGCATTCAATATAACTCAGTATTTCAATTGTTTTTGCTCATCTTTATCAAGGGTGTCAATTATTATGGACTCCTCTATACGGGATAAATCACCTCTACGGGATAAATCACCTCTACGGGATAATCACCTCTACGGGATAATCACTACGCTGAATGTACAATGTGCTGGCTGGCTGGTTTGACTGTCAGATGATTGATGATGAGTTTTTATTAGAACCACGCCTCCTCCTCAATAGGCCAATAGAGACGTACCTGCAGTTCACAGACACCAGCCTACAGTAGCAGAGATGTTCTGTTATCTACTGTACAGCAGTGGACCAGATGGCTTCTGTTCTACATTGTAACTTGACTATGTATGGAGATGTACATTACCGTTCAACAGTTTGGGGTCACATTAAAATTTAAATATCAAGCTGATCAGAAATACAGTGTAGACATTGTTGTAAATGACTATTGTAGCTGGAAACGGCTGATTTTTAATGGAATATCTACATAGGCGTACAGAGGCCCATTATCAGCAACCATCACTCCTGTGTTCCAATGACACGTTGTGTTAGCTAATCCAAGTTTATCATTTTAAAAGGCTAATTGATCATTAGAAAACCCTTTTGTAATTATGTTAGCACAGCTGTAAACTGTTGTGCTGATTAAAGAAGCAATAAAACTGTCCTTTAGACTAGTTGAGTATCTGGAGCATCAGCATTTGTGGGTTCGATTACAGACTCAACATGGCCAGAAATGAAGGCTATTCCATGCGAGAAATTGCCAAGAAACTGAAGCGTCTCTTACAACGCTGTGTATTACTCCTTTCACAGAACAGTGCAAACTGACTAACCAGAATAGAAAGAGGAGTGGGAGGCCCCGGTGCACAACTGAACAAGAGGACAAGTACATTAGAGTGTCTAGTTTGAGAAACAGACGCCTCACAAGTCCTCAACTGGCAGCTTCATTAAATAGTACCCACAAAACACCAGTCTTGCAAAGGAAGATGTAGCCTATATTAGACACTAAGGTGGTGTTCATGGTGGAGATGTAGCCTATATTAGACACTAAGGTGGTGTTCATGGTGGAGATGTAGCCTATATTAGACACTAAGGTGGTGTTCATGGTGGAGATGTAGCCTATATTAGACACTAAGGTGGTGTTCATGGTGGAGATGTAGCCTATATTAGACACTAAGGTGGTGTTCATGGGGGGGATGTAGCCTATATTAGACACTAAGGTGGTGTTCATGGTGGAGATGTAGCCTATATTAGACACTAAGGTGGTGTTCATGGTGGAGATGTAGCCTATATTAGACACTAAGGTGGTGTTCATGGTGGAGATGTAGCCTATATTAGACACTAAGGTGGTGTTCATGGTGGAGATGTAGCCTATATTAGACACTAAGGTGGTGTTCATGGTGGAGATGTAGCCTATATTAGACACTAAGGTGGTGTTCATGGTGGAGATGTAGCCTATATTAGACACTAAGGTGGTGTTCATGGTGGAGATGTAGCCTATATTAGACACTAAGGTGGTGTTCATGGTGGAGATGTAGCCTATATTAGACACTAAGGTGGTGTTCATGGTGGAGATGTAGCCTATATTACACTAAGGTGGTGTTCATGGTGGAGATGTAGCCTATATTAGACACTAAGGTGGTGTTCATGGTGGAGATGTAGCCTATATTAGACACTAAGGTGGTGTTCATGGTGGAGATGTAGCCTATATTAGACACTAAGGTGGTGTTCATGGTGGAGATGTAGCCTATATTAGACACTAAGGTGGTGTTCATGGTGGAGATGTAGCCTATATTAGACACTAAGGTGGTGTTCATGGGTCATTGTATGTAAAAGAGAACTGAAGAAGTTATCAAGAATGGGAGAAAATGTTGATGTCCTCATAATATCAGTATACCTTGATGGAACCATGGAAAGTTAGCATGGTCTTCCAGAGGAGCGTTTGACTAGTTGAACAGGGTTGTTTCTATAAAACTGTCTGCATGTGTTTTGGTTGTTCACCTCATGTTAGATGGACTGATCTGACCAGGTTCTCTCCTGTTGTAAGCCTTGTATTTATACCACATTGTACTTGGGTCTGGGTGTAATGAGAATGTTAAAACAGCCTTGTTCTAGATAGATGTGCTGGTACATGCACTCAGGGCCAGTTTCCCAGACACAGATTAAGGCTAGTCCTGGACTGAATTATTTCCATGGATATTCTACATTGAGCTTGTTTTTCAGTCCAGAGCTTAATCTGTGTCCGGGAAACCGGCCCTGAATGTTTTACCAACAGTATTTCCAAAATACCAGTAAAAAATAGTCTTCATACAACAAAAACTTTAAGCATGTTACAAGACAGATGGCTGGACCCCTGCAGTCCATGATGGTATGGTACTGTTCATATTCTTCTAGCCTTGCGAGGGCGACAACCATTGTGTGGTACGGGGGTGTTGTCAGTGATGGACACAACCGCCAATCCTCCCATGGTCAGACCCTTGATAGCAGACTGCACAGAGAAAGAAATGCATCATAGAACCAAATCAATCAACGATAACGAGGCTCCAACATCCTAGTAAGTCTGTACAAGATTCTGACTGAACAGACATGAGAAGAGATGAATCATGTCCTGTATTATGTAACTCTACATGTAACTTCAGTGTTGGGAAAAGATGCATCATGTAACTCTACATGTAACTTCAGTGTGGGGAAAAGATGCATCATGTAACTCTACGTGTAACTTCAGTGTGGGGGAAAGATGCATCATGTAACTCTACGTGTAACTTCAGTGTGGGGGAAAGATGCATCATGTAACTCTACATGTAACTTCAGTGTTGGGAAAAGATGCATCATGTAACTCTACATGTAACTTCAGTGTGGGGAAAAGATGCATCATGTAACTCTACGTGTAACTTCAGTGTGGGGAAAGATGCATCATGTAACTCTACGTGTAACTTCAGTGTGGGGGAAAGATGCATCATGTAACTCTACGTGTAACTTCAGTGTGGGGGAAAGATGCATCATGTAACTCTACGTGTAACTTCAGTGTGGGGAAAGATGCATCATGTAACTCTACGTGTAACTTCAGTGTGGGGAAAGATGCATCGTGTAACTCTACGTGTAACTTCAGTGTGGGGAAAGATGCATCATGTAACTCTACGTGTAACTTCAGTGTGGGGAAAGATGCATCATGTAACTCTACGTGTAACTTCAGTGTGGGGAAAGATGCATCATGTAACTCTACGTGTAACTTCAGTGTGGGGGAAAGATGCATCATGTAACTCTACGTGTAACTTCAGTGTGGGGGAAAGATGCATCATGTAACTCTACGTGTAACTTCAGTGTGGGGGAAAGATGCATCATGTAACTCTACGTGTAACTTCAGTGTGGGGAAAGATGCATCATGTAACTCTACGTGTAACTTCAGTGTGGGGGAAAGATGCATCATGTCCTGTATTGTGTAAACAATGTTTATCTGTACGTGTGCTATGATGTCAACTGTGATCAAGCCATCTAAAGGTCCTCACCAAGCGTCCAGGACCCAGACCTTTCACCAACACACGGACAAAAGTCACCCCCGCCGCTGTGGCCTTCTGCTCAGGAGAACAGAAAGAAGAATACTATCATTTATCAGGAAACAGAAATGTATCTTAAAGCCAGTTTGTTTTAGGCTCTACTGCCATCTTGTGGAAAACAGATGTATCACACCCTTGTTCTTGTTAGATGTCTGTAGCAGCCAGACTAGAACTATTAACTAAACGTGTACATGATCTATATTTTATTATATCTTACCGCTGCAGCTGAGATGCCTGCTGTCTGAGCAGCGATGGGAGTGGCCTTCTTGACATTCCGGAACCCCTCTGTTCCACATGATGTTCTGACCATGTACTGGCCTTCACTGTCTGTCACCTGGATATGGGTACTGGAGGGGGAGACAATCTATCAGCTACTCACATCCCTGTCTGTCACCTGGATATGGGTACTGGAGGGGGAGACAATCTATCAGCTACTCACATCCCTGCCTGCCAGCTTACTTGTTATATGTAGCTTTGATGTGTGCTATTGGCAACTCCTCATACTTCTTCCCAGCCCATCTCAGCGCACTATCCTGGCCAGGCAACGGAGGGAGGTGACTTGGGGAGATGGAAAAAAAACATTGTCAAATGTTGGAAACGTGCAAATAATGTACAAACATTGTTGACAAATCCGATTAATTTCCTACTCAAAGAAGCATACTAAGAGGAAGGAATATGAAGTCTGATACCTTGGCCCTGTTACACTACGCTACGCTACCTTGGCCCTGTTACACTACGCTACGCTACGCTGGCCCCGTTACGCTACGCTACGCTGGCCCCGTTACGCTACGCTACGCTGGCCCTGTTACACTACGCTACGCTACCTTGGCCCTGTTACACTACGCTACGCTGGCCCCGTTACGCTACACTACGCTACCTTGGCCCTGTTACGCTACGCTACCTTGGCCCTGTTACACTATGCTACGCTGGCCCCGTTACGCTACACTACGCTACCTTGGCCCTGTTACACTACGCTACGCTACGCTGGCCCCGTTACGCTACGCTGGCCCCGTTACGCTACGCTACGCTGGCCCCGTTACGCTACGCTACGCTCGCTACACTACGCTACCTTGGCCCTGTTACACTACGCTACCTTGGCCCTGTTACGCTACGCTACGCTACCTTGGCCCCGTTACACTACGCTACCTTGGCCCCGTTACACTACGCTACCTTGGCCCCGTTACACTACGCTACCTTGGCCCAGTTACACTACGCTACCTTGGCCCAGTTACGCTACGCTACCTTGGCCCCGTTACGCTACGCTACGCTACCTTGGCCCGGTTACGCTACGCTACGCTACCTTGGCCCGGTTACGCTACGCTACGCTACCTTGGCCCGGTTACGCTACGCTACGCTACCTTGGCCCGGTTACGCTACGCTACGCTACCTTGGCCCGGTTACGCTACGCTACGCTACGCTACCTTGGCCCGGTTACGCTACGCTACGCTACGCTACCTTGGCCCGGTTACGCTACGCTACCTTGGCCCCGTTACACTACGCTACCTTGGCCCCGTTACGCTACGCTACGCTACCTTGGCCACGCTACGCTACGCTACCTTGGCCCGGTTACGCTACGCTACGCTACCTTGGCCCGGTTACGCTACGCTACGCTACCTTGGCCCGGTTACGCTACGCTACCTTGGCCCGGTTACGCTACGCTACGCTACGCTACCTTGGCCCGGTTACGCTACGCTACCTTGGCCCGGTTACGCTACGCTACGCTACGCTACCTTGGCCCGGTTACGCTACGCTACCTTGGCCCGGTTACGCTACGCTACGCTACGCTACCTTGGCCCGGTTACGCTACGCTACCTTGGCCCCGTTACACTACGCTACCTTGGCCCAGTTACACTACGCTACCTTGGCCCAGTTACGCTACGCTACCTTGGCCCAGTTACGCTACGCTACCTTGGCCCCGTTACGCTACGCTACGCTACCTTGGCCCCGTTACGCTACGCTACGCTACCTTGGCCACGCTACGCTACGCTACCTTGGCCCGGTTACGCTACGCTACGCTACCTTGGCCCGGTTACGCTACGCTACGCTACGCTACCTTGGCCCGGTTACGCTACGCTACCTTGGCCCGGTTACGCTACGCTACGCTACCTTGGCCCGGTTACGCTACGCTACGCTACCTTGGCCCGGTTACGCTACGCTACGCTACGCTACCTTGGCCCCGTTACACTACGCTACCTTGGCCCAGTTACACTACGCTACCTTGGCCCAGTTACGCTACGCTACCTTGGCCCAGTTACGCTACGCTACCTTGGCCCCGTTACGCTACGCTACGCTACCTTGGCCCCGTTACGCTACGCTACGCTACCTTGGCCACGCTACGCTACGCTACCTTGGCCCCGTTACGCTACGCTACCTTGGCCCAGTTACGCTACGCTACCTTGGCCCCGTTACGCTACGCTACCTTGGCCCCGTTACGCTACGCTACGCTACCTTGGCCCGGTTACGCTACGCTACGCTACCTTGGCCCGGTTACGCTGCGCTACGCTACGCTACCTTGGCCCGGTTACGCTACGCTACGCTACGCTACCTTGGCCCGGTTACGCTACGCTACGCTACGCTACCTTGGCCCGGTTACGCTACGCTACGCTACCTTGGCCCGGTTACGCTACGCTACGCTACGCTACCTTGGCCCGGTTACGCTACGCTACGCTACCTTGGCCCGGTTACGCTACGCTACGCTACCTTGGCCCGGTTACGCTACGCTACGCTACCTTGGCCCGGTTACGCTACGCTACGCTACCTTGGCCCGGTTACGCTACGCTACGCTACCTTGGCCCGGTTACGCTACGCTACGCTACGCTACCTTGGCCCGGTTACGCTACGCTACGCTACGCTACCTTGGCCCCGTTACGCTACGCTACGCTACGCTACGCTACGCTACCTTGGCCCCGTTACGCTACGCTACGCTACGCTACCTTGGCCCCGTTACGCTACGCTACGCTACCTTGGCCCCGTTACGCTACCTTGGCCCGGTTACGCTACCTTGGCCCGGTTACGCTACCTTGGCCCGGTTACGCTACGCTACCTTGGCCCCGTTACGCTACGCTACCTTGGCCCCGTTACGCTACGCTACCTTGGCCCCGTTACGCTACGCTACCTTGGCCCCGTTACGCTACGCTACCTTGGCCCCGTTACGCTATGCTATCTTTGAAAACATTGAGAGTCAGAGTCATTCAGTTACCCAACAATGGTAAAACACCCTTTACTGATTCTAACAGGGAAGCCAGAAGTCATTCAGTTACCCAAGAATGGTAAAACACCCTTTACTGGTTCTAACAGGGAAGCCAGAAGTCATTCAGTTACCCAAGAATGGTAAAACACCCTTTAATGGTTCTAACAGGGAAGCCAGAGTCATTCAGTTACCCAAGAATGGTAAAACACCCTTTAATGGTTCTAACAGGGAAGCCAGAGTCATTCAGTTACCCAAGAATGGTAAAACACCCTTTAATGGTTCTAACAGGGAAGCCAGAGTCATTCAGTTACCCAACAATGGTAAAACACCCTTTACTGGTTCTAACAGGGAAGCCAGAGTCATTCAGTTACCCAACAATGGTAAAACACCCTTTAATGGTTCTAACAGGGAAGCCAGAGTCATTCAGTTACCCAACAATGGTAAAACACCCTTTACTGGTTCTAACAGGGAAGCCAGAGTCATTCAGTTACCCAACAATGGTAAAACACCCTTTACTGGTTCTAACAGGGAAGCCAGAAGTCATTCAGTTACCCAAGAATGGTAAAACACCCTTTACTGGTTCTAACAGGGAAGCCAGAGTCATTCAGTTACCCAACAATGGTAAAACACCCTTTACTTGTTCTAACAGGGAAGCCAGAGTCATTCAGTTACCCAACAATGGTAAAACACCCTTTACTGGTTCTAACAGGGAAGCCAGAGTCATTCAGTTACCCAACAATGGTAAAACACCCTTTACTGGTTCTAACAGGGAAGCCAGAGTCATTCAGTTACCCAACAATGGTAAAACACCCTTTACTGGTTCTAACAGGGAAGCCAGAGTCATTCAGTTACCCAACAATGGTAAAACACCCTTTACTGGTTCTAACAGGGAAGCCAGAGTCATTCAGTTACCCAACAATGGTAAAACACCCTTTACTGGTTCTAACAGGGAAGCCAGAGTCATTCAGTTACCCAAGAATGGTAAAACACCCTTTACTGGTTCTAACAGGGAAGCCAGAGTCATTCAGTTACCCAAGAATGGTAAAACACCCTTTACTGGTTCTAACAGGGAAGCCAGAGTCATTCAGTTACCCAACAATGGTAAAACACCCTTTACTGGTTCTAACAGGGAAGCCAGAAGTCATTCATTTACCCAACAATGGTAAAACACCCTTTACTGGTTCTAACAGGGAAGCCAGTCATTCAGTTACCCAACAATGGTAAAACACCCTTTACTGGTTCTAACAGGGAAGCCAGAGTCATTCAGTTACCCAACAATGGTAAAACACCCTTTACTGGTTCTAACAGGGAAGCCAGAGTCATTCAGTTACCCAACAAAGGTAAAACACCCTTTACTGGTTCTAACAGGGAAGCCAGAGTCATTCAGTTACCCAAGAATGGTAAAACACCCTTTAATGGTTCTAACAGGGCAGCCAGAGTCATTCAGTTACCCAAGAATGGTAAAACACCCTTTACCGGTTCTAACAGGGAAGCCAGAGTCATTCAGTTACCCAAGAATGGTAAAACACCCTTTACCGGTTCTAACAGTCAACCAATCAGCTTGCTGATGACTATTGGGAAAAAATAGTGTTTGACCAAATGCAATGCTATTTCTCTGTAAACAAATGAACAACAGACTTTCAGTATGCTTATAGAGAAGGGCACTGAACATGTACTGCACTGACACGCATGACTGATGATTGGTTGAAAGAATATTGTGGAGCTGTACTGTTAGATTTCAGTGCAGCCTTTGATATTATTGACCATAACCTGTTGTTGAGAGAACTTGTCATGGCTTCTCAACCTCCGCCATATTGTGGATCAGAGCTATCTAACAGAACACAGAGGGTTCTCTTTCATTTATTTTAAATCCCATCTGGCAAATGTAAGGACTATGCTGTTAACATGTAAAGTGTGGTGCACAACAGGCCAGCCTTTCTACTTCTGTTTTGACCAATGACCTGCCACTGGCATTAAACAAAGCATGTGTGTCCATGTATGTTGATGACACCACACTCCACAAAGCAAGTCCTGTAGGCTCTAGTTGTATCTTATCTTAGGGAGAAGGCAGAACGTCTGAGAACTGTAGGGAGAAGGCAGAACGTCTGAGAACTGTAGGGAGAAGGCAGAACGTCTGAGAACTGTAGGGAGAAGGCAGAACGTCTGAGAACTGTAGGGAGAAGGCAGAACGTCTGAGAACTGTAGGGAGAAGGCAGAACGTCTGAGAACTGTAGGGAGAAGGCAGAACGTCTGAGAACTGTAGGGAGAAGGCAGAATGCTGCCTAGAGTTTGAGAGAGCTAGTGTTACCTGAAGTCTTTGGAACTTTTCCCAGGTGTGGCTGTGACACTGGCAGCCTCTTGCAGCCTGACAGCACTGGAGCATACTGCTCTGTACATACCAGTGTTTCCATGACTACAACAGAGAATCAAAATCAAACAATCAACACAGTAACTTCAAACAGGAAGCCAGATGCTGCAGGCAGCCATGTGGTTATTGCTCACAGACTGGCAAGCAACAGTTGATAAATCTAACTGTTCATATTGAGATACTCCAGTAACTGCACATACATCTATGTTACCTACACTGAACAGAATTATAAACGCCACATGTAAAGTGTTGGTCCCATGTTTCATGAGCTGAAATAAAAGATCCCTGAAAAAGCTTATTTCTCTCAAATGTTGTACACAAATGTGTTTACATCCTTGTTAGTGAACATTTATCCTTTCCCAAGATAATCCATCCACCTGACAGGTGTGGCATATCAAGAACAGGTGCACCTTGTGCTGGGGACAATAAAAGGCTACTTTAAAATGTGCAGTTGTCACACAACACAATGCCACAGATGTCTCAAGTTGAGGGAGTGTGTAATTGGCATGCTGACTGCAGGAATGTCCACCAGAGCTGTTGACATGCTGACTACAGGAATGTCCACCAGAGCTGTTGACATGCTGACTACAGGAATGTCCACCAGAGCTGTTGACATGCTGACTACAGGAATGTCCACCAGAGCTGTTGACATGCTGACTACAGGAATGTCCACCAGAGCTGTTGACATGCTGACTACAGGAATGTCCACCAGAGCTGTTGACATGCTGACTGCAGGAATGTCCACCAGAGCTGTTGACATGCTGACTACAGGAATGTCCACCAGAGCTGTTGACATGCTGACTACAGGAATGTCCACCAGAGCTGTTGACATGCTGACTACAGGAATGTCCACCAGAGCTGTTGACATGCTGACTACAGGAATGTCCACCAGAGCTGTTGACATGCTGACTACAGGAATGTCCACCAGAGCTGTTGACATGCTGACTGCAGGAATGTCCACCAGAGCTGTTGACATGCTGACTACAGGAATGTCCACCAGAGCTGTTGCCAGATAATGTAATGTTCATTTCTCTACTATAAGCTGCCTCCAACGTCGTTTTGGAGAATTTGGCAGAACATCCAACCGGCATCACAACCGCAGACCACGTGTAACCATGCCAACCCAGTCATAGATTAGGGCCTAATGAATATATTTCAATTGACTAGTTTCCTTAACTGAAGTGTCACTCAGTAAATTATTTGAAATTGTTGCATGTTGCGTTTATATTTTGTTCAGTCTAGACTAATCAGTTTAGTGAAGTGTAGCAAGCTGGTAGTATATCTAAATTGGCAAAGGTATGTCTAGTTTAAAGTCCCAGACTACCAGTCCTCAAGCTAGTGTCATCAAATAATGCTAGCTAACAGTTAGCTGTCAATTGCATGCATGGGATTTCGTATAAAAAACGAGATACTTACATTGAGCCTCCTGCATTTAAGTAACCAGCAACACGTTGGCAAGTACTCCTGACAGAATAAGATAATAAACAGTTTACTTTATACATGATTAGCTAATGTGATTTAGCTACTGGAAACCAGCAAGTTAGCTAGCGTTATGTGACCTTAAGGAGTTTTCCACTAGATAGCACAGTCACAAAGTCAGAATTGGTAATACCGTAGAAAATCATGAAAACAGAAATGTGCTTTTTGGTCTTAATTTGAGGATAGGCTAGGCACACGGTTAGCAGTGTGGTTAGGTTTTAAATCATATTTTAAGAAAATACATTGTAGAAATATGAGGTATTCATGACTTTGTGACTGTAGTAACTAGTGACGATGCATTTAGTATGACGCGTTTCCTGGAATAGTACATTATCCGTAATGTAGGGGAGCGATACAAACCAGTAGAAGATATTTAGTTCTAAAATATCATCCATAAACCTTTTTATTTCTACACTAAATGTATATGATACATTTAAACAAATATGTTTCAATCAAGCTACATCTAATTGTTTATTTTGAACTACATTTGTCCATTTCAAATGTAAATGCGTCCAGAGGGAGCTGAAGTTGCGGATTGCTGAGGGGAAGAGAGTGTATAAGGAGAAGATGGAGGACAAGCTGAGGCAGAGCCAGGTGAGAGAGGTGTGGAAGGGTATGAGAAATATCACTGGCTTCAAAAAGTCAAACAGTGGGCAGACGGAGGGAACCCAGGACAGAGCCAATGAGCTGAACCAATTTTTTAACAGGTTCGATACTGGCCCTGTCCACCTCCCCTCCAGCTCCCCAGACCACACACCCTCACGGCTATCCCAACCCCACTTTGCTCACAACACCTCTGTTGAGACAATCAGCGACCCCCTCCCAGCTCCCTCTGGACTGTTCTGCAACACCTCCCTTCCCCGCTCCCTCTGGACTGATCCTCAACACCTCCCTTCCCCCCACCTCTGGACTGATCTTCAACACCCCCCTTCCCCCCACCTCCCCACCTGGGCTGGCTTTCACCACCAACCAAGTGAAGAGAGAGCTGGAGAGACTACATCAGTGGAAAGCGGCGGGCCCTGATGGCATCAGCCCAAGGGTGCTTAGGGTCTGTGCTGACCAACTGTGTGGAATACTCCAGCAACCCTTCAACCTTAGCCTGAGCCTAGAAAGGGTCCCTGTGCTGTGGAAAACATCCTGCCTCGTCCCAGTGCCCAAGAAGGCGCAACCCACTGTCCTGAATGACTTCAGACCTGTAGCGCTAACATCCCACATCATGAAGACCTGGGAAAAGTTAGTCCTCGCTCACCTCAGACCCCTGGTGTGTACATCACTGGACCCCCTGCAGTTCGCATACCAGCGCAACATCAGGGTGGATGATGCAATCATCTACCTTCTGCAGAGGGCCTACTCGCAGGTGAGAAGATGAAGAGGATGAAAGTGGAAGCACCCTTAGTCTCCTGGGTCACGGACTACCTGACCGGTAGGCCACAATTTGTGAGACTACAGAGCTGTGTGTCAGAACGTGCAGTGAGCAACACAGGGGCCCCCCAGGGAACGGTCCTGTCCCCCTTCCTGTTCACCCTCTACACCTCAGACTTCAGATATAACTCTGAAACATGCCACCTACAGAAGTTCTCGGATGACTCTGCTATTGTAGGGTGCATCAGGGGTGGGCAGGAGGAGGAGTACAGGAGCACAATCAGTGACTTTGTGTTGTGGTGTGAGCAGAACCACCTTCAGCTCAACATCAGCAAAACAAAGGAGATGGTGGTGGACTTCAGGAGAACCAAGGCACAACTGACTGCAGTCCCTATACAGGGGATGGATGTGGAAATGGTTGGTTCATACAAGTTCCTGGGAGTCCATATGGACAACAGGCTGGAATGGGCTGTTAACACCGGGGCCCTGTACAAAAAGGGCCAGAGCCGACTCTACTTTCTGAGGCCCAGGTCCTTCAACGTGTGCAGTAAACTACTGCATACCTTCTACCAGTCTGTGGTGGCCAGTGCCATCTTTTTTGCAGTGGTGTGCTGGGGCGCAAACATTAAAGCCGGTGATGCTTCTCGGGTAAATAAGATGATCAGGAAAGCTAGCACTGTTCTGGGGATGAGCCTTGACACTCTAGAGGAGATGGTGGAGAGACGGATCCTGGCCAAATTGCTGGCCATCATGGACTACGTCACCCACCCTCTGCATGCCATGGTTATGATGCAGAGGTGCACCTTCAGTCACAGACTGATCCCACCACGGTGTGCCAGAGAGCGCTACAGGAGTTACTTCCTGCCGGCGGCTATTAGACTATTTATTGCCTCACCGGGGTGCCGTGCCGTCGGCAACATAGATCTGGAACTGTTGGGGTGCTAGGACCTAGTTTAACAATTATGCATCCATCCGTGAGTAACTCTGGTCCGTCAGCACTCATCCACTCAGGACCTATTTATTCATTCAGGTCTGTATATACATACTCATGTACAGTTGTTATATCATATCACATGCAATATTTTAAGTAATTCTTGGACTTAACTTACGTAGTCATTCACTCAGGAATGCATATTAGTATCCTGTCAGTTATCTTTTTTTCATTGCATTTAGTATTGAATGTGCAATACGTGCAGTTGTCTGTAATTAAACCCTGTACTAAGAACTGTATTTTAAGGGAATTATTATTTCCCTAAATTATATCATACACACATTTAGCTATTTAAGTATCTCTTCCTGTCATTTATCTGTACAGTTAATTTAACCATGCAAAATATTCACTTACCTGTTCATTTAACCAGTCTGTATATTAAGTAAACCATTATTACCCTCGCTCATATCATACACACATTTAGCTATTTAAGTATTTCTCTGCCATCGACCTGTATAGTATAGTTAACCATGCAAATACTCCTTATTTATCTATATCAACTTGCAATATTTTGATCATTTTTTCACCTAACACTGTAACAATGCATAGTGTACATATTCAGCCAACCACTCATACTATGCAATGTCTCTTTATAGCTTTTTTTGCACTCCAGATATCCTGTATTTCTATACTTTTTCATACTGCCGCTCTATGTATCGTGTATCTGTCTTTTGTGTACTTTCGTTGTGGCATTTTGCACCTGCCCTGTGTTTTGTTGTAGCTGCTTGACAAAGAAATGTCCCCCCCGGGATCAATAAAGTATCTATCCATCTTCTACTCCTTGTTTCTTAGCATAATCTCTCCCTTCTTCGCAGAGGATTGTGGGTGGAAACTGGAGAATCAAGATGGCAGCGCCCTGCTCGAGGATGGTGAGTCGGACGTTATGGCAATGTATTACAAATGTCGGACGGACAGGTCTAAAACTTACAGGAAATCGTCAACTTTCTCTCAGTCATGCTTGTCGAGCTGCAACTCAAACCAAAAGTAACCCGGAAAGCGTCGTGTCACCATGGAAGCTGCACGGGGCGGTGTGTCTCCAGAGGCTGCCTGTCATTTCACAGGACCGGAACCAGATCGAAGACCAATTCGCTGAGCTCATGCATCAGGTACATGTGTTTTCAGTGAATACTCAGAGATGGTCCTTAAGTGGATGTGCAGGCCAATGCAGGTATTTGCTTCAGTTTAGCACTAACCAGATTATACTAATCCATTTCAAGACTTGAGTTGAATCAGTAGTTTTAGGGTCACCATTGTTCTGCTCCAGGGTTACGGGTGAGCCGGGGGGCTCAGCTCCTCTGTTCACCATTGTTCTGCTCCAGGGTTCGGGAAGCGTTCTGCCCCGTACACACTAGATCCGCTTCCCATTCATTTTTAATGGAAGGAACGCAGTGAGAAGCAGAGAGGGCGGGGACGCTGGGCGGCGGTAAAGAAGTTTAACTTCCAATATCCCCCCTCTCCTCAGGGAACAGGTATTACTAGTATGTGATAGAAATGAGAGGCTGACATCTTTGTGATATCCTAATCCCAGATGGAGCTGGAGAGAAGCTTGCTGTCGGAACATGAACAGAGACTCCTAGAGGACGCAGAGCGTATGAGTCGTAAACAGGCACACAACTATGATTCAGATGAGGAGGAGGCAGACTACGGTGGCCAGGAGACCATCACAGCTCAGGACCAGGAGGACACCTGGGAACACAATCTCAAACACTTCCAACCTGCTGTCAGAGCCAGAGGTAGGAATCACAGAGGTTGTCCTAAATGGCCCCCTATACACTGAGTAATAAAAAAAACATGAAATATATATATTTTTTTAATAACACCGGAGGGGAAGGCTGCCGTTTCACAGCCTCTTAACCAACTATGTTATTTTGTTCGTTTTTCACGTTGTTTGTAACGTATTGTTTTACTTATTGTACATAATGTTGCCGTTTCTTATGACAGAAAATAACTGCGATCACTGACCTCAAACTGGAGTGTTTTTTTCTTTAACGAGTCTGACGCAAAGGATAGACTGCTTTCACGGGAACGGGCAGAAAAGACTGAGAAAAAGGGAGCGGAGGTCGGGCTGCCTTCTGAGAATTCGCAGGCGAGTGAGTAAACCCCCACTACCATCCGTTCTATTGGCCAACGTGCAATCATTGGAAAACAAAATGGATGATCTACGATCAAGGATGTCCTTCCAACACGGATCATATAGATCTGGAGGGATTTTCCCTGCATCACCAGGACAGAGAAGCTACGAGGATGTCCTACCAACACGGATCATATAGATCTGGAGGGATTTTCCCTGCATCACCAGGACAGAGAAGCTACGAGGATGTCCTACCAACACGGATCATATAGATCTGGAGGGATTTTCCCTGCATCACCAGGACAGAGAAGCTACGAGGATGTCCTACCAACACGGATCATATAGATCTGGAGGGATTTTCCCTGCATCACCAGGACAGAGAAGCTACGAGGGGAGGGGAGGTCTGTTTGTCAATAAGACACATACAAACCTCTAGACCACCTTTACTCCACACAGAGACACATACAAACCTCTAGACCACCTTTACTCCACACAGAGACTCATACAAACCTCTAGACCACCTTTACTCCACACAGAGACACATACAAACCTCTAGACCACCTTTACTCCACACAGAGACACATACAAACCTCTAGACCACCTTTACTCCACACAGAGACACATACAAACCTCTAGACCACCTTTACTCCACACAGAGACTCATACAAACCTCTAGACCACCTTTACTCCACACAGAGACACATACAAACCTCTAGACCACCTTTACTCCACACAGAGACACATACAAACCTCTAGACCACCTTTACTCCACACAGAGACACATACAAACCTCTAGACCACCTTTACTCCACACAGAGACACATACAAACCTCTAGACCACCTTTACTCCACACAGAGACACATACAAACCTCTAGACCACCTTTACTCCACACAGAGACTCATACAAACCTCTAGACCACCTTTACTCCACACAGAAACACATACAAACCTCTAGACCACCTTTACTCCACACAGAGACACATACAAACCTCTAGACCACCTTTACTCCACACAGAGACTCATACAAACCTCTAGACCACCTTTACTCCACACAGAGACACATACAAACCTCTAGACCACCTTTACTCCACACAGAGACACATACAAACCTCTAGACCACCTTTACTCCACACAGAGACACATACAAACCTCTAGACCACCTTTACTCCACACAGAGACACATACAAACCTCTAGACCACCTTTACTCCACACAGAGACACATACAAACCTCTAGACCACCTTTACTCCACACAGAGACACATACAAACCTCTAGACCACCTTTACTCCACACAGAGACTCATACAAACCTCTAGACCACCTTTACTCCACACAGAGACACATACAAACCTCTAGACCACCTTTACTCCACACAGAGACTCATACAAACCTCTAGACCACCTTTACTCCACACAGAGACACATACAAACCTCTAGACCACCTTTACTCCACACAGAGACACATACAAACCTCTAGACCACCTTTACTCCACACAGAGACACATACAAACCTCTAGACCACCTTTACTCCACACAGAGACACATACAAACCTCTAGACCACCTTTACTCCACACAGAGACACATACAAACCTCTAGACCACCTTTACTCCACACAGAGACACATACAAACCTCTAGACCACCTTTACTCCACACAGAGACACATACAAACCTCTAGACCACCTTTACTCCACACAGAGACACATACAAACCTCTAGACCACCTTTACTCCACACAGAGACACATACAAACCTCTAGACCACCTTTACTCCACACAGAGACACATACAAACCTCTAGACCACCTTTACTCCACACAGAGACACATACAAACCTCTAGACCACCTTTACTCCACACAGAGACACATACAAACCTCTAGACCACCTTTACTCCACACAGAGACACATACAAACCTCTCCCTCACCCTCCATTTGGCAAATCTGACCATAATTCTATCCTCCTGATTCCTGCTTACAAGCAAAAACTAAAGCAGGAAGTACCAGTGACTTGGTCAATAAAGAAGTGGTCAGATGAAGCAGATGCTGAGCTACAGGACTGTTTTGCTGCACAGACTGGAATATGTTCCAGGATTCATCCAATAGCATTGAGGAGTACACCACCTCAGTCAACGCATTCATCAATAAATGCATCGATAACGTCGTCCCCGCAGTGACCGTATGTACATACCCCAACCAGAAGCCATGAATTACAGGGAACATCCGCATTGTGCCAAGGGAGTGGGACACTAATCCAGACGCTTATAAGAAATCCCGCTACGCCCTCAGACAAACCATCAAACAGGCAAAGTGTCAATAAAGGACTAAGATTGAATCCTACTACAACGGCTCTGGCGCTCGTTGGAAGTGGCAGGGCTTGTAAACTGTTACGGACTACAAAGGGAAACCCAGCCGCGAGCTGCACAGTGACTCGAGCTCACCAGATGAGCTAAATGCCTTTTTATGCTCGCTTCAAGGAAAGCAACACTGAAGCATGCATGAGAGCACCAGCTGTTCCAGACAACTGTGTGATAACGCTCTCGGTAGCCGATGTGAGCAAGACCTTTAAAAAAGTCAACATTCACAAAGCTGCAGGGCCAGACGCATTACCAGGACGTGTACTTAAAGCATGCGTGGACCAACTGGCAAGTGTCTTCACTGACATTTTCAACTTCTCCCTGACCGAGTCTAATACCTACAGTTGAAGTTGGAAGTTTACATACACCTTAGCCAAATACATTTAAACTCAGTTTTTCACAATTCCTGACATTTAATCCTAGTAAAAATGCCCTGTCTTAGGTCAGTTAGGATCACCACTTTATTTTAAGATAAATAAGTTGGGTGAATTTTGGCCCATTCCTCCTTGCTCGCACATGCTTTTTCAGTTCTGCCCACAAATTGTCTATAGGATTGAGGTCACTCCAATACCTTGACTTTGTTGTCCTTAAGCCATTTTGCCACAACTTTGGAAGTATGCTTGGGGTCATGTTCCATTTGGAAGACCCACTTGTGACCAAGCTTTAACTTCCTGACTGATGTCTTGAGATGTTGCTTCAATATATCCACATCATTTTCCTTCCTCATGATGCCATCTATTTTGTGAAGTGCACCAGTCCCTCCTGCAGCAAAGTACCCCCACAACATGATGCTGCCACCCCGTGCTTCACGGTTGGGATGGTGTTCTTCTGCTTGTAAGACTCCCCCTTCTTCTTCCAGAGGACATTTCTCAAAAAAGTACAATCTTTGTCCCCATGTGCAGTTGCAAACAGTAGTCTGGCTTTTTTATGGCGGTTTTGGAGCAGTGGCTTTTCCTTGCTGAGCAGCCTTTCAGATTATGTCGATATAGTACTCGTTTTACTGTGGATATAGATACTTTTGTACCTGTTTCATCCAACATCTTCACAAGGTCCTTTGCTGTTATGGGATTGATTTGCACCAAAGTACCTTGATCTCTAGGAGACAGAACGCGTCTCCTTCCTGAGTGGTATGACGGATGCCTGGTCCCATGGTGTTTATACTTGCATACTATTGTTTGTACAGATTAACGTGGTACCTTCAGGCATTTGGAAATTGCTCCCAAGGATGAACCAGACCTGTGGAGGTCTACAATTTTTTTTCTGAGGTCTTGGCTGATTTCCTTTTATTTTCCCATGATGTCGAGCAAAGAGGCACAGAGTTTGAAGGTAGGCCTTGAAATACATCCACAGGTACACCTCCAATTGACTCAAATTATGTAAATTAGCCTATCAGAAGCTTCTAAAGCCATGACATAATTTTCTGGAATTTTCCAAGCTGTATAAAGGCACAGTCAATTGAGTGTATGTTAACTTCTAACCTTCTGGAATTGTGATATAGTGAATTATAAGTGAAATAATCTGTCTGTAAACAATTTTTGGAAGAATTACTTGTCATGCACAAAGTACATTTTCACTAAGTAAGCATTTCACTGTAAGGTCTACACCTGTTGTATTGTTGGTTAAGGGCTTGTTAGTAAGCATTTCACTGTAAGGTCTACACCTGTTGTATTGTTGGTTAAGGGCTTGTTAGTAAGCATTTCACTGTAAGGTCTACACCTGTTGTATTGTTGGTTAGTGGCATGTAGTAGGTGCCAGGTGCATCAGTTTGAGTGTCAAGAACTGCAACACTGTTGTTTTTCATGCTCAACAGTTTCCTGTGTGTATCAAGAACGGTCCACCACCCAAAGGACAGACAGCCAACTTGACACAACTGTGGGAAGCATTGGAGTCAACATGGGCCAGCATCTCTGTGGAACGCTTCCAACACCTTGTAGTCCATGACCCAGTTAACTGAGGCTGTTCTGGGGGGTGGGGGGGGCAACTCAATATTAGGAAGGTGTTCTTAATGTTTATTACACTCAGTGTATAGTGCACTGCTCTTGACCAGGGCTCATAGGGCTCATAGGGCTCATAGGGCTCATAGGGCTCATAGGGCTCATAGGGCTCATAGGGCTCATAGGGCTCATAGGGCTCATAGGGCTCTGGTCAAAAGTAGTGCACTATATAAGGAATAGGATGGTAGAAATCACATGACCTATAATACTACTGCTGAGACTGTATCCTAGTACTCAGGGATACTACTGCTGAGACTGTATCCTAGTACTCAGGGATACTACTGCTGAGACTGTATCCTAGTACTCAGGGATACTACTGCTGAGACTGTATCCTAGTACTCAGGGATACTACTGCTGAGACTGTATCCTAGTACTCAGGGATACTACTGCTGAGACTGTATCCTAGTACTCAGGGATACTACTGCTGAGACTGTATCCTAGTACTCAGGGATACTACTGCTGAGACTGTATCCTAGTACTCAGGGATACTACTGCTGAGACTGTATCCTAGTACTCAGGGATACTACTGCTGAGACTGTATCCTAGTACTCAGGGATACTACTGCTGAGACTGTATCCTAGTACTCAGGGATACTACTGCTGAGACTGTATCCTAGTACTCAGGGATACTACTGCTGAGACTGTATCCTAGTACTCAGGGATACTACTGCTGAGACTGTATCCTAGTACTCAGGGATACTACTGCTGAGACTGTATCCTAGTACTCAGGGATGCAAACTAGTCACCTTTCGGCGGAATTCGCCGTTTTGAATCCAAAATAGGTGACCAACATGATTTGTGTAGATCTGATGAGAAAAGTTTGGAAGCGGGGCCTTTGGATCACTACTGTCTGTAAGCAAACGAGTGATGAGCGTTTGGAGCAATACTGGCTGAATCCAAGGCTCAGCCAATCATTCACATAACGACAGAATGCTGCACGCGACTGAAGAGAGAAGTTACAACCAATTAGCTAGTTACAGCATACAGCGGTCTCTATGGAAACAGCGACTGAAGAGAGAAGTTACAACCAATTAGCTAGTTACAGCATACAGCTGTCTCTATGGAAACAGCGACTGAAGAGAGAAGTTACAACCAATTAGCTAGTTACAGCATACAGCGGTCTCTATGGAAACAGCGACTGAAGAGAGAAGTTACAACCAATTAGCTAGTTACAGCATACAGCGGTCTCTATGGAAACAGCGACTGAAGAGAGAAGTTACAACCAATTAGCTAGTTACAGCATACAGCGGTCTCTATGGAAACAGCGACTGAAGAGAGAAGTTACAACCAATTAGCTAGTTACAGCATACAGCGGTCTCTATGGAAACAGCGACTGAAGAGAGAAGTTACAACCAATTAGCTAGTTACAGCATACAGCGGTCTCTATGGAAACAGCGACTGAAGAGAGAAGTTACAACCAATTAGCTAGTTACAGCATACAGCAGTCTCTATGGAAACAGCGACTGAAGAGAGAAGTTACAACCAATTAGCTAGTTACAGCATACAGCAGTCTCTATGGAAACAGCGACTGAAGAGAGAAGTTACAACCAATTAGCTAGTTACAGCATACAGCAGTCTCTATGGAAACAACGACTGAAGAGAGAAGTTACAACCAATTAGCTAGTTACAGCATACAGCAGTCTCTATGGAAACAGCGACTGAAGAGAAGTTACAACCAATTAGCTAGTTACAGCGGTCTCTATGGAAACAGCGACTGAAGAGAGAAGTTACAACCAATTAGCTAGTTACAGCGGTCTCTATGGAAACAGCGACTGAAGAGAAGTTACAACCAATTAGCTAGTTACAGCGGTCTCTATGGAAACAGCGACTGAAGAGAAGTTACAACCAATTAGCTAGTTACAGCGGTCTCTATGGAAACAGAGCTATGGACAGCAGAGAGTAGAAAGACAGTTTGTCAGTTACAGCAGCTCGTCCCCTGAACGATAACGAAGAGGAAGGTGAGAAGCCTGACCACGGAGACAGGGGTGATGAAGTATACTTAACGAGCTGTAACCGAAAAACAACTGGCATTTAGAAAGTGGTGAAACAAGTATTATTAGCATTGATTAGTATCTTGCTAGCTGGATCAAATTCTCTGTTAGCTAGCCAGAGAAACGTTGAGCAACATTAGCCAACTTAACAGATCAAATAATTTAGTTTATGGTGTGACAATTAGCTAGCTAATAGTCAGACCGCTACAACATCAGATGAGCTAACGTTAGTAACCTAACCAATTCACTATAGTATTAACTGGTAACGTTACAACATCAGATGAGCTAACGTTAGTAACCTAACCAATTCACTATAGTATTAACTGGTAACGTTACAACATCAGATGAGCTAACGTTAGTAACCTAACCAATTCACTATAGTATTAACTGGTAACGTTACAACACCAGATGAGCTAACGTTAGTAACCTAACCAATTCACTATAGTATTAACTGGTGACGTTACAACATCAGATGAGCTAACGTTAGTAACCTAACCAATTCACTATAGTATTAACTGGTAACGTTACAACACCAGATGAGCTAACGTTAGTAACCTAACCAATTCACTATAGTATTAACTGGTGACGTTACAACATCAGATGAGCTAACGTTAGTAACCTAACCAATTCACTATAGTATTAACTGGTAACGTTACAACATCAGATGAGCTAACGTTAGTAACCTAACCAATTCACTATAGTATTAACTGGTAACGTTACAACACCAGATGAGCTAACGTTAGTAACCTAACCAATTCACTATAGTATTAACTGGTAACGTTACAACACCAGATGAGCTAACGTTAGTAACCTAACCAATTCACTATAGTATTAACTGGTGACGTTACAACATCAGATGAGCTAACGTTAGTAACCTAACCAATTCACTATAGTATTAACTGGTAACGTTACATCAGATGAGCTAACGTTAGTAACCTAACCAATTCACTATAGTATTAACTGGTAACGTTACATCATCAGATGAGCTAACGTTAGTAACCTAACCAATTCACTATAGTATTAACTGGTAACGTTACAACATCAGATGAGCTAACGTTAGTAACCTAACCAATTCACTATAGTATTAACTGGTAACGTTACAACATCAGATGAGCTAACGTTAGTAACCCAACCAATTCACTATAGTATTAACTGGTAACGTTACAACACCAGATGAGCTAACGTTAGTAACCTAACCAATTCACTATAGTATTAACTGGTGACGTTACAACATCAGATGAGCTAAAGTTAGTAACCTAACCAATTCACTATAGTATTAACTGGTAACGTTACAACATCAGATGAGCTAACGTTAGTAACCTAACCAATTCACTATAGTATTAACTGGTGACGTTACAACATCAGATGAGCTAACGTTAGTAACCTAACCAATTCACTATAGTATTAACTGGTAACGTTACAACATCAGATGAGCTAACGTTAGTAACCTAACCAATTCACTATAGTATTAACTGGTAACGTTACAACATCAGATGAGCTAACGTTAGTAACCTAACCAATTCACTATAGTATTAACTGGTAACGTTACAACATCAGATGAGCTAACGTTAGTAACCTAACCAATTCACTATAGTATTAACTGGTAACGTTACAACATCAGATGAGCTAACGTTAGTAACCTAACCAATTCACTATAGTATTAACTGGTAACGTTACAACATCAGATGAGCTAACGTTAGTAACCTAACCAATTCACTATAGTATTAACTGGTAACGTTACAACATCAGATGAGCTAACGTTAGTAACCTAACCAATTCACTATAGTATTAACTGGTAACGTTACAACACCAGATGAGCTAACGTTAGTAACCTAACCAATTCACTATAGTATTAACTGGTAACGTTACAACACCAGATGAGCTAACGTTAGTAACCTAACCAATTCACTATAGTATTAACTGGTAACGTTACATCAGATGAGCTAACGTTAGTAACCTAACCAATTCACTATAGTATTAACTGGTAACGTTACAACATCAGATGAGCTAACGTTAGTAACCTAACCAATTCACTATAGTATTAACTGGTAACGTTACAACACCAGATGAGCTAACGTTAGTAACCTAACCAATTCACTATAGTATTAACTGGTAACGTTACAACACCAGATGAGCTAACGTTAGTAACCTAACCAATTCACTATAGTATTAACTGGTAACGTTACATCAGATGAGCTAACGTTAGTAACCTAACCAATTCACTATAGTATTAACTGGTAACGTTACAACATCAGATGAGCTAACGTTAGTAACCTAACCAATTTCTATAGTATTAACTGGTAACGTTACAACATCAGATGAGCTAACGTTAGTAACCTAACCAATTCACTATAGTATTAACTGGTAACGTTACAACATCAGATGAGCTAACGTTAGTAACCTAACCAATTCACTATAGTATTAACTGGTAACGTTACATCAGATGAGCTAACGTTAGTAACCTAACCAATTCACTATAGTATTAACTGGTGACGTTACAACATCAGATGAGCTAACGTTAGTAACCCAACCAATTCACTATAGTATTAACTGGTGACGTTACAACATCAGATGAGCTAACGTTAGTAACCTAACCAATTCACTATAGTATTAACTGGTAACGTTACAACATCAGATGAGCTAAAGTTAGTAACCTAACCTATTCACTATAGTATTAACTGGTAACGTTACAACATCAGATGAGCTAACGTTAGTAACCCAACCAATTCACTATAGTATTAACTGGTAACGTTACAACATCAGATGAGCTAACGTTAGTAACCTAACCAATTCACTATAGTATTAACTGGTAACGTTACAACATCAGATGAGCTAACGTTAGTAACCTAACCAATTCACTATAGTATTAACTGGTAACGTTACAACATCAGATGAGCTAACGTTAGTAACCTAACCAATTCACTATAGTATTAACTGGTAACGTTACAACATCAGATGAGCTAACGTTAGTAACCTAACCAATTCACTATAGTATTAACTGGTGACGTTACATCAGATGAGCTAACGTTAGTAACCTAACCAATTCACTATAGTATTAACTGGTAACGTTACAACATCAGATGAGCTAACGTTAGTAACCTAACCAATTCACTATAGTATTAACTGGTAACGTTACAACATCAGATGAGCTAACGTTAGTAACCTAACCAATTCACTATAGTATTAACTGGTAACGTTACAACACCAGATGAGCTAACGTTAGTAACCTAACCAATTCACTATAGTATTAACTGGTAACGTTACAACACCAGATGAGCTAACGTTAGTAACCTAACCAATTCACTATAGTATTAACTGGTAACGTTACAACATCAGATGAGCTAACGTTAGTAACCTAACCAATTCACTATAGTATTAACTGGTAACGTTACATCAGATGAGCTAACGTTAGTAACCTAACCAATTCACTATAGTATTAACTGGTGACGTTACAACATCAGATGAGCTAACGTTAGTAACCTAACCAATTCACTATAGTATTAACTGGTGACGTTACAACATCAGATGAGCTAACGTTAGTAACCTAACCAATTCAAAATAGTATTAACTGGTGACGTTACAACATCAGATGAGCTAACGTTAGTAACCTAACCAATTCACTATAGTATTAACTGGTGACGTTACAACATCAGATGAGCTAACGTTAGTAACCCAACCAATTCACTATAGTATTAACTGGTGACGTTACAACATCAGATGAGCTAACGTTAGTAACCTAACCAATTCACTATAGTATTAACTGGTAACGTTACAACATCAGATGAGCTAACGTTAGTAACCTAACCAATTCACTATAGTATTAACTGGTAACGTTACAACATCAGATGAGCTAACGTTAGTAACCCAACCAATTCACTATAGTATTAACTGGTGACGTTACAACATCAGATGAGCTAACGTTAGTAACCTAACCAATTCACTATAGTATTAACTGGTGACGTTACAACATCAGATGAGCTAACGTTAGTAACCTAACCAATTCACTATAGTATTAACTGGTGACGTTACAACATCAGATGAGCTAACGTTAGTAACCTAACCAATTCACTATAGTATTAACTGGTAACGTTACAACATCAGATGAGCTAACGTTAGTAACCTAACCAATTCACTATAGTATTAACTGGTAACGTTACAACATCAGATGAGCTAACGTTAGTAACCTAACCAATTCACTATAGTATTAACTGGTAACGTTACAACATCAGATGAGCTAACGTTAGTAACCTAACCAATTCACTATAGTATTAACTGGTAACGTTACAACATCAGATGAGCTAACGTTAGTAACCCAACCAATTCACTATAGTTTTAACTGGTAACGTTACAACATCAGATGAGCTAACGTTAGTAACCTAACCAATTCACTATAGTATTAACTGGTAACGTTACATCAGATGAGCTAACGTTAGTAACCTAACCAATTCACTATAGTATTAACTGGTAACGTTACAACATCAGATGAGCTAACGTTAGTAACCTAACCAATTCACTATAGTATTAACTGGTAACGTTACAACATCAGATGAGCTAACGTTAGTAACCTAACCAATTCACTATAGTATTAACTGGTGACGTTACAACATCAGATGAGCTAACGTTAGTAACCTAACCAATTCACTATAGTATTAACTGGTAACGTTACAACACCAGATGAGCTAACGTTAGTAACCTAACCAATTCACTATAGTATTAACTGGTAACGTTACAACACCAGATGAGCTAACGTTAGTAACCTAACCAATTCACTATAGTATTAACTGGTAACGTTACAACATCAGATGAGCTAACGTTAGTAACCTAACCAATTCACTATAGTATTAACTGGTAATGTTATACGACTCCTTGCCGTTCCTCAAGTTATAACGCGTTAGTTAGACCTTGGTAATCTCTGTGGAATGTTAACTAGTTAACAAACTAGTTACTGTCTGTGAACTAATGTTTTCATTCTACAGTATGTAGTTAATGTTTAGAATGAGAGATTTAGGGATGAAGTGTAGCTGGAGCTGGGCCTGTGTCTGTGTGTCTGTTCCTGTGTGTCTGTGTGTCTGTTCCTGTGTGTCTGTGTGTCTGTTCCTGTGTGTCTGTGTGTCTGTTCCTGTGTGTCTGTGTGTCTGTTCCTGTGTGTCTGTTCCTGTGTGTCTGTTCCTGTGTGTCTGTGTGTCTGTTCCTGTGTGTCTGTTCCTGTGTGTCTGTGTGTCTGTTCCTGTGTGTCTGTGTGTATGTTCCTGTGTGTCTGTGTGTCTGTTCCTGTGTGTCTGTGTCTGTGTGTCTGTTCCTGTGTGTCTGTTCCTGTGTGTCTGTGTGTCTGTTCCTGTGTGTCTGTTCCTGTGTGTCTGTTCCTGTGTTCCTGTGTGTCTGTGTGTCTGTTCCTGTGTGTCTGTGTGTCTGTTCCTGTGTGTCTGTTCCTGTGTGTCTGTGTGTCTGTTCCTGTGTGTCTGTGTGTCTGTGTCTGTGTCTGTGTGTCTGTTCCTGTGTGTCTGTTCCTGTATGTCTGTTCCTGTGTGCCTGTGTCTGTGTGTCTGTTCCTGTGTGTCTGTTCCTGTGTGTCTGTGTGTCTGTTCCTGTGTGTCCCTGTGTGTCTGTGTGTCTGTTCCTGTGTGTCTGTTCCTGTGTGTCTGTGTCTGTGTGTCTGTTCCTGTGTGTCTGTGTGTGTGTTCCTGTGTGTCTGTTCCTGTGTGTGTCTGTGTCTGTGTGTCTGTTCCTGTGTGTGTGTGTGTGTGTGTGTGTGTGTGTGTGTGTGTCTGTTCCTGTGTGTCTGTTCCTGTGTGTCTGTTCCTGTGTGTCTGTGGTCACCAGTGTTCCATTATAAAGGCTGTCATCACTAACTGCTATATTAGTGTATTGTTTTTTTCTCTAGACTTGAGTGTCATTTGCAGTAAAGTCTAGACAACAGTGAAGTCTATGGGACGGCGTGATTGGGACGGCGTGATTGGGGCGGCGCACAACTGGTCCAGCTTCCTCCGAGTTTGGCCGGTGTAGGATGTTACTTTTAAATAAGAAATTGTTCTTAACTGACTTGCCTAGTTAAATAAAAAAAACATGAACCACTTCATTTTACACAGAGACTGATCATATTATTGGTTGTTTAATTAGTTTACCTGCATTTCCTCCCAGCAGGGTTTTGTTTTGCATGTTTCAGTGCAAAAAAAGTGTCACCTTTTTGGGCCGTCACCAGTTTGGCTCCCTGAGTACTGTGTTTGTACTGTGTTTGTACTGTGTTTGTACTGTGTTTGTACTGTGTTTGTACTGTGTTTGTACTGTGTTTGTACTGTGCTATTGGTATATCACCCTGTTCCCTGTATGGTGCACTACACTAGTTATAACCAGGGCCTGATTTTAATGGCTCTGTCAACAGATGAGACACTGACATCCTCATTGGCATGTTAGTCCTTCAGCAGACGCTCTTATCCAGAGACACCTACAGTTAGTGCATTCATCTCAAGATAGCTAGGGATGCAGTGTTTCCTCTGTCAGACATCTCCATCATGTGTCCAACAACATCTCTAGTGCTGGATAATGGTTCCAGCATTCTGTGTAGATGGCACATGCTTGAGCAGGGCTTTATATCTAACTATACTAGTTCTGTATCAAATGATAGAACCCTTGACCTAAACATTACTGGTATATCAGTTCTCCAACTCTATTCTAACGCCAAGTTATCATTCATTCCAGAGGCTGATTTCAAGGCTACGTTCCTTGGCAACACCCCCTGTGGAGTATACAAGTACAAGTTCCCCAAAGATGTCCGTACAGAGCGCTGCATGGGAACCAAGGTGTTCTTTTTCAAAGCTTTACTGTCAGGCGGTTCATGCAGTAAGTCAGCCAGTCAGAAAGGAACTTTCCTGTGGGTGAAGAAGACTGAACTGCAGGGTTACCTGAAGCCAGCCTACTTGGAGAAGGTTAACCGCTTCATACTCAACCTGTGATGGACAGGATCTGATGAGAGGTGATGGAGAAGATGTGATGAGGTTACAGTTGTCTTTAGAATGTTCTTGTTGAGTCCTGGAAGTCAGATTTCTGTCATAGCAACTGCTGCCCCCCCCATCCACTTTGTGTATAAGATAACATCATTAAAGTATATAATTTTTTCCAACATGTTGTCTGTAGGCCTTTATCGGAGAGGATGGAAAGCCAGTCTCTTTGCCTGTTGTATTCAGACAGTGTGGTCCTGTCCTCCACTAGATGGCAGTAGTGAGGCTGATCAGAGATCACCTTTATAATAGTCCCTCTCAGATTGAACTGACCTTTCACTAACGATAGAAATACCCCCTTTTCCAGTGGTGTAAAAATACTTTAAAGTACTACTTAAGGGGAATCTGCACTTTACTTTAATAGTTATATTTTTGGCAACTTTTACTTCACTACATTCAAAGAAAATGATGTACTTTTTACTCCATACATTTTCCCTGAAACCCAAAAGATGGATGGATAGATGTATAGATGGATAGATAGATAGATAGATAGATAGATAGATAGATGGATAGATAGATACTTTATTGATCCCCCGGGGGGGACATTTCATTGTCAAGCAGCTACAACAAAACACAGGGCAGGTGCAAAATGCCACAACGAAAATACACAAAAGACAGATACACGGTACATGATACATAGAGCGGCAGTATGAAAAAGTATAGAAATACAAGATATCTGGAGTGCAAAAAAAAGCTATAAAAAGACATAGCATAGTATGGGTGGTTGGCTGAATATGTACACTATACATTGGTGGATGTTGGATGGTTAACTATACTATACAGGTCGATGGCAGAGAAATACTTCAGTAGCTAAAAATGCGTATGATATGAGCGAGGGTAATAATAGTTTACTTAATAGACAGACTGGGTAAATGAACAGGTAAGTGAATTTTTTGCATGGTTAAATTAACTGTACAGGTAAGTATACAGTTATATTTGCAGGTTAGTGAATACTTGCGTGGTTACATGAACTGTACAGGTAAATGACAGGAAGAGATACTTTAATAGCTAAATGTGTGTATGATATCATTTGGGGTAATAATAGTAATTCCCTTAAAATACAGTCCTTAGTGCGCAGGGTTTAATTACAGATAACTGCACGTATTGCACATTCGATATACTAAATGCAATGAAAAAAAGATAACTGACAGGATACTAATATGCATTCCTGAGTGAATGCCTACATAAGTTAAGTCCAAGAATTACTTACAATATTGCATGTGATATGATATAACAACTGTACACGAGTAAGTATATACAGACCTGAATGAATAAATAGGTCCTAAGTGAATGAGTGATTACAGACCAGAGTTACTCACGGATGGATGCATAATTGTTAAACTAGGTCCTGACAACCCAACAGTTCCAGGTCTATGTTGCCGACGGCACGGCACCCCGGTGAGGCATTAAATAGTCTAATAGCCTCCGGCAGGAAGGACCTCCTGTAGCGCTCTCTGGCACACCGTGGTGGGATCAATCTGTGACTGAAGGTGCTCCTCTGCATCATAACCATGGCCAAGTTTGGCCAGGATCCGTCTCTCCACCACCACCTCTAGAGTGTAAAAGCTAATCCCCAGAACAGAGAGAGCCTTCCTGATCAGTTTATTTACCCGAGAAGCATCACCGGCTTTTATGTTGGCGCCCCAGCACACCACTGGTTACATTTAGAATGCTTATCAGGACTGGAAAATGGTCTAATTCACACACTTATCGAGAACACCCCTGGTCATCCATACTGCCTCTGATCTGGCTGACTCACTAAACACATGCTTAGTTTGTAAATTATGTTGGAGTGTTAGAGCAACTTTTAACCAGTTTAAACATGAGCTTCTTAGTCCATCAATATCCTCAGTAATATTCAGTGATAGCAAAGCAGGATTGTGGTTCCCTGAATATCACCAATATTTCCCATGACCTTCTGCCAAAAGGTATGTAAGCTTGGACAGTTACAGAACATATGGATCATGTCACCGGTACTTGACTGACATCTCCAGCATAGGTTGGATTCTATCAAACCTATTCTGTTCAACCTCAGAGGAGTCCAATTAATCCTATTGAACATATTAAAGGGCAATGGAACGCCAGCTAACTGATTGAGGATCTTATTACTGATGAACGTGATGTTCTGGTGTCTAGGGTAATTCAGAAAGCTGATTGAGGATCTTATTACTGATGAACGTGATGTTCTGGTTTCTGTAGGGTAATTCAGAAGGCTGATTAAGCTTGCGTCACTGGGCAGCTCGCGGCTGGGTTTCCCTTTGTAGTCCGTAACAGTTTACAAGGATCATGACCAACAAGAAATGGAGAGGATGTACAGTGAGGAACTATTACAACTACAAGTCCACTCAACAGAATGAATAAAGAGCTTTTTACTGTTCATGTGTAATAGCACTGCACCAATGTGGAGTATATAATATTATGGGACTATCAACAACAGCAGTATGGTGCAATGTAATCAATGACAAGAACAACACGTTTAGACCATTATTAAACATTATTAGACTTGGTTTTGCTGCCCATTTACTAACATGAATATGAACAATATACTTTAGACTTCTTTCTTTTATCCTTGGAACAAAACAACTCCAAGGAGGCTGCAGTTCAATGTCAAAATCTACTGGGCCAACTCCTACTGGGCCAACTCCTACTGGACCAACTCCTACTGACCAACTCCCACTGGGCCAACTCCCACTGACCCAACTCCCACTGACCCAACTCCCACTGGGCCAACTCCTACTGGGCCAACTCCTACTGGGCCAACTCCTACTGACCAACTCCTACTGGGCCAACTCCTACTGGGCCAACTCCTACTGGGCCAACTCCTACTGACCAACTCCTACTGGGCCAACTCCTACTGAGCCAACTCCTACTGGGCCAACTCCTACTGGGCCAACTCCTACTGGGCCAACTCCCACTGACCAACTCCTACTGGGCCAACTCCTACTGGGCCAACTCCTACTGGGCCAACTCCCACTGGGCCAACTCCTACTGACCAACTCCTACTGGACCAACTCCTACTGACCAACTCCCACTGGGCCAACTCCCACTGACCCAACTCCTACTGGACCAACTCCTACTGGACCAACTCCTACTGACCAACTCCCACTGGGCCAACTCCCACTGACCCAACTCCCACTGACCCAACTCCCACTGGGCCAACTCCTACTGGGCCAACTCCTACTGGGCCAACTCCCACTGGGCCAACTCCCACTGACCAACTCCTACTGGGCCAACTCCTACTGACCAACTCCTACTGGGCCAACTCCTACTGGGCCAACTCCTACTGGGCCAACTCCTACTGGGCCAACTCCTACTGGGCCAACTCCTACTGGCAACTCCTACTGGGCCAACTCCCACTGGGCCAACTCCTACTGACCAACTCCCACTGGGCCAACTCCCACTGGGCCAACTCCCACTGGGCCAACTCCCACCGACCAACTCCTACTGGGCCAACTCCCACTGGGCCAACTCCTACTGGGCCAACTCCTACTGGGCCAACTCCTACTGGGCCAACTGTCAATATTGTTACTCTTAACCCATCACAGGTTGTGAATAGATATTACACAATACATACAGCTATTAATATACTTTATACTAACCAATACGTTTATTGATCAAATCTAATCAAATGGTATTGGTCACATACACATGTTCATCAGATGTTATTGTGGGTTTAGCAAAATGCTGGTGTTTCCAGCTCCAACAGTGCAGTAATATCTAACAATTCACAACAATACACACAAACCTAAAAGTACAAGAATGGAATTAAGGAATATATAAATATTTGGAAGAGCAATGCTGGAGTGGCATTGACAAAAATACAGTAGAATATAATACAGTAGATACATGTGAGATGTAAACATTATTAAAGTGACCAGTGTTCCATTATTAAAGTGACCAGTGTTCCATTATTAAAGTGACCAGTGTTCCATTATTAAAGTGACCAGTGTTCCATTATTAAAGTGACCAGTGTTCCATTATTAAAGTGACCAGTGTTCCATTATTAAAGTGACCAGTGTTCCATTATTAAAGTGACCAGTGTTCCATTATTAAAGTGACCAGTGTTCCATTATTAAAGTGACCAGTGATTCCATGTCTATGTACAAAGGGCAGCAGGCTCTAAGGTGCAGGTTGAGTAACCGGGTGGAAGCCACACAGTGATGGCTATTTAACAAATCAATTTTATTTATAAAGCCCTTTTTACATCAGCTGATGTCACAAAGTGCTATACAGAAACCCAGCCTAAAACCCCAAACAGCAAGCAATGCTGTGCCGGGTGGAGATTATAACAATTCATGGCCATTAAGGCCAGTTCTTTCTCCAAGATGTTCAAATGTTCATAGATGACCAGCAGGGTCAAATAATAATAAAAATAGTTGTGGAGGTTGCAACAGGTAAATACATCAGGAGTGAATGTCACTTGGTTTTTCAGTGCAATAGAGCGCAGGTGCAGTAGAGAGAGAGAGAGAGAGAGATGAAAACAGCAGGTCTGGGACAAGGTGGCACGTCCAATGAACAGGTCAGGGTTCCATAACCGCAGGCAGAAGAGTTAAAACCGGTGCAGCAGGACGACCAGGTGGACTGGGGACAGCTAGGAGTCATCAGGGCAGGTGGTCCTGAAGCATGGTCCTCCGGGTAGGCTCAGGTCCTCCGGGAGAGGAGGTAGAGTGGGAGAGAGAGAGAATTAGAGGGAGCATACTTAAATTCACACAAGACACCGGATAATAACATCAGATTTAACAAACTGACCCTAGCCCCCCGGCACATAGACTATTGCTGCATAGATACTGGAGGTGAGACGGGGGGTCAGGAGATACTGTGGCCCCCTATCTGATGGCCTTGAGATAGAAGCCTCTCGGCCCCAGCTTTGATGCACCTGAACTGACCTTGCCTTCTGACGGGCCGCCCCCAGGTGGTGAAGGTAGGAAACAACACCTCCACTTCTCTGATCCTCAACACTGGGGCCCCACAAGGGTGCGTACTCAGCCCACTCCTGTACTCCCTGTTCACCCGACAATCATCAAGTTTGCAGACGACACAACAGTAGTAGGCCTGATTACCAACTATGACTAGACAGCCTAGAGGGAGAAGGTGAGGCCCCTGGGATGGGGGGCCAGGAACATAACCTCTCACTCAACGACATTTTCAGAGATACTAACTACAGCATTTCAACTCCACAAAGACAGAAATGACCCACACATTATAATTGCATTTAATTGTTTTAACATCACAAAACAAAACCAAGGTTTTTCTGTTTTCTTGTCTGCCATCTGATGGTGCCTGGCAGTTTCCTTCAGGGTTCTGTTCTGCAGGTCAGGGTTAGATAATAGGTGAAGGCTGATTCTCAATAACACATCCGGTGCAGAGATCCAGAATAAACTGTATTACCTTCAAACATGAGCTTTCTTATTGTAAACTTTAGTTCTGCCTTTTTAATACGACACTGTTCCTTTTGTGAATGAAGACAGAGTGAAGAGGAAGAGTCCTGAAATGTCAGACTACAACCATGAAGGTTTATATTATATAGCTCTTCTGTTACAACTGGTTTATTATTGTTCAACAACAAATACAACATTGGTGGTCAAACTAAAGTATTTACTGAATCAACAGACAGCATTTGGATTTCAACTTCACACACACACACACACACACACACACACACACACACACACACACACACACACACACACACACACACACACACACACACACACACACACACACACACACACACACACACACACACACACACACACACACACACACACACACACACACACACACACACACACACACACACACACACACACACACACACACACACACACACACACACAGCTTAATCAAGTCCAACAGAACCACACACACAGCTTAATCAAATCCAACAGAACCACACACACATCTTAATCAAGTCCAACAGAACCATACTCCTTAGACATGTTGATGATGATGAAGTAGATGTAGTACATCCTGTAAACCAGTGTTTCCCAACCCTAGTCCTCCAGCACCCCCCAAATCCCAACCCTAGTCCTCCAGCACCCCCCAAATCCCAACCCTAGTCCTCCAGCACCCCCCAAATCCCAACCAGGGACCAGGATTGGTATGTTGAGGGTACAGGAGGACCAGCGTTGGGAGTGTTGGGGGTAATGGAGGACCAGGGTTGGGCTGTTGGGGGTAATGGAGGACTAGGGTTTGGTTGTTGGGGGTACTGGAGGACTAGGATTGGGCTGTTGGTGGTACTGGAGGACTAGGATTGGGCTGTTGGGGGTACTGGAAGACCAGGGTTGGGCTGTTGGGGGTACTGGAGGACTATGATTGGGCTGTTGACGGGGTACTGGAGGACCAGGGTTGGGCTGTTGGGGGTACTGGAGGACTAGAATTGGGGTGTTGGGGGTACTGGAGGACTAGAGTTGGGGTGTTGGGGGTACTGGAGGACTAGAGTTGGGGTGTTGGGGGTACTGGAGGATTAGAGTTGGGGTGTTGGTGGTACTGGAGGACTAGGATTGGGCTGTTGGGGGTACTGGAGGACTAGAGTTGGACTGTTGGGGGTACTGGAGGACTAGAGTTGGGGTGTTGGTGGTACTGGAGGACTAGGATTGGGCTGTTGGGGGAACTGGAGGACCAGGGTTGGGCTGTTGGGGGAACTGGAGGACCAGGGTTGGGAAACACTGCTGTAAACAATACTTCAGAGACTGAACACAAACTAGACAGGATTTAATAGAATCAGTATCTAGAACACAGCTCTACTGGAAAAGGAGAGACTGGACACAAACTAGACAGGATTTAATAGAATCAGTATCTAGAACACAGCTCTACTGGAAAAGGAGAGACTGAACACAAACTAGACAGGATTTAATAGAATCAGTATCTAGAACACAGCTCTACTGGAAAAGGAGAGACTGAACACAAACTAGACAGGATTTAATAGAATCAGTATCTAGAACACAGCTCTACTGGAAAAGGAGAGACTGAACACAAACTAGACAGGATTTAATAGAATCAGTATCTAGAACACAGCTCTACTGGAAAAGGAGAGACTGAACACAAACTAGACAGGATTTAATAGAATCAGTATCTAGAACACAGCTCTACTGGAAAAGGAGAGACTGAACACAAACTAGACAGGATTTAATAGAATCAGTATCTAGAACACAGCTCTACTGGAAAAGGAGAGACTGAACACAAACTAGACAGGATTTAATAGAATCAGTATCTAGAACACAGCTCTACTGGAAAAGGAGAGACTGAACACAAACTAGACAGGATTTAATAGAATCAGTATCTAGAACACAGCTCTACTGGAAAAGGAGAGACTGAACACAAACTAGACAGGATTTAATAGAATCAGTATCTAGAACACAGCTCTACTGGAAAAGGAGAGACTGAACACAAACTAGACAGGATTTAATAGAATCAGTATCTAGAACACAGCTCTACTGGAAAAAGAGACTGAACACAAACTAGACAGGATTTAATAGAATCAGTATCTAGAACACAGCTCTACTGGAAAAGGAGAGACTGAACACAAACTAGACAGGATTTAATAGAATCAGTATCTAGAACACATCTCTACTGGAAAAGGAGACTGAACACAAACTAGACAGGATTTAATAGAATCAGTATCTAGAACACAGCTCTACTGGAAAAGGAGAGACTGAACACAAACTAGACAGGATTTAATAGAATCAGTATCTAGAACACAGCTCTACTGGAAAAGGAGAGACTGAACACAAACTAGACAGGATTTAATAGAATCAGTATCTAGAACACAGCTCTACTGGAAAAAGAGACTGAACACAAACTAGACAGGATTTAATAGAATCAGTATCTAGAACACAGCTCTACTGGAAAAGGAGAGACTGAACACAAACTAGACAGGATTTAATAGAATCAGTATCTAGAACACATCTCTACTGGAAAAGGAGACTGAACACAAACTAGACAGGATTTAATAGAATCAGTATCTAGAACACAGCTCTACTGGAAAAGGAGAGACTGAACACAAACTAGACAGGATTTAATAGAATCAGTATCTAGAACACAGCTCTACTGGAAAAGGAGAGACTGAACACAAACTAGACAGGATTTAATAGAATCAGTATCTAGAACACAGCTCTACTGGAAAAGGAGAGACTGAACACAAACTAGACAGGATTTAATAGAATCAGTATCTAGAACACAGCTCTACTGGAAAAGGAGAGACTGAACACAAACTAGACAGGATTTAATAGAATCAGTATCTAGAACACAGCTCTACTGGAAAAGGAGAGACTGAACACAAACTAGACAGGATTTAATAGAATCAGTATCTAGAACACAGCTCTACTGGAAAAGGAGAGACTGAACACAAACTAGACAGGATTTAATAGAATCAGTATCTAGAACACATCTCTACTGGAAAAGGAGAGACTGAACACAAACTAGACAGGATTTAATAAGATACAACAGGAGATGAAGACCAGACAGATACAAATGGATACATACATTAAAAGAGTCATTAGAGAGAAGGAGGGATGTGGAATAGAATGGAGGGGATTCTGAACCACATTCAGTGTCATGACCAGCTAAAAAGTAAAGGGCATTGAGGAAATGTGAAAACTCAAACACCTAGCTACCGTAGATGAAAGTTCTTAGTGCTGAATTAGTTCTGAATCGTACAATAGCAGTACATTGAAACCTTAGCCGTCTTGAATTTCAACCCAAATGCCAACCCAATGCCCACAACAATACCTTTCCTGAACACTTAGTTTTAAATCAAAGCACAACATGGTTAAACTGGGTATCAACTTCCAAATAGATACATTACTCATCTCTCATATTCTTTATTTTCATTTAAAATAAAGACATATCAAACATACCAAATAAAGAGTGATGTGTTCTACACTAATGGGTTGGCATTTTAAGGTGTGCAGAAGAAAACAAGGTAAAATGGTGACGTCTTGATGAGGGTACCATACGTTATTTACATCACCATGGGAACAGAACACCCAGCGGTCACACACTGCTCGCATGGCATATGTACAGGCCGCTTTATTTGACCGTGAGGCTGTAAAGGGTTGCAAAATCCCGCTAACTTTCCCCAAATTCCTTTAAGCAGGAAATCCTGGAATCCTCCAACCAAGAATTTTTGAAAACCTGGGAATTTTGGAAAGTTACAGGAATCTTGCAACCTTTGATGCTGTAGATGTTTGGCTGTTTTCACTCCAGGATCTTCTCCCGTGTGTCGGGCAGTTTAGTGGCCAGCAGGCCTCCACAGACCAGCGCCGCGGATGCCAGGAAAATGGGGATGATCTTTGTGATTCCGATGAACTTGGCAAAGATGACGCTGCCAATGATGGCTGCCAGCTTACAGGTACCGTTCAGCACTCCGAACGCTGTGCATCTGAGGAGGAGAGAGGAAGAGACATCAGTTGGGTTTAGCATGGGTGCTTTAAGGACAGGTTGCAACAGTGGTTCTCAACTGGTGGGTCGGGAGGTTTTGAATGGGTCACAGGTGTCTGAGTAAAAACATCCTGGTTCAATTTGGCTCCTGAGGCAAAACCAGTTGAAAACCACTGGTTTAAAGTATTTATAAACAAAACTCTTCCAATTATTCACAATTTCCATCAACATGAACAACGCTGACATCAGTCTGATACCAGGACATTGACATGGGGATTGTGGTTCTCTGTACCTTTTAGCAGAAGGGTAGATTTCTACTGTGATAACCTCCAGTCCATTCCAGGCCGCAACGCTAGTAGCATAGAAGAGGCACTGAAATAATATAACTGCCCCCTGACTGAAGCTGAGTAGCAGGAGGAACGTACAAGCTGCTGATATTAGCATAGAACCACCTGGAGTACAGAGAGAGAGGAGGGAGACAGAGAGAGAGAGAGACAGAGAGAGAGGGAGACAGAGACAGAGAGACACAGAGAGAGAGGGAGACACAGAGAGAGAGAGAGAGGGAGACAGAGGGGGGGGGGACAGAGAGAGAGAGACAGAGAGACACAGAGAGAGAGAGAGAGAAGGAGACAGAGGGGGGGGAGACAGAGAGACACAGAGAGAATGATATCAGAGTTGCTGACATAGTTTCAGTTTGTTTTGTACCATTGACTATTTTCCTGATGAGCCACGTACGTGTCTTCACTTCCCTCACCTATAATTTTGATCCTTCCTATCTTGTCCATGAAGAGGGCTGACAGGATGTTGCCCGGCAGTGTTGCTAGACTCCCCAGAAAGCTGACCATGTAGATGACAATGTCATTCTCTTCCTGGAAGTTTAGATGGCAGCCTTTCTTCGGATGGAGGAACGTTGCATTCTCCATCCGACAGTCTTTAAACTTAGAGTCTTCCCAAAGGTCTGCCAATCACAGACACAGAAAATCCAAAATGAGATCATAGGGGATCAGTGAGTGATCTGTTCAATGTCCACATCAAACCTCTTTCTGAGACTTTCCGGATATGTGAGGTGTATTATGTATGTGATATACAGAGCATTCGGAAACTATTCAGACACTTTTCCACATTTTGTTACCTTAAAACCTTATTCTAAAATGGATTAAATCATTTTCCTCTCATCAATCTACACACAATAACCCATAATGACAAAGCAAAAACAGGTTTTTAGAAATGCTTGCAGATTTACCACAGGTGGATTCCAATCAAGTTTCAATGGAAACAGGATGCACCTGAGCTCATAGCAAAGGGTCTGAATACTTATATAAATAAGGTATTTCTGTTTTTTATTTGTGATAAATTTGCAAAAATGTCTAAAAACCTGCTTTCACTTTGTCATTATGGGTTATTGTGTGTAGACTGATGTCGTTATGGGGTATTGTGTGTAGATTGATGTCATTATGGGGTATTGTGTGTAGATTGATGTCATTATGGGTTATTGTGTGTAGATTGATGTCATTATGGGTTATTGTGTGTAGATTGATGTCATTATGGGTTATTGTGTGTAGATTGATGTCATTATGGGGTATAGTGTGTAGATTGATGTCATTATGGGGTATAGTGTGTAGATTGATGTCATTATGGGGTATAGTGTGTAGATTGATGTCATTATGGGGTATAGTGTGTAGATTGATGTCATTATGGGGTATAGTGTGTAGATTGATGTCATTATGGGGTATTGTGTGTAGATTGATGTCATTATGGGGTATTGTGTGTAGATTGATGTCATTATGGGGTATTGTGTATAGATTGATGTCATTATGGGGTATAGTGTGTAGATTGATGTCATTATGGGGTATTGTGTGTAGATTGATGTCATTATGGGGTATAGTGTGTAGATTGATGTCATTATGGGTTATTGTGTGTAGATTGATGTCATTATGGGTTATTGTGTGTAGATTGATGTCATTATGTATTGTATTGTATTGTATTGTGTGTAGATTGAGGATTTATTTAATTTAATCCATTTTAAAATAAGGCTGTAACGTAACAAAATGTGGATAAAGTCAAGGGGTCTGAATAGTTTCAGAATGCTCTGTACATCACATACATAATACACCTCACATATCTGGAGAGTCTCAGAAAGAGGTTCGATGGCGAAGGTGAACAGAAATGGAGACACTGTACAACCTTGTCTCGTCCCTCTATGGAGCTTGAATCAGGGACAACTTGATTGATTTGTGAGAATCCTTGCACAGGGGTTCCACATCAGATATAACACCTACCTGTGTTATAGAAGACCGTGTTCTTGATGGTGCAGTTCTCAAAGTACGTGTTGGTCGACCTGATGTCCTCAAAGTAACAGTTCTCAAACAGGGAATCTTCAAATTTCACCGACTTGATCTCTATATTCATGAACCTAGATAAGATATAGCATTGGTTTTTTTAGAGAGAACAACCCTGCTTCAGTAAAGGCATCTGACAACATTGTTACATACTAGTTGTCCATCATGTGATCACTGTGACATACTTGTCATGGACGTATTCTCCCTCTTTGTGGATCTGGTTGACCAAGGAGAAGTTGAAGTGGAATCTCTCTACTCGTTCACGATGGAAGAGTTTCACCTTGGACTCGTACTCCTCATACTGCATGTACTTGATCATGTCAGGGAACCACACCGACAGTCCGTGGTAGCTGAGACACAGAAGTAACAGTCACCCATCATGATTGACACGTCCATGGAGACTTAACAGTGCTCTCTAGAGGTAGCAAGCTATCATGTTTTAGTTTTAGATATGCAGACGTTCACCATCTGGATTGGATCTCTTATGTATTGGTTAAGGATCACCTGATGGAAAAACAGGGGATTGTTGAATATACTCACAACAAAAGGTTAGTAGAGTTTGTTTACCTGAAGGCCATGGTGAACCAGACGATAGCCAGGAACAGACCCTGCAGTCGGAGGTCTGGTGCTGCCAGGGACATCACGTTCTGCATCACCTGGAGACAACACACTCTTATGAGCAGTGCTATTGACCGTTTTCAACACACTCTTATGAGCAGTGCTATTGACCGTTTTCAACACACTCTTATGAGCAGTGCTATTGACCGTTTTCAAAAAATAAAATCAAATTTTATTCGTCACATGCGCCGAATACATTATTACAGTGAAATGTTTACTTAAAAGCCCTTGACCAACAATACAGTTTTAAGACAAATACGTAAGTTAAAAAAATAGAAAAATAATAAATAATTAAAGAGCAGCAGTAAAATAACAATAAAGAGGCTTTTATACAGGAAGTACCATTACAGAGTCAATGTGAGGAGGCTATATACAGGAAGTACCAGTACAGAGTCAATGTGAGGAGGTTATATACAGGAAGTACCAGTACAGAGTCAATGTGAGGAGGCTATATACAGGAAGTACCAGTACAGAGTCAATGTGAGGAGGTTATATACAGGAAGTACCAGTACAGAGTCAATGTGAGGAGGTTATATACAGGAAGTACCATTACAGAGTCAATGTGAGGAGGCTATATACAGGAAGTACCAGTACAGAGTCAATGTGAGGAGGCTATATACAGAAAGTACCATTACAGAGTCAATGTGAGGAGGTTATATACAGGAAGTACCATTACAGAGTCAATGTGAGGAGGCTATATACAGGAAGTACCAGTACAGAGTCAATGTGAGGAGGCTATATACAGGAAGAACCAGTACAGAGTCAATGTGAGGAGGCTATATACAGGAAGTACCAGTACAGAGTCAATGTGAGGAGGTTATATACAGGAAGTACCAGTACAGAGTCAATGTGAGGAGGCTATATACAGGAAGTACCAGTACAGAGTCAATGTGAGGAGGCTATATACAGGAAGTACCATTACAGAGTCAATGTGAGGAGGCTATATACAGGAAGTACCAGTACAGAGTCAATGTGAGGAGGCTATATACAGGAAGTACCAGTACAGAGTCAATGTGAGGAGGCTATATACAGGAAGTACCAGTACAGAGTCAATGTGAGGAGGCTATATACAGGAAGTACCAGTACAGAGTCAATGTGAGGAGGCTATATACAGGACGTACCAGTACAGAGTCAATGTGAGGAGGCTATATACAGGAAGTACCAGTACAGAGTCAATGTGAGGAGGCTATATACGGGAAGTACCAGTACAGAGTCAATGTGAGGAGGCTATATACGGGAAGTACCAGTACAGAGTCAATGTGAGGAGGCTATATACGGGAAGTACCAGTACAAAGTCAATGTGAGGAGGCTATATACAGGAAGTACCAGTACAGAGTCAATGTGAGGAGGCTATATACAGGAAGTACCAGTACAGAGTCAATGTGAGGAGGCTATATACAGGAAGTACCAGTACAGAGTCAATGTGAGGAGACTATATACAGGAAGTACCAGTACAGAGTCAATGTGAGGAGACTATATACAGGAAGTACCAGTACAGAGTCAATGTGAGGAGGCTATATACAGGAAGTACCAGTACAGAGTCAATGTGAGGAGGCTATATACAGGAAGTACCAGTACAGAGTCAATGTGAGGAGGCTATATACAGGAAGTACCAGTACAGAGTCAATGTGAGGAGGCTATATACAGGAAGTACCAGTACAGAGTCAATGTGAGGAGGCTATTTACAGGAAGTACCAGTACAGAGTCAATGTGAGGAGGCTATATACAGGAAGTACCAGTACAGAGTCAATGTGAGGAGGCTATATACAGGAAGTACCAGTACAGAGTCAATGTGAGGAGGCTATATACAGGAAGTACCATTACAGAGTCAATGTGAGGAGGCTATATACAGGAAGTACCAGTACAAAGTCAATGTGAGGAGGCTATATACAGGAAGTACCAGTACAGAGTCAATGTGAGGAGGCTATATACAGGAAGTACCAGTACATAGTCAATGTGAGGAGGCTATATACAGGAAGTACCAGTACAGAGTCAATGTGAGGAGGCTATATACAGGAAGTACCATTACAGAGTCAATGTGAGGAGGCTATATACAGGAAGTACCAGTACAGAGTCAATGTGAGGAGGCTATATACAGGAAGTACCATTACAGAGTCAATGTGAGGAGGCTATATACAGGAAGTACCAGTACAGAGTCAATGTGAGGAGGCTATATACAGGAAGTACCAGTACAGAGTCAATGTGAGGAGGCTATATACAGTAAGTACCAGTACAGAGTCAATGTGAGGAGGCTATATACAGGACGTACCAGTACAGAGTCAATGTGAGGAGACTATATACAGGAAGTACCAGTACAGAGTCAATGTGAGGAGGCTATATACAGGAAGTACCAGTACAGAGTCAATGTGAGGAGGCTACATACAGGAAGTACCAGTACAGAGTCAATGTGAGGAGGCTATATACAGGAAGTACCATTACAGAGTCAATGTGAGGAGGCTATATACAGGAAGTACCAGTACAAAGTCAATGTGAGGAGGCTATATACAGGAAGTACCAGTACAGAGTCAATGTGAGGAGGCTATATACAGGAAGTACCAGTACAGAGTCAATGTGAGGAGGCTATATACAGGAAGTACCAGTACAGAGTCAATGTGAGGAGGCTATATACAGGAAGTACCAGTACAGAGTCAATGTGAGGAGGCTATATACAGGAAGTACCAGTACAGAGTCAATGTGAGGAGGCTATAAACAGGAAGTACCAGTACAGAGTCAATGTGAGGAGGCTATATACAGGAAGTACCAGTACAGAGTCAATGTGAGGAGGCTATATACAGGGGTACCAGTACAGAGTCAATGTGAGGAGGCTATGTACAGGTGGTACCGGTACAGAGTCAATGTAAGGAGGCTACATACAGGTGGAACCGGTACAGAGTCAGTGTGAGGAGACTATATACAGGTGATACCGGTACAGAGTCAATGTGAGGAGGCTATATACAGGGGTACCAGTACAGAGTCAATGTGAGGAGGCTATATACAGGTGGTACCGGTACATAGTCAATGTGAGGAGGCTACATACAGGTGGAACCGGTACAGAGTCAATGTGAGGAGACTATATACTGGTGGTTCCGGTACAGAGTCAATGTGAGGAGGCTATATACAGGTGGTACCGGTACAGAGTCAATGTGAGGAGGCTATATACAGGTGGTACCGGTACAGAGTCAATGTGAGGAGGCTATATACAGGTGGTACCGGTACAGAGTCAATGTGAGGAGGCTATATACAGGTGGTACCGGTACAGAGTCAATGTGAGGAGGCTATATACAGGTGGTACCGGTATAGAGTCAATGTGAGGAGGCTATATACAGGTGGTACCGGTACAGAGTCAATGTGAGGAGGCTATATACAGGTGGTACCAGTACAGAGTCAATGTGCGGGGGCACAGGTTATTCGAGGTAATTGAGTTAATATGTACATGTAGGTAGAGGTAAAGTGACTATGCATGCTGCTACTCTCTGTTTATTACGGAGAGCATGATCACACAGTCGTCCGGAACAGCTGATGCTCTCATGCATGCTTCAGTGTTGGTTTCCTCGAAGCAAGCATAGAAGTAATTTAACTTGTCTGGTAGGCTCGTGTCACTTGGCAGCTCGCGGCTGTGCTTCCCTCTGTAGTCTGTAATAGTTTGCAAGCCCTGCCACATCTGACGAGCGTCGGAGCTGGTGTAGTACAATTCAATCTTAGTCCTGTATTGAGACTTTGCCTGTTTGATGGTTCGTCTGAGGGCATAGCGGGATTTCTTATAAGCTTCCGGGTTAGAGTCCTGCTCCTTGAAAGCGGCGGTTCTACCCTTGAGCTCATTGCGGATGTTGCCTGTAATCCATGGTTTCTGGTTGGGGTATGTCCGTACGGTCACTGTGGGAACGACGTCATCGATGCACTTATTGATAAAGCCAGTGACTGATGTGGTATACTCCTCAATGCCATCGGAAGAATCCCAGAACATATTCCAGTCTGTGCAGCAAAACAGTCCTGTAGCTCAGCATCTGCTTCATCTGACCACTTCTTTATTGACTGAGTCACTGGTACTTCCTGCTTTAGTTTTTGCTTGTAAGCAGGAATCAGGAGGATGGAATTATGGTCAGATTTGCCAAATGGAGGGTGAGGGAGAGGTTTGTATGTGTCTCTGTGTGGAGTAAAGGTGGTCTAGAGGTTTGTATGTGTCTCTGTGTGGAGTAAAGGTTGTCTAGAGGTTTGTATGTGTCTCTGTGTGGAGTAAAGGTGGTCTAGAGGTTTGTATGTGTCTCTGTGTGGAGTAAAGGTGGTCTAGAGGTTTGTATGTGTCTCTGTGTGGAGTAAAGGTGGTCTAGAGGTTTGTATGTGTCTCTGTGTGGAGTAAAGGTGGTCTAGAGGTTTGTATGTGTCTCTGTGTGGTGTAAAGGTGGTCTAGAGGTTTGTATGTGTCTCTGTGTGGTGTAAAGGTGGTCTAGAGGTTTGTATGTGTCTCTGTGTGGAGTAAAGGTGGTCTAGAGGTTTGTATGTGTCTCTGTGTGGAGTAAAGGTGGTCTAGAGGTTTGTATGTGTCTCTGTGTGGAGTAAAGGTGGTCTAGAGGTTTGTATGTGTCTCTGTGTGGTGTAAAGGTGGTCTAGAGGTTTGTATGTGTCTCTGTGTGGAGTAAAGGTGGTCTAGAGGTTTGTATGTGTCTCTGTGTGGAGTAAAAGTGGTCTAGAGGTTTTCCCTCTGGTTGCACATTTAACATGCTGGTAGAAATGAGGTAAAACGGATGTAAGTTTCCCTGCATTAAAGTCCCCAGCCACTAGGGGCGCTGCCTCTGGATGAGTGTTTTCCTGTTTGCTGATGGCCTTATACAACTCACTGAGTGATGTTTTAGTGTCAGCATCGGTTTGTGGTGGTAAATAGGCAGCTATGAAAAATATAGATATACCCTCTTGTTAAATAGTGTGGTCTAAAGGTTATCATGAGATACTTTACCTCAGGCAGCAAAACCTTGAGACTTCCTTAATATTAGATTTTGTGCACCAGCTGTTGTTTACAAATATACACAGACCGCCACGCCTTGTCTTACCGGAGGCTGCCGTTCTATCTTGTTCTATCTATGTCGTCGTTCAGCCACGACTCGGTGAAACACAAGATATTACAGTTCTTAATGTTCTGTTGGATAGTCTTGATCGTACCTCGTCTAATTTATTATACAATGTTTGTACGTTGGCTAATAGGACTGATGGTAGAGGCAGATTACCCACTCACTGTCGGAACCGTACAAGGCACCCTGACCTTTGTCCCCAATATCTCTCATTTTGAATCGTGTCAAGAATATGTATTGTAGCAATCCTAATCCAACACCTAGCGTCCTCCTAGGGGTTGGGATCTCTTGGTGTAATGGCTGAGGTGTTGTGTTGGGTTGAGGTTCAGTCGCTGGACGTGGATTCTGGTCCCGGTCCGGGTTCCCCCTGAATTCACTACTATATGTTACCTGTTTGAGTAGGTTGGTGTGTCTGACAGTCCAGCGCTGGAAGGCTGTGCCAGTGTCACTCTGGATCTCAATGAACTCATCCTCCAGGGTCTTAGGAGTTGTGATGTTGGACACCTGAGATTATATAACATTATATTGATATAGAACTAATAGTGATTATATAACATCATACTGATATCGAACTAATAGTGATTATATAACATTATATTGATATAGAACTAATAGTGATTATATAACATTATATTGATATAGAACTAATAGGGATTATATAACATTATATTGATATAGAACTAATAGGGATTATATAACATTATATTGATATAGAACTAATAGTGATTATATAACATTATATTGATATAGAACTAATAGGGATTATATAACATTATATTGATATAGAACTAATAGGGATTATATAACATTACAGACTGGGTGATTTGAGCCCTGAATGCTGATTGGCTGACAGCCATGGTAAAACAGACCGTATACCACGGGTATGACAAAACAGTTATTTTTACGTCTCTAATTACATTGGTAAACAGTTTATAATAGCAATAAGGCACCTTGGGGGTTTGTGATATATGGCCAATATACCACGGCTAAGGGCTGTGGCCAGGCACTCCGCGTTACGTCGTGCTTCAGAACAGCCCGTAGCCGTGGTATATTGGCCTTAATGCTTAATTATATTGATAATGAACCAGGTCCTTATGACTGTACTGCACTAGATGAGAGTAGAGTTGTTGGTTTAACTGGTAGTGTACTCACGGTGAACACCCTCTCTGGTTCTCCCTTGGCCTTCCAGTTGGTATCATGGACCTGCCTCAGAATCATCCAGGCCTCGTCATGTCTCCCATTCTGACAGAGACAGACAGAAACATGCAGCTACTGGAATATACAATACCATAGAAAGTGGGATATACAGCTACTCTCTTAGAAGAAAAGGTTCTATCTAGAACCCAAAAGGGTTCCACAGCTGTCTCCATAAGAGCACCCTTTGAAGAACCCTTTTTGCATCCAGGTAGAACTCTTTCCACAGAGGGTTCTATATGGAACCCAAAAGGGTTCTACCTGGAACGAAAAGGGGTTCTACTTGGAACCAAAAGGGGTTACTATCTATGAGAGTACAAAACCAAATAAAAGGACTATGAAGGCCTGGGGGAGGAGTCTATCACATATGTTTTCACACAACTTTTCCAACTCTGTGTTCTTTTGTTATTTTGAGAGGCTGAGTCATCATCATATCAGAATGCTATATGGCTACTGAGTCATCATCATATCAGAATGCTATGTGGCTGCTGAGTCATCATCATATCAGAATGTTATGTGGCTACTGAGTCATCATCATATCAGAATTCTATGTGGCTACTGAGTCATCATCATATCAGAATGCTATGTGGCTACTGAGTCATCATATCAGAATGCTATGTGGCTACTGAGTCATCATCATATCAGAATGCTATGTGGCTACTGAGTCATCATCATATCAGAATGCTATGTGGCTACTGAGTCATCATCATATCAGAATGCTATGTGGCTACTGAGTCATCATATCAGAATGCTATGTGGCTACTGAGTCATCATCATATCAGAATGCTATGTGGCTACTGAGTCATCATCATATCAGAATGCTATGTGGCTACTGAGTCATCATATCAGAATGCTATGTGGCTACTGAGTCATCATCATATCAGAATGCTATATGGCTACTGAGTCATCATATCAGAATGCTATGTGGCTACTGAGTCATCATCATATCAGAATGCTATGTGGCTACTGAGTCATCATCATATCAGAATGCTATGTGGCTACTGAGTCATCATCATATCAGAATGCTATGTGGCTACTGAGTCATCATCATATCAGAATGCTATGTGGCTACTGAGTCATCATCATATCAGAATGCTATGTGGCTACTGAGTCATCATCATATCAGAATGCTATGTGGCTACTGAGTCATCATCATCATCATATCAACAATCACATCCTGATTATTCCAATGTTCTCATTGATCCCTCCTCCTCTTCGCTGTAACTATTCCCCAGGTCTCCTTTCCCCATTGTGGTAAATGAGAATATGTTCCCAGTCAATATACCTGGTAAAATAAGGGTAAAAGCTTTATACTGTACACACACACACACTCACACACTAAGACACACACTCACACACTCACACACTCACACATGCACACACACACACACACACACACATGCACACACTAAGACACACACATGCACACACTAAGACACACACATGCACACACTAAGACACACACACACACACACTCACACACAAACACACAAACACACAAACTGTGTGTTACCTCGAGGAGGAAGCGTGGGCTCTCTGGCATGAAGACCAGTCCTACGAGGGCAATGATGGCTGGAAACATACACACCAGGATGAATACTCTCCAGCTGTGGATCTGGTACTCTGTCCCCAGGCTGAAGCCCCAGCCTGCAGCAGCAACAACATCATCATCATCATCATCATCATCATCATCATCATCATCATCATCATCATCATCATCATCATCATCATCATCATCATCATCATCATCATCACCATCATCATCACCATCATCATAATTACCATCATCACCATCATCATCATCATCATCATCACCATCATCACCATCATCATCACCATCATCATAATTACCATCATCACCATCATCATCACCATCACCATCATCATCATCATCACCATCATCATCATCATCACCATCATCATCACCATCATCACTATCATCATCACCATCACCATCATCAACACCATCATCACTATCATCACCATCATCACCATCATCATCACCATCATCACTATCATCATCACCATCATCATCAACAACAACAACACAGTCAGGGCCATTAGCTGCTGGGTGAGGTTATAGCTGAGGTCAAAGAGTACATGGTCTCCATCAGGGTCAGGTCAAGCCCAAACCGCTCAATTCATCTACTATGAAATTAGAAAAAGTATTACATAACAGCAACATGGCTTCGTACCGTAGTGTGGGATGATTCCCCAGGCGGTGAAGGAGGCGTAGAGTCCACCAAACATCCAGAACATACACAGCCAGCTAAGGTGCTCCCCTCTCTTATCCATCTGGAGGAACTCTGCAAAGTAGGTGTACACTATGGGGATAGTCCCTCCAATCCTGGTGGAACAATACAGGAGATATTAGAGTCATTTAAACATGGTCAATATATTCTTCAACATGAGCAGGAATGTTGAAACAATGAAATGGGGTGTGATTCCTGTTGAAGCGATCTGTTCTGCCTGTTCTGTGGACTTTGTTGAAGCAGATTTAGAACAGCTCTTCTGCAGATGTTGCCTTAACTAACATGGGAGTCAGTAACGTGCCAAACACACACAACCCCAGACACCAGGAACTGTTCACTTTGGCTCTGGTAAAGGGTTCTGTTTTGATGTGTGTACAAATGACACCCTGTTCCCTTTATAGTGTACTACTTTTGACCAGGGCCCATCGGAAGTGCACTACATAGGGAATAGGGTGCCATTTGGGACTCGCCCATGATGTTATGATCTTGGTGCCTTGGCTGGGCTCATGGCGTCCGCCAGACAGCGCGAGCCTGCAGTAATGATTATGAAAGAAATGTGTATTATCACCTTTATGTTAAGGAGGTGAGAAGGTTGTGGTGCTCACCTCATACTGACCCACAGGACACCACTACATCAGGGACTGCTCCGGTCAGCCAGCCAGTCACAAAGACCCTTTATATCTGTACCCTTATTCTCATCTACCATCAGTCTCCATCTCTCTCTTCATCCCTCTCTCTCCATCCCTCTCTCTCCATCCCTTTCCGTCCCCTCTCTACATCTTTCTCTCCATCTCTCTCCATCCCTCTCTCTCTATCACTCTCTGTACATCCATCACTCTTCGTCTCTCTCCATCTCAGCGACAGAGCCTCATCTCACCCGAAGCCGGAGCAGAACCTGAAGAAGATGAAGAATCCATATCCCTGAGCAAAGCAGGACAGGAAGCTGAAGACACAGTCGATGGCCAGACAGTAGATCAGACATTTCCTACGGCCCATCTTATCTGCCAGGCCGCCCCACACCATTGCCCCCACCATCATCGATACATACACCAACAGACCTAGAGAGAGAGAGAGAGAGAGAGAGAGAGAGAGAGAGAGAGAGAGAGAGAGAGAGAGAGAGAGAGAGAGAGAGAGAGAGAGAGAGAGATGTATAGGTGCATGTAGTAACGTGGGTGTATTTACATATAGTATGTATAGGTGATTGTAGTAACATGGGTGTATTTACATACAGTATGTGTAGGTGCTTGTACAGTAACGTGGGTGTATTTACATACTGTATGTATAGGTGCTTGTAGTAACGTGGGTGTATTTACATAAGGTATGTATAGGTGCCTGTAGTAACGTGGGTGTATTTACATGCAGTATGTATAGGTGCTTGTAGAAACATGGGTGTATTTACATACAGTATATATTGGTGCTTGTAGTAACATGGCTGTATTTACATACTATATGTATAGGTGCTTGTAGTAACGTGGGTGTATTTACATACTGTATGTATAGGTGCTTGTAGTAAAGTGGGTGTATTTACATACTGTATGTATAGGTGCTTGTAGTAACGTGGGTGTATTTACATACTGTATGTATAGGTGCTTGTAGTAACGTGGGTGTATTTACATACTGTATGTATAGGTGCTTGTAGTAACGTGGGTGTATTTACATACACTAGCGTTCATTTCCTTTTTGCCCACCGCCAGAGGCACAGGAAGTTGAAACCGAATTGTATTTCCCTTTTGGCTTCCAACAGGCTGTTCTTGTGCAACCCAATCCAATTGAAATCAATGCTAGTGTATGTCACTAGACCCACGTTGCTGGAAGAAGCTACAGTATATTTCTCATGTCTCTCAGGCCTCTGCTGTCCTGGGTTTATACTACAGCCCTAATTACAGTGGAGTAAGCAGCTTATCTTAGACTACAGGCATGTGTTGCTGTGGTGTGCTGTCAGTGCACCTCCCTCTGGATTAGTATCCTTCAAAACGCTACCCGCTCCAAACCTTATGTCCTTGTACTAGGCCTCAGGCATCACAGTTAGCCTTCAACCAGTTCACAGCCCATAATATTAATAATATAATATTCCCAATGCTATGCATAACTGATAACTGTAGGCTAACATGTCAAGCAAACAATATGGAATGGCTTAACTTCACAGTATTCAGTGTGCTTCGTTAAAACAGGGTGTAGCGTCAGTGGAAGTTATAGCTGGATCTCCAAGGCCAAGGTATTAAACAGATCTCTGTATCTTGAGTCAAAGCTCATTTCGCTGAAGACCATGAAAAACCGAGACTTTGATCATTTTAGAGCCAGGTAGGCCTACTTCTCCTTTGTGCAAGCAGATAATGTCTTGATTTTAGTCAGGCCTTAGACGTCTTCATCTGCGTCAAAGACAGAAGGACCTCATGGTGTTCGACTGACAGCTACATGCTCAACACTACAGGGCCGAACACAGGCCTTCTTCAGCATGTTAACAGAAGCCAGGTGAGTTGACTACCAGGTGGACCATTAGTCTGTCTGCTGTCACTTCTCCCTCCAGCAGGATGATGGAATCATTCTGTTGTGATGCTGTGATATTAGCAGTAAATAGCAGCCACATTACTCAATAATATACTTACTATATGGTGGAAGCAGGCAGCAGTCAATCTAATACAGTATTCTATTATGATGTAGAGTCTATCTTGAACAGTTCAGAAGAACCATTCTCAGAAGGTGTTCCATAACACCAGGTTTTATTGAACCACCCCCCAAAGCTACCAAACTTTGACCTGTGACTTACCCAGCATGCCCTTGTTGGCGTTGGATAAGCACATGTCCTTCTCGGCGCTAGGCAACACGAAGCCCACCACAAATCCATCCACGCCATCCGCCATCAGCGCCATGCCCAGCATGATAAACAGGGTCCACTGGAAGCGACCGTGCCCACAGTCCTCCATGATGTTCTCATACTGTTCTGCCAGGTCCTCCTCCTCTGGCATCGCTGCTGCCAGCCTGGCCTTCTTCCTGGCCTCGGCCCTGGCCGCCCGCTGGGCCGCCTTGATCTCATCAGGGTGGGGGATCCCCTGGTACTCTCCTTCATACATCGCCTCTGCATCCTCATCGTGACCCTCCGTGGCATCGCTCCTAGCATCCTCGTCCCCCCCTCCCTCCTGCTGGGGGAAGTCAGCCTGGTAGGGGTACTCCTGGCCTCCTCCCTCCCCGTAGCTGGGGATCTCAGTACCCTGCTGATTCACATTGTTCTGCCATGGGTCGTCCATGGTTACTGCTGGAGAGGGACTATGTTAGCACCGCTAGAGTCGTTGTCTGCTGGAGATACTGTGGATGGCTATATTGGCATAATCCTTGGCAGGGACTCTGTCTTGCTCTCAATGACTTCTGATCCTTTACTCCAGAGAACTGAAACTGTCAGGTTGTTATTAATGGACTTAGCCGGTGGTTCCTCTGCAGAATGGTGTGTAGTTGTCAAGCTTCTGCTACAGTGTTAGATAAGGCCTCAGTAGCTGTGGTGACATGGCTCTATCTCTGGTGACAGGGCTCTATCTCTGGTGGCAGGGCTCTGTCTCTGGTGACAGGGCTCTATCTCTGGTGACAGGGCTCTATCTCTGGTGACAGGGCTCTATCTCTGGTGACAGGGCTCTATCTCTGGTGACAGGACTCTATCTCTGGTGACAGGACTCTATCTCTGGTGACAGGACTCTATCTCTGGTGACAGGACTCTATCTCTGGTGACAGGGCTCTATCTCTGGTGACAGGGCTCTATCTCTGGTGACAGGACTCTGTCTCTGGTGACAGGGCTCTATCTCTGGTGACAGGACTCTGTCTCTGGTGACAGGGCTCTATCTCTGGAGACAGGACTCAATCTCTCATGGTAAACAGATGTGCAAGGCCTCGTGCTGGACCTGGAAGAGAGAAAACATAATTTCTAACTCATGACAAGGCAAACATCAAATCTTATCAATTATGCCTCAGCATGACTAGAGAAAAGTGGTTGAACACTTTTCATGCAAACTGTACATCATCCACCAGACAGACCGGTGCAGTAGGGGAGACCGGGGTTGGTTGATATTTCTCAGCACCAGTATATCTTTACATTATTAAAAGAAAGACTTTAGGTTGAAATGGGGACCCTTGTTATCATCAAACACACTCTGTCCACTTCTGCCAAGCAGCCCCATAGTCAAACACTCTGTCCACTTCTGCCAAGCAGCCCCATAGTTAAACACTCTGTCCACTTCTGCCAAGCAGCCCCATAGTCAAACACTCTGTCCACTTGTGCCAAGGAGCCCCATAGTTAAACACTTTGTCCACTTGTGACCCCCATACTGTCCTGTACCCCCCACATTGACCTGTACCCCCCACATTGACCTGTACCCCCCCACATTATCCTGTACCCCCCACATTGACCTGTACCCCCCCACATTGACCTGTACCCCCCACATTGACCTGTACCCCCCACATTGACCTGTACCCCCCCACATTGACCTGTACCCCCCACATTGACCTGTACCCCCCACATTGACCTGTACCCCCCCACATTATCCTTTAACCCCCACATTGACCTGTACCCCCCCACATTATCCTTTAACCCCCACATTGACCTGTACCCCCCACATTATCCTTTAACCCCCCACATTATCCTGTACCCCCCACATTATCCTGTACCCCCCACATTATCCTGTACCCCCCACATTATCCTGTACCCCCCACATTATCCTTTAACCCCCACATTGACCTGTACCCCCCCACATTATCCTTTAACCCCCACATTGACCTGTACCCCCCACATTATCCTTTAACCCCCCACATTATCCTGTACCCCCCACATTATCCTTTAACCCCCACATTGACCTGTACCCCCCCACATTATCCTTTAACCCCCACATTGACCTGTACCCCCCACATTATCCTTTAACCCCCCACATTATCCTGTACCCCCCACATTATCCTTTAACCCCCACATTGACCTGTACCCCCCACATTATCCTTTAACCCCCCACATTGACCTGTACCCCCCCACATTGACCTGTACCCCCCCACATTGACCTGTACCCCCCCACATTGACCTGTACCCCCCAAATTGACCTGTACCCCCCCACATTGACCTGTAACCTGTACAGTAGAGAACAGTTCAGTACAGTACAGTAGAGAACAGTAGAGAACAGTATTGTACAGTACAGTAGAGAACAGTAGAGTAGAGAACAGTATTGTACAGTACAGTAGAGTACAGTACAGTAGAGTACAGTACAGTAGAGGACAGTACAGTAGAGTACAGTACAGTAGAGTACAGTACAGTAGAGTAGAGAACAGTATTGTACAGTACAGTAGAGTACAGTACAGTAGAGTACAGTACAGTAGAGGACAGTACAGTAGAGTACAGTACAGTAGTGAACAGTAGAGTACAGTTCAGTACAGTTCAGTATAAAACAATAGAGTACAGTACAGTACAGTATTGTACAGTACAGTAGAGTACAGTACAGTAGAGTACAGTACAGTAGAGGACAGTACAGTAGAGTACAGTACAGTAGAGAACAGTAGAGTATAGTTCAATACAGTACAGTAGAGAACGGTAGAGTATAGTTCAATACAGTACAGTAGAGAACGGTAGAGTTAAGTTCAGTACAGTACAGTATAAAACAATAGAGTACAGTTCAATACAGTACAGTATAAAACAATAGAGTACAGTTCAGTTCAGTAGAGAACAGTAGAGTACAGTTCAAAACAGTACAGTAGAGAACATTAGAGTATAGTTCAATACAGTACAGTAGAGAACGGTAGAGTTAAGTTCAGTACAGTACAGTAGAGAACGGTAGAGTACAGTTCAGTTCAGTAGAGTACAGTTCAGTTCAGTAGAGTACAGTTCAATACAGTACAGTAGAGAACAGTAGAGTACAGTTCAATACAGTACAGTAGAGAACAGTAGAGTACAGTTCAATACAGTACAGTAGAGAACATTAGAGTATAGTTCAATACAGTACAGTAGAGAACAGTAGAGTACAGTTCAGTTCAGTACAGTACAGTTCAGTATAAAACAGTAGAGTACAGTTCAGTACAGTTCAGTACAAAACAGTAGAGTACAGTTCAGTACAGTACCGTACAGTACAGTAGAGAACGGTAGAGTATAGTTCAATACAGTACAGTACAGTACAGTAGAGTACAGTTCAGTACAGTAGTCAAGGAAAGGGGGATTCTAGTCAGTTGTACAACTGAATGCATTCAACAGAAATGTGTTTTCCACATTCATCCCAAGCCGTCTGAATCAGAGAGGTGTGGGGGCTGCCTTTAATCGATGTCCACGTCATCGGTGCCTGGGAGTACAGTACAGTAAAGTCAAGTATGGTATAGTACAGTTTACAGTCGTGGCCAAAAGTTTTGATAATGACACAAGTATTGGTCTCCACAAAGTTTGCTGCCTCAGTGTTGATGATGTCAATTTGCATATACTCCAGAATGTCATGAAGAGTGATCAGATGAATTGCAATTAATTGCTAAATCCCTCTTTAACATGAAAATGAACTTAATCCCCCAAAAACATTTCCACTGAATTTCAGCCCTGCCACAAAAGGACCATCTGCTATCATGTCAGTGATTGTCTCGTTAACACAGGTGTAGTGTTGACGAGGACAAGGCTGGAGATCACTCTGTCATGCTGATTGAGTCAGAATAACAGACTGGAAGCTTTAAAAGGAGGGTGGTGCTTGAAATCATTGTTCTTCCTCTGTCAACCATGGTTACCTGCAAGGAAACACGTGCCGTCATCATTGCTTTGCACAAAAAGGGCTTCACAGGCAAGGATATTGCTGCTGGTAAGATTGCACCTAAATCAACCATTTATCGGATCATCAAGAACTTCAAGGAGAGAGGTTCAATTGTTATGAAGAAGGAGTCAGGGCGCCCAAGAAAGTCCAGCAAGCACCAGGACCGTCTCCTAAAGTTGATTCAGCTGCGGGATCGGGGCACCACCAGTGCAGAGGTTGCTCAGGAATGGCAGCAGGCAGGTGTGAGTGCATCTGCACGCACAGTGAGGAAAAGACTTTTGGAGGAAGGCCTGGTGTCAAGAAGGGCAGCAAAGAAGCCATTTCTCTCCAGGAAAAACATCAGGGACAGACTGACATTCTGCAAAAGGTACAGGGATTGGACTGCTGAGGACTGGGGTAGAGTCATTTTCTCTGATGAATCCCCTTTCCGATTGTTTGGGCCATCCGGAAAACACCTTGTCCGGAGAAGACAAGGTGACCGCTACCATCAGTCCTGTGTCATGCCAACAGTAAAGCATCCTCAGACCATTCATGTGTGGGGTTGCTTCTCAGCCAAGGGAGTGGGCTCACTCACAATTTTGCCTAAGAACACAGCCATGAATAAAGAATGGTACCAACACATCCTCCCAGAGCAACTTCTCCCAACCATCCAAGAACAGTTTGGTGACGACCAATGCCTTTTCCAGCATGATGGAGCACCTTGCCATAAGGCAAAAGTGATAACTAAGTGGCTCGGAGAACAAAACATCAACATTTTGGGTCCATGGCCAGGAAACTCCCCAGACCTTAATCCCATTGAGAACTTGTGGTCGATCCTCAAGAGGCGGGTGGACAAACAAAAATCCACAACTTCTGACAAACTCCAAGCATTGATTATGCAAGAATGGCCTGCCATCAGTCAGGATGTGGCCCAGAAGTTAATTGACAGCATGCCAGGGCGGATTGCAGAGGTCTTGAAAAAGAAGGGTCAACACTGCAAATATTGACTCTTTGCAAAAACTGAATGTCATTGTCAATGAAAGCCTTTGACACTTGGAATACTTGTAATTATACTTCAGTGTACCATAGTAACTTTTGACATGAAGATCTAAGAACACTGAAGCAGCAAACTTTGTGGAGACAAATACTTGTGTCAGTATGCTCAGCCCCTGTCTTGTCTGTGACGCCATTTTGATCATGTAATGTGTGGTCACTGGATAGATGACATGTGGTCTCTGATTGAACCAGGAGTCTACTTCCTCCTGCTCTGTAACGCTGACAGAGATTACAGGAGTCTTTGGCCTTCTACTCCAAGGTGTAAACTACTCGTTGTAGCCGGTGTCTGTCTGTCTGTCTGTCTGTCTGTCTGTCTGTCTGTCTGTCTGTCTGTCTGTCTGTCTGTCTGTCTGTCTGTCTGTCTGTCTGTCTGTCTGACCCAGCAAGTGACTTTATGGCCCAGTGGCTGACTGAGAGAGAGAGAGAGAGAGTGGGCGTACAGACAGAGTAGTTCCTGTGTGTACTAGATGATACCGGTAGCAAGCCTCTCTGTGTGTGTCCTCATGACAGATGAGCTGCATTTTAATCCAGATTAAGACTGCAGAAATGTCATTCTGCCTTCTCTGTCCTGTATCCACCACTATACTTCCCCTGTGTCCTGTATCCACCACTCTACTTCCCCTGTGTCCTGTATCCACCACTCTACTTCCCCTGTGTCCTGTATCCACCACTATACTTCCCCTGTGTCCTGTATCCACCACTCTACTTCCCCTGTGTCCTGTATCCACCACTCTACTTCCCCTGTGTCCTGTATCCACCTCTCCACTGCTACAGTGTCCTGTATCCACCACTATACTTCTCCTGTGTCCTGTATCCACCACTCTACTGCTACTGTGTCCTGTATCCACCTCTCCACTGCTACAGTGTCCTGTATCCACCACTCTACTGCTACTGTGTCCTGTATCCACCTCTCCACTGCTACAGTGTCCTGTATCCACCTCTCTACTGCTACAGTGTCCTGTATCCACCTCTCCACTGCTACAGTGTCCTGTATCCACCTCTCTACTGCTACAGTGTCCTGTATCCACCTCTCTACTGCTACAGTGTCCTGTATCCACCTCTCTACTGCTACAGTGTCCTGTATCCACCTCTCCACTGCTACAGTGTCCTGTATCCACCTCTCTACTGCTACAGTGTCCTGTATCCACCTCTCCACTGCTACAGTGTCCTGTATCCACCTCTCTACTGCTACAGTGTCCTGTATCCACCTCTCTACTGCTACAGTGTCCTGTATCCACCTCTCCACTGCTACAGTGTCCTGTATCCACCTCTCTACTGCTACAGTGTCCTGTATCCACCTCTCTACTGCTACAGTGTCCTGTATCCACCACTCTACTGCTACAGTGTCCTGTATCCACCTCTCTACTGCTACAGTGTCCTGTATCCACCTCTCTACTGCTACAGTGTCCTGTATCCACCTCTCTACTGCTACAGTGGCCTGTATCCACCTCTCTACTGCTACAGTGTCCTGTATCCACCTCTCTACTGCTACAGTGTCCTGTATCCACAACTATACTGCTACAGTGTCCTGTATCCACCTCTCCACTGCTACAGTGTCCTGTATCCACCTCTCTACTGCTACAGTATCCTGTATCCACCACTCTACTGCTACAGTGTCCTGTATCCACCACTCTACTGCTACAGTGTCCTGTATCCACCTCTCTACTGCTAGAGTGTCCTGTATCCACCTCTCTACTGCTACAGTGTCCTGTATCCACCACTATACTGCTACAGTGTCCTGTATCCACCTCTCTACTGCTACAGTGTCCTGTATCCACCAACATACTGCTACAGTGTCCTGTATCCACCTCTCCACTGCTACAGTGTCCTGTATCCACCTCTCTACTGCTACAGTGTCCTGTATCCACCACTCTACTGCTACAGTGTCCTGTATCCACCACTCTACTGCTACAGTGTCCTGTATCCACCTCTCTACTGCTGCAGTGTCCTGTATCCACCTCTCTACTGCTACAGTGTCCTGTATCCACCTCTCTACTGCTACAGTGTCCTGTATCCACCTCTCTACTGCTACAGTGTCCTGTATCCACCACTATACTGCTACAGTGTCCTGTATCCACCTCTCCACTGCTACAGTGTCCTGTATCCACCTCTCTACTGCTACAGTGTCCTGTATCCACCACTCTACTGCTACAGTGTCCTGTATCCACCACTCTACTGCTACAGTTTGCCCATCAGTTCAATGATGGTGTTGCAGAATGTTGGATTATAGTGCTTCTGTCTCCTCAAGTCATTTAACTCCTGAAAATGTGCAATGAAATCAGCATAATCAGTTTCCAGATTCCCTCACAGTGTCAGTCTGAGTTAGTTGTGGAAGATGAAAAGGAACAGCAGTTCCTGGACAGATGATGGGGACTTCCTGTTGCTTTTCTGTTTGATCAAATAACAGGAAACATACATCAAGTTTTAAATGATGTGAAGGTGACTGGTTAGTTTCTGTCAGCTTTAAGTATTAACCTTTACTGTCATCAGTGGTGTAAAGTACTTCAGTAAAAATACTTTAAAGTCATTTTTTGGGGAATCTGTACTTTATTTTACTATTTACTTTTACTACACTAAAGTAAAAGTATATTTTAGCAATTACATTTACTTTTGATACTTAAGTATATTTCAAACCAAATACTTTTACTCAAGTAATATTTTACTGGGTGACTTTCACTTTTACTTGAGTCATTTTCTATTAAGGTATCTTTACTTTTACTCAAGTATGGTAGTTTTTCCACTACTGAGTGTCCTGTACTGGAGTTCATACTGGACATGGAGAGGTCTGACCTGTCTGCTTCCCTGTACTGGAGTTCATACTGGACATGGAGAGGTCTGACCTGTCTGCTTCCCTGTACTGGAGTTCATACTGGACATGGAGAGGTCTGACCTGTCTGCTTCCCTGTACTGGAGTTCATACTGGACATGAGGAGGTCTTACCTGTCTGCTTCCCTGTACTTGAGTTCATACTGGACATGAGGAGGTCTGACCTGTCTGCTTCCCTGTACTGGAGTTCATACTGGACATGGAGAGGTCTGACCTGTCTGCTTCCCTGTACTGGAGTTCATACTGGACATGGAGAGGTCTGACCTGTCTGCTTCCCTGTACTGGAGTTCATACTGGACATGGAGAGGTCTGACCTGTCTGCTTCCCTGTACTGGAGTTCATACTGGACATGGGGAGGTCTGACCTGTCTGCTTCCCTGTACTGGAGTTCATACTGGACATGGAGAGGTCTGACCTGTCTGCTTCCCTGTACTGGAGTTCATACTGGACATGAGGAGGTCTGACCTGTCTGCTTCCCTGTACTGGAGTTCATACTGGACATGGAGAAGTCTGACCTGTCTGCTTCCCTGTACTGGAGTTCATACTGGACAGGTCTGACCTGTCTGCTTCCCTGTACTGGAGTTCATACTGGACATGAGGAGGTCTGACCTGTCTGCTTCCCTGTACTGGAGTTCATACTGGACATGGAGAAGTCTGACCTGTCTGCTTCCCTGTACTGGAGTTCATACTGGACAGGTCTGACCTGTCTGCTTCCCTGTACTGGAGTTCATACTGGACATGGAGAGGTCTGACCTGTCTGCTTCCCTGTACTGGAGTTCATACTGGACATGGAGAAGTCTGACCTGTCTGCTTCCCTGTACTGGAGTTCATACTGGACAGGTCTGACCTGTCTGCTTCCCTGTACTGGAGTTCATACTGGACATGGAGAAGTCTGACCTGCTTCCCTGTACTGGAGTTCATACTGGACATGGAGAAGTCTGACCTGTCTGCTTCCCTGTACTGGAGTTCATACTGGACAGGTCTGACCTGTCTGCTTAAGGAGAGAATATGCATCTGACAGATGACTCTGATGGAATGTCTGTAACATTACTGTTTCTGTTATTTTGTGTAAATGACCATGGAAAGTAGCGAGGTATTTTCACTTTAACAAGCTCATATCAAAGTGTTATATCAGAACGGGACGTCCCATCTTAATGTGGCCATGGAGTGGAATGCAATATTACCTTCAGTTCCTATTTGAAAGAATAGAAAAAAATCACACTTCCCAAATGTTTTCCTTTCTTATATATGGAGATTGTTCCCATTTGTCCTGTTAGACTCTGAGTTTACAGCTCAACAGGACTGTTGTCATGGTTGTCCCTCTTGCATTAAGTACCTGGACATGTTGTCCTCTTCACTGTAAAGCAACTCAACATGTCCAATGTGATTTCATTTCATTTGACTTTCAAAAGAGAAGTGGACAAAACATTACAATAAATAATACAAAAAATCTACCAATTATTTTCTTACCAGACTTGGCATTCCCTTGGCATTGAAGTAAATTTAAAAAATCCAGAATTGAGATCCAATATCCAGGGAAAGAGAGTTGTAAAGGCAGATTCAACATATCAAATGATCTATCAGCCGGCAGTGTGGCAGACCAGGGGATTAGGCTCCAACGTCACGACCCCCCTCCCGCCCACACACCATCCCTCACACAGGCCTCCAGCCTCCCCCTGCTTAACAACATGGTACAGTCCAGCCAGGTTATATAGCTATAGGCTCCTCCCTCACACAGGCCTCCAGCCTCCCCCTGCTTAACAACATGGTACAGTCCAGCCAGGTTATATAGCTATAGGCTCCTCCCTCACACAGGCCTCCAGCCTCCCCCTGCTTAACATGGTTATATAGCTTATCACCCCTCCAGCCTGTCAGTCTCCAGCCCAGCACCCCTCCAGCCTGTCAGTCCCCAGCCCAGCACCCCTCCAGCCTGTCAGTCTCCTACCAGCACCCCTCCAGCCTGTCAGTCCCCAGCCCAGCACCCCTCCAGCCTGTCAGTCTCCAGCCCAGCACCCCTCCAGCCTGTCAGTCCCCAGCCCAGCACCCCTCCAGCCTGTCAGTCCCCATCCCAGAACCACTCCAGCATTGGACCGAAAGGTTGCTGGATCGAATCCCCGAAGTGACAAGGTAAAAATCTGTCGTTCTGCCCCTGAACAAGGCAGTTAACCCACTGTTTCTAGGCTGTCATTGTAAATAAGAATTTTTTCTTAACTGACTTGCCTAGTTAAATAAAGGTTAAATAAAAATAAAGATAAATGTTTTGAAAGGCTGGTCATGACTCACAACAACTCCATCATCCCAGACACCCTGGACCCACTCCAATTCACATACCACCCCAACAGATCCACAGATGACGCAATCTCAATCACACTCCACACTGTCCTTTCCCACCTAGACAAAAGGAACACCTATGTGAGAATGCTGTTCATTGACTACAGCTCAGCGTTCAACCCCATACTGCCCTCAAAGCTCATCACTAAGCTAAGGATCCTGGAACTGAACACCTCCCTCTGAAACTGGATCCTGGACTTCCTGACCGGCCGCCCCCAGATGGTAAGGGTAGGTAACAACACATCTTCCACGTTGATCCTCAACTCCAACACCATCATAACGGTGGTTGGCCAGATCACCGACGATGATGTGCTTCAAGTTTCAACTTTTAATCTCACATGAACAAGTAACAGTGAAATGCCTTTAACTAAGAACACAACAATGAAATAATCAATAACTATGTATTACTAGAAATAAACACAGGAGAAATAAGAAGAAATATGAAATACACAAAGTAAGTAAGTATACATACTATATACAGTATTAAAATTAAGTGATAGGTACGGAATATGTAATCTATCACAGTGCCATCCGTTTTGTTACCAAAGCCCCATATACTACCCACCACTGAGACCTGTATTCTCTCGTTGGCTGGCCCTCACTACATATTAGTCGCCAAACCCACTAGCTCCAGGTCATCTATAAGTCTTTATTAGGTAAATCCCCGCCTTATCTCAGCTCGCTGGTCACCATAGCAACACCCACCCGTAGCATGCGCTCCAGCAGGTATATCTCACTGGTCATCCCCAAAGCCAGCACCTCCTTTGGCCGCCATTCCTTCCAGTTCTCTGCTGCCAATGACTGGAACGAATTGCAAAAATCTGTATATAGATTCTCTATTGTGTTATTGATTGTACGTTTGTTTATTCTCATGTGTAACTCTGTGTTGTGTTGCTTTGTCTTGGCCAGGTCACAGTTGTAAATGAGAACTAGTTCTCAACTGACCTACCTGGTTAAATAAAGGTGAAATAAAACCTACCTGGTTAAATAAAGGTGAAATAAAACCTACCTGGTTAAATAAAGGTGAAATAAAATCTACCTGGTTAAATAAAGGTGAAATAAAACCTACCTGGTTAAATAAAGGTGAAATAAAACCTACCTGGTTAAATAAAGGTGAAAAAAAACCTACCTGGTTAAATAAAGGTGAAAAAAAACCTACCTGGTTAAATAAAGGTGAAATAAAAAAATAAAGTAAGTAAGTATATTATATACAGACATATTATAATGGAGTGATGGATACACAATAAAGTAAGGGGTCAGGTGACTATATACTGGAGTGATGGAGGTAGATATGTATAGGGATAAGGTGACAGGGATACTGGAGTGATGGAGGTAGATATGTATAGGGGTAAGGTGACAGGGATACTGGAGTGATGGAGGTAGATATCTATAGGGGTAAGGTGACAGGGATACTGGAGTGATGGAGGTAGATATGTATAGGGGTAAGGTGACAGGGATACTGGAGTGATGGAGGTAGATATGTATAGGGGTAAGGTGACTATATACTGGAGTGATGGAGGTAGATATGTATAGGGGTAAGGTGACTATATACTGGAGTGATGGAGGTAGATATCTATAGGGGTAAGGTGACAGGGATACTGGAGTGATGGAGGTAGATATGTATAGGGGTAAGGTGACATGGATACTGGAGTGATGGAGGTAGATATGTATAGGGGTCAGTTGACTATATACTGGAGTGATGGAGGTAGATATGTATAAGGGTAAGGTGACTATATACTGGAGTGATGGAGGTAGATATGTATAGGGGTAAGGTGACTATGTACTGGAGTGATGGAGGTAGATATATATAGGGGTAAGGTGACAGGGATACTGGAGTGATGGAGGTAGATATGTATAGGGGTAAGGTGACAGGGATACTGGAGTGATGGAGGTAGATATGTATAGGGGTAAGGTGACAGGGATACTGGAGTGATGGAGGTAGATATGTATAGGGGTAAGGTGACTATATACTGGAGTGATGGAGGTAGATATGTATAGGGGTAAGGTGACAGGGATACTGGAGTGATGGAGGTAGATATGTATAGGGGTAAGGTGACAGGGATACTGGAGTGATGGAGGTAGATATGTATAGGGGTAAGGTGACAGGGATACTGGAGTGATGGAGGTAGATATGTATAGGGGTAAGGTGACAGGGATACTGGAGTGATGGAGGTAGATATATATAGGGGTAAGGTGACAGGGATACTGGAGTGATGGAGGTAGATATGTATAGGGGTAAGGTGACAGGGATACTGGAGTGATGGAGGTAGATATGTATAGGGGTAAGGTGACTATATACTGGAGTGATGGAGGTAGATATCTATAGGGGTAAGGTGACAGGGATACTGGAGTGATGGAGGTAGATATGTATAGGGGTAAGGTGACAGGGATACTGGAGTGATGGAGGTAGATATGTATAGGGGTAAGGTGACTATATACTGGAGTGATGGAGGTAGATATGTATAGGGGTAAGGTGACAGGGATACTGGAGTGATGGAGGTAGATATGTATAGGGGTAAGGTGACAGGGATACTGGAGTGATGGAGGTAGATATGTATAGGGGTAAGGTGACAGGGATACTGGAGTGATGGAGGTAGATATGTATAGGGGTAAGGTGACAGGGATACTGGAGTGATGGAGGTAGATATGTATAGGGGTAAGGTGACAGGGATACTGGAGTGATGGAGGTAGATATATATAGGGTAAGGTGACAGGGATACTGGAGTGATGGAGGTAGATATGTATAGGGGTAAGGTGACTATATACTGGAGTGATGGAGGTAGATATGTATAGGGGTAAGGTGACTATATACTGGAGTGATGGAGGTAGATATCTATAGGGGTAAGGTGACAGGGATACTGGAGTGATGGAGGTAGATATGTATAGGGGTAAGGTGACAGGGATACTGGAGTGATGGAGGTAGATATGTATAGGGGTAAGGTGACTATATACTGGAGTGATGGAGGTAGATATGTATAGGGGTAAGGTGACAGGGATACTGGAGTGATGGAGGTAGATATGTATAGGGGTAAGGTGACTATATACTGGAGTGATGGAGGTAGATATGTATAGGGGTAAGGTGACAGGGATACTGGAGTGATGGAGGTAGATATGTATAGGGGTAAGGTGACAGGGATACTGGAGTGATGGAGGTAGATATGTATAGGGGTAAGGTGACAGGGATACTGGAGTGATGGAGGTAGATATGTATAGGGGTAAGGTGACAGGGATACTGGAGTGATGGAGGTAGATATGTATAGGGGTAAGGTGACAGGGATACTGGAGTGATGGAGGTAGATATGTATAGGGGTAAGGTGACAGGGATACTGGAGTGATGGAGGTAGATATGTATAGGGGTAAGGTGACAGGGATACTGGAGTGATGGAGGTAGATATGTCTCGCTAGTGCCAGGGTTCATGCTGGTGTGGGATTGGTTAGGTGGATGGCTTGACGGCTGGGTGGGGAATGTAGAGGTTGGGCTTAAGGGTGGAAGGGGAGGGGTAAATAGAGAGTGGACACTGTTGCTCTAAATTTAGCCAATGGCTCGGCTGGGGTAGAGCTAATCCTCTTTGGCCTGAATTAGGATTAGCAGGCAGCTTTACCACCATGCTGCCTCTATCAAATCAAATCAAATTGTATTTGTCACATGCGTCGTAGACAACAGCTGTAGTACCAGGTAATAACATGGTTATATACACAGTACCAGGTAATAACATGGTTATATACACAGTACCAGGTAATAACATGGTTATATACACAGTACCAGTACTGAGTTAATGTGCAGGGATACCAGGTAATAACATGGTTATATACACAGTACCAGTACTGAGTTAATGTGCAGGGGTACCAGGTAATAACATGGTTATATACACAGTACCAGTACTGAGTTAATGTGCAGGGATACCAGGTAATAACATGGTTATATACACAGTACCAGTACTGAGTTAATGTGCAGGGATACCAGGTAATAACATGGTTATATACACAGTACCAGTACTGGGTTAATGTGCAGGGATACCAGGCAAATAACATGGTTATATACACAGTACCAGTACTGAGTTAATGTGCAGGGGTACCAGGTAATAACATGGTTATATACACAGTACCAGTACTGAGTTAATGTGCAGGGATACCAGGTAATAACATGGCTATATACACAGTACCAGTACTGAGTTAATGTGCAGGGGTACCAGGTAATAACATGGCTATATACCAGTACTGAGTTAATGTGCAGGGATACCAGGTAATAACATGGTTATATACACAGGGTACCAGTACTAAGTTAATGTGCAGGGGTACCAGGTAATAACATGGTTATATACACAGGGTACCAGTACTGAGTTAATGTGCAGGGATACCAGGTAATACCATGGTTATATACACAGTACCAGTACTAAGTTAATGTGCAGGGGTACCAGGTAATAACATGGTTATATACACAGGGTACCAGTACTGAGTTAATGTGCAGGGATACCAGGTAATAACATGGTTATATACACAGTACCAGTACTGGGTTAATGTCCAGGGATACCAGGAAATAACATGGTTATATACACAGTACCAGTACTGAGTTAATGTGCAGGGATACCAGGTAATAACACGGTTATATACACAGGGTACCAGTACTGAGTCAATGTGCAGGGATACCAGGTAATAACCTGGCTATATACACAGTACCAGTACTGAGTTAATGTCCAGGGATACCAGGTAATAACATGGTTATATACACAGGGTACCAGTACTGAGTTAATGTGCAGGGATACCAGGTAATAACATGGTTATATACACAGTACCAGTACTGAGTTAATGTCCAGGCATACCAGGTAATAACCTGGTTATATACACAGGGTACCAGTACTGAGTTAATGTGCAGGGATACCAGGTAATAACATGGTTATATACCAGTACTGAGTTAATGTGCAGGGATACCAGGTAATAACATGGTTATATACACAGTACCAGTACTGAGTTAATGTGCAGGGATACCAGGTAATAACATGGTTATATACACAGTACCAGTACTGAGTTAATGTGCAGGGATACCAGGTAATAACATGGTTATATACACAGGGTACCAGTACTGAGTTAATGTGCAGGGATACCAGGTAATAACATGGTTATATACCAGTACTGAGTTAATGTGCAGGGATACCAGGTAATAACATGGTTATATACACAGTACCAGTACTGAGTTAATGTGCAGGGATGCCAGGTAATAACATGGTTATATACACAGGGTTCCAGTACTGGGTTAATGTGCAGGGATACCAGGTAATAACATGGTTATATACACAGGGTACCAGTACTGAGTTAATGTGCAGGGATACCAGGTAATAACATGGTTATATACACAGTACCAGTACTGAGTTAATGTCCAGGCATACCAGGTAATAACCTGGTTATATACACAGGGTACCAGTACTGAGTTAATGTGCAGGGATACCAGGTAATAACATGGTTATATACCAGTACTGAGTTAATGTGCAGGGATACCAGGTAATAACATGGTTATATACACAGTACCAGTACTGAGTTAATGTGCAGGGATGCCAGGTAATAACATGGTTATATACCAGTACTGAGTTAATGTGCAGGGATACCAGGTAATAACATGGTTATATACACAGGGTTCCAGTACTGGGTTAATGTGCAGGGATACCAGGTAATAACATGGTTATATACCAGTACTGAGTTAATGTGCAGGCATACCAGGTAATAACATGGTTATATACCAGTACTGAGTTAATGTGCAGGGATACCAGGTAATAACATGGTTATATACCAGTACTGAGTTAATGTGCAGGGATACCAGGTAATAACATGGTTATATACCAGTACTGAGTTAATGTGCAGGGATACCAGGTAATAACATGGTTATATACACAGGGTACCAGTACTGAGTTAATGCGCAGGGATACCAGGTAATAACATGGTTATATACACAGTACCAGTACTGAGTTAATGTGTAGGGATACCAGGTAATAACATGGTTATATACACAGGGTACCAGTACTGAGTTAATGTGCAGGGATACCAGGTAATAACAGGGTTATATACACAGTACCAGTACTGAGTTAATGTGTACGGATACCAGGTAATAACATGGTTATATACACAGGGTTCCAGTACTGAGTCAATGTGCAGGGATACCAGGTAATAACATGGTACCCCTGCCTCGTCCCAGTGCCCAAGAAGGCACACCCCACTGTCCTGAATGACTTCAGACCTGTAGCGCTAACATCCCACATCATGAAGACCCTGGAAAGGTTAGTCCTCGCTCACCTCAGACCCCTGGTGTGTTCATCAATGGACCCCCTGCAGTTTGCATACCAGCACAACATCGGGGTGGATGATGCTATCATCTACCTTCTGCAGAGGGCCTACTCTCACCTGGACAACGCAGGTTGCACTGTGAGGGTCATGTTTTTTGACTTCTCCAGTGCCTTCAACACCATTCAGCCCCTGCTACTGGGTGAGAAGATGAAGAGTATGAAAGTGGAAGCACCCTTAGTCTCCTGGGTCACGGACTGCCTGACCGGTAGGCCACAATTTGTGAGACTACAGAGCTGTGTGTCAGAACGGGCAGTGAGCAACACAGGAGCCCCCCAGGGAACGGTCCTGTCCCCCTTCCTGTTCACCCTCTACACCTCAGACTTCAGATATAACTCTGAAACATGCCACCTACAGAAGTTCTCGGATGACTCTGCTATTGTAGGGTGCATCAGGGGTGGGCAGGAGGAGGAGTACAGGAGCACAATCAGTGACTTTGTGTTGTGGTGTGAGCAGAACAAAGGAGATGGTGGTGGACTTCAGGAGAACCAAGGCGCAACTTACTGCAGTCCCTATACAGGGGATGGATGTGGAAATGGTTGGTTCATACAAGTACAAGTTAGCGGAGACTGCATTCACAGTAAACGCTGCAAATAAAGTAAACGCCTGCCTGCCTGCCTGCCTGCCTGCCTGCTGCCTGCCTGCCTGCCTGCCTGCCTGCCTGCCTGCCTGCCTGCCACATCTCTGTTTAGAGGCAGGCCTGAGACAGAGAATGGGGAGATAAATACAGGAGAAATCTTACTAAGCATAGAATAATAAGTTATTGAATAGAAGATATTTGAGTTTTGGTGATTTAGTTGTTTTCTGATAAATGGGGCAATCATCTGATTAAAAGGAAAGAGTATTAGTGAATCACTCATTCAGACTAGTAGACTAGTAGTACATCAGATCACAGTATAACATCCTGTGTAGCAGTCAGGGTCATGTTCCCAGGCTTTAGACTGTGTAGCAGTCAGGGTCATGTTCCCAGGCTTTAGACTGTGTAGCAGTCAGGGTCATGTTCCCAGGCTTTAGACTGTGTAGCAGTCAGGGTCATGTTCCCAGGCTTTAGACTGTGTAGCAGTCAGGGTCATGTTCCCAGGCGTTAGACTGTGTAGCAGTCAGGGTCATGTTCCCAGGCTTTAGACTGTGTAGCAGTCAGGGTCATGTTCCCAGGCTTTAGACTGTGTAGCAGTCAGGGTCATGTTCCCAGGCGTTAGACTGTGTAGCAGTCAGGGTCATGTTCCCAGGCGTTAGACTGTGTAGCAGTCAGGGTCATGTTCCCAGGCGTTAGACTGTGTAGCAGTCAGGGTCATGTTCCCAGGCTTTAGACTGTGTAGCAGTCAGGGTCATGTTCCCAGGCTTTAGACTGTGTAGCTGTCAGGGTCATGTTCCCAGGCTTTAGACTGTGTAGCAGTCAGGGTCATGTTCCCAGGCTTTAGACTGTGTAACTGTCAGGGTCATGTTCCCAGGCTTTAGACTGTGTAGCTGTCAGGGTCATGTTCCCAGGCTTTAGACTGTGTAGCAGTCAGGGTCATGTTCCCAGGCTTTAGACTGTGTAGCAGTCAGGGTCATGTTCCCAGGCTTTAGACTGTGTAGCTGTCAGGGTCATGTTCCCAGGCTTTAGACTGTGTAGCAGTCAGGGTCATGTTCCCAGGCTTTAGACTGTGTAGCAGTCAGAGTTATGTTCCCAGGCTTTAGACTGTGTAGCTCTCAGGGTCATGTTCCCAGGCTTTAGACTGTGTAGCAGTCAGGGTCATGTTCCCAGGCTTTAGACTGTGTAGCTGTCAGGGTCATGTTCCCAGGCTTTAGACTGTGTAGCTGTCAGGGTCATGTTCCCAGGCTTTAGACTGTGTAGCTGTCAGGGTCATGTTCCCAGGCTTTAGACTGTGTAGCTGTCAGGGTCATGTTCCCAGGCTTTAGACTGTGTAGCTGTCAGGGTCATGTTCCCAGGCTTTAGACTGTGTAGCTGTCAGGGTCATGTTCCCAGGCTTTAGACTGTGTAGCTGTCAGGGTCATGTTCCCAGGCTTTAGACTGTGTAGCAGTCAGGGTCATGTTCCCAGGCTTTAGACTGTGTAGCTGTCAGGGTCATGTTCCCAGGCTTTAGACTGTGTAGCAGTCAGGGTCATGTTCCCAGGCTTTAGACTGTGTAGCTGTCAGGGTCATGTTCCCAGGCTTTAGACTGTGTAGCAGTCAGGGTCATGTTCCCAGGCTTTAGACTGTGTAGCTGTCAGGGTCATGTTCCCAGGCTTTAGACTGTGTAGCTGTCAGGGTCATGTTCCCAGGCTTTAGACTGTGTAGCTGTCAGGGTCATGTTCCCAGGCTTTAGACTGTGTAGCTGTCAGGGTCATGTTCCCAGGCTTTAGACTGTGTAGCAGTCAGGGTCATGTTCCCAGGCTTTAGACTGTGTAGCTGTCAGGGTCATGTTCCCAGGCTTTAGACTGTGTAGCAGTCAGGGTCATGTTCCCAGGCTTTAGACTGTGTAGCTGTCAGGGTCATGTTCCCAGGCTTTAGACTGTGTAGCAGTCAGGGTCATGTTCCCAGGCTTTAGACTGTGTAGCTGTCAGGGTCATGTTCCCAGGCTTTAGACTGTGTAGCAGTCAGGGTCATGTTCCCAGGCTTTAGACTGTGTAGCAGTCAGGGTCATGTTCCCAGGCTTTAGACTGTGTAGCAGTCAGGGTCATGTTCCCAGGCTTTAGACTGTGTAGCTGTCAGGGTCATGTTCCCAGGCTTTAGACTGTGTAGCAGTCAGGGTCATGTTCCCAGGCTTTAGACTGTGTAACTGTCAGGGTCATGTTCCCAGGCTTTAGACTGTGTAGCTGTCAGGGTCATGTTCCCAGGCTTTAGACTGTGTAGCAGTCAGGGTCATGTTCCCAGGCTTTAGACTGTGTAGCAGTCAGGGTCATGTTCCCAGGCTTTAGACTGTGTAGCTGTCAGGGTCATGTTCCCAGGCTTTAGACTGTGTAGCAGTCAGGGTCATGTTCCCAGGCTTTAGACTGTGTAGCAGTCAGAGTTATGTTCCCAGGCTTTAGACTGTGTAGCAGTCAGGGTCATGTTCCCAGGCTTTAGACTGTGTAGCTGTCAGGGTCATGTTCCCAGGCTTTAGACTGTGTAGCTGTCAGGGTCATGTTCCCAGGCTTTAGACTGTGTAGCAGTCAGGGTCATGTTCCCAGGCTTTAGACTGTGTAGCAGTCAGGGTCATGTTCCCAGGCTTTAGACTGTGTAGCTGTCAGGGTCATGTTCCCAGGCTTTAGACTGTGTAGCAGTCAGGGTCATGTTCCCAGGCTTTAGACTGTGTAGCAGTCAGGGTCATGTTCCCAGGCTTTAGACTGTGTAGCAGTCAGGGTCATGTTCCCAGGCTTTAGACTGTGTAGCTGTCAGGGTCATGTTCCCAGGCTTTAGACTGTGTAGCAGTCAGGGTCATGTTCCCAGGCTTTAGACTGTGTAGCTGTCAGGGTCATGTTCCCAGGCTTTAGACTGTGTAGCAGTCAGGGTCATGTTCCCAGGCTTTAGACTGTGTAGCTGTCAGGGTCATGTTCCCAGGCTTTAGACTGTGTAGCAGTCAGGGTCATGTTCCCAGGCTTTAGACTGTGTAGCAGTCAGGGTCATGTTCCCAGGCTTTAGACTGTGTAGCAGTCAGGGTCATGTTCCCAGGCTTTAGACTGTGTAGCAGTCAGGGTCATGTTCCCAGGCTTTAGACTGTGTAGCAGTCAGGGTCATGTTCCCAGGCTTTAGACTGTGTAGCAGTCAGGGTCATGTTCCCAGGCTTTAGACTGTGTAGCAGTCAGGGTCATGTTCCCAGGCTTTAGACTGTGTAGCAGTCAGGGTCATGTTCCCAGGCTTTAGACTGTGTATGTAGTAAACTGAAGGAGAGCTGCTAGTCCCTGATAGATAGATAGATAGATAGATAGATAGATAGATAGATAGATAGATAGATAGATAGATAGATAGATAGATAGATAGATAGATAGATAGATAGATAGATAGATAGATAGATAGATAGATAGATAGATAGATAGATAGATAGATAGATAGATACAGTGGGGAGAACAAGTATTTGATACACTGCCGATTTTGCAGGTTTTCCTACTTACAAAGCATGTAGAGGTCTGTAAGTTTTATCATAGATACACTTCAACTGTGAGAGACGGAATCTAAAACAAAAATCCCGAAAATCACATTGTATGATTTTTAAATAATTAATTTGCATTTTATTGCATGACATAAGTATTTGATCACCTACCAACCAGTAAGAATTCCGGCTCTCACAGACCTGTTAGTTTTTCTTTAAGAAGCTCTCCTGTTCTCCACTCATTACCTGTATTAACTGCACCTGTTTGAACTCGTTACCTGTATAAAAGACACCTGTCCACACACTTAATCAAACAGACTCCAACCTCTCCACAATGGCCAAGACCAGAGAGCTGTGTAAGGACATCAGGGATAAAATTGCAGACCTGCACAAGGCTGGGATGGGCTACAGGACAATAGGCAAGCAGCTTGGTGAGAAGGCAACAACTGTTGGCGCAATTATTAGAAAATGGAAGAAGTTCAAGATGATGGTCAATCTCCCTGGGTCTGGGGCACCATGCAAGATCTCACTTCGTGGGGCATCAATGATCATGAGGAAGGTGAGGGATCAGCCCAGAACTACACGGCAGAACCTGGTCAATGACCTGAAGAGAGCTGGGACCACAGTCTCAAAGAAAACCATTAGTAACACACTACGCAGTCATGGATTAAAATCCTGCAGCGCACGCAAGGTCCCCTGCTCAAGCCAGCGCATGTCCAGGCCCGTCTGAAGTTTGCCAATGACCATCTGGATGATCCAGAGGAGGAATGGGAGAAGGTCATGTGGTCTGATGAGACAAAAATAGAGCTTTTTGGTCTAAACTCCACTCGTCGTGTTTGGAGGAAGAAGAAGGATGAGTACAACCCCAAGAACACCATCCCAAACGTGAAGCATTGAGGTGGAAACATCATTCTTTGGGGATGCTTTTCTGCAAAGGGGACAGGACGACTGCACCGTATTGAGGGGAGGATGGATGGGGCCATGTATCGCGAGATCTTGGCCAACAACCTCCTTCCCTCAGTAAGAGCATTGAAGATGGGTTGTGGCTGGGTCTTCCAGCATGACAATGACCCGAAACACACAGCCAGGGCAACTAAGGAGTGGCTCCGTAAGAAGCATCTCAAGGTCCTGGAGTGGCCTAGCCAGTCTCCAGACCTGAACCCAATAGAAAATCTTTGGAGGGAGCTGAAAGTCCGTATTGCCCAGCGACAGCCCCGAAACCTGAAGGATCTGGATGGAGGAGTGGGCCAAAATCCCTGCTGCAGTGTGTGCAAACCTGGTCAAGAACTACAGGAAACGTATGATCTCTGTAATTGCAAACAAAGGTTTCTGTACCAAATATTAAGTTCTGCTTTTCTGATGTATCAAATACTTATGTCATTCAATAAAATGCAAATTAATTACTTAAAAATCACACAATGTGATTTTCTGGATTTTTGTTTTAGATTCCGTCACTCACAGTTGAAGAGTACCTATGATAAAAATTACAGACTTCTACATGCTTTGTAAGTAGGAAAACCTGCAAAATCGGCAGTGTATCAAATACTTGTTCTCCCCACTGTAGATAGATACTTACAATATTGCACGTGATATGATATAACAACTGTACATGAATATGTATCAACAGACCTGAATGAATAAATAAGTCCTGAGTGAATGAGTGATAACCAGAGAGTTACTCACGGATGGATGCATAATTGTTAAACTAGGTCCTAACACACAACAGTTCCAGGCAGGAAGGACCTCCTGTAGCTCTCTCTGGCACACTGTGGTGGGATCAGTCTGTGATTGAAGATGCTCCTCTGCATCATAACCATGGCATGCAAAGTGTGGGTGACGTTGTCCATGATGGCCAGCAGTTTGTCCAGGATCCGTCTCTCCGCCACCTCCTCTAGAGTGTCAAGGCTAATCCCCAGAACAGAGCTAGCCTTCCTGATCAGCTTATTTACCCGAGAAGCATCACCAGCCGTTATGTTGGCACCCTAGCACACCACTGGTAGAAGGTATGCAGTAGTTTACTGCACACGTTGAAGGACCTGAGCCTCCTCAGAAAGTAGAGTCGGCTCTGGCCCTTTTTGTACAGATCCCCAGTGTTACCAGCCCATTCCAGCCTGTTGTCCATATGGACACTTATTGTGGCCTACCGGTCAGGTGGTCCGTGACCCAGGAGACTAAGGTTACTTCCACTTTCATCCTCCTCATCTTCTCACCCAGTAGCAGGGGCTGAATGGTGTTGAAGGCACTGGAGAAGTCAGGTGAGAGTAGGCCCTCTGCAGAAGGTAGATGAATGCATCATCCACCCCGATGTTGCACTGGTATGCGAACTGATATTGTTTTAACGGAGGTGTCATGTGCAAAGTGGGGGTGGGACAGCCGAGAAGGTTTGTGGCCTGGAACGCTGGAGGGGAGGTGAACAGGGCTAATATCGTACCTGTTAAAAATTTGGTTCAGCTCATTGGCTCTGTCCTGGGTCCCCTCCGTCTGCCCACCTTTTGGACTTTTTGAAGCCAGTGATATTTCTCAAACCCTTCCACACCTCTCTCACCTGGCTCTGCCTCAGCTTGTCCTCCATCTTCTCCTTATACCCTCTCTTCCCCTCAGCAATCCGCAACTTCAGCTCCCTCTGGATGCATTTCAATTTGTCCTTGTCCCCCTCCTTGAAGGCCCTCTTCTTCTCATTCAGCAGGGCCTTCAGGTCGCTGGTGACCCAGGGTTTATTATTTGGAAAACAGCGTACCTTCCTGGTGGGTACAGTGTTGTCTACACAAAAATTAATATAGTCTGTTATGCAGTCAGTGAGTCTATCGATGTCCTCCCCATGAGCCTCACAGAGCACATCCCAGTCTGTTGTTTCAAAACAGTCCTGTAGGGCCTCATTCGCCTCCGGGGACCATCTCCTAATAGTCCTGGTGGTCGCAGGCTGCTGTTGGACCAAAGGCCTGTAGAGTGGGGTGAGGTGGACAAGGTTGTGATCCGATCTACCGAGGGGAGGGAGTGCAGTGGAGTTGTATGCGTTCTTAACATTAGCATATAACAAGTCCAGCTGGGCTCTGTTGTAAATAAATATTTATTTTATTTTTTATTTCACCTTTATTTAACCAGGTAGGTTTTATTTCACCTTTATTTAACCAGGTATGTTTTATTTCACCTTTATTTAACCAGGTAGGTCAGTTGAGAACTAGTTCTCATTTACAACTGTGACCTGGCCAAGACAAAGCAAAGCAGTGGGACAAAAACAACACAGAGTTACACATGAGAATAAACAAACGTACAGTCAATAACACAATAGAGATTCTATACAGAGTGCAAATGTAGTGCAAAATGCAGTAAGGTTAGGAAGACAATAAATAGGCCATAGTGGTGAAATAAGTTACAAATTAGCATTAACACTGGAATGATGGAATGTGCAAATTATGATGTGCAAATAGAGATACTGGAGTGTAAAATGAGCTAAAATAATAAATATGGGGATGAGGTAGTAGGGTGGGCTATTTACAGAAGGGCTGTATACAGGTGCAGTGATCGATAAGCAGCTTTGACAGCTGATGCTTAAAGTTAGTGAGGGAGATAGGAACCTCCAGCTTCAATGATTTTTGCAATTCGTTCCAGTCATTGGCAGCAGAGAACTGGAAGGAATGGCGGCCAAAGGAGGTGTTGGCTTTGGGGGTGACCAGTGAGATATACCTGCTGGAGCGCATACTACGGGTGGGTGTTGCTATGGTGACCAGCGAGCTGAGATAAGGAAATTGTTGTAAATAATTGAGGACTCATTCACGCTAAACGTAAGAAAAAATGCCTCAGTGATAAAAGGACCGCTAAAACCTGATGAGCAAGGTAGCAAACTGATGGAGAGGAGCACAGTTGGTCTCCTCTCCTCTCCTCTCCTCTCCTCTCCTCTCCTCTCCTCTCCTCTCCTCTCCTCTCTGGTTCTTCTTTAAAGACTGATTAGCTGAACCTGTCTGACTTCACACTCTCCTGACTCAAACTGCTCTACTGATTTTTTACACAATACAATATATTTTATATATTTTTACAAATGTTAACTTTATTGGTTCTGGGTCAAAATTCTCAGCAAATATTTCAGAAAAATATTTAATTCTACATTATGAAACATTAAATACTTTCATTCTCCAAATATGAATTTAAACTCCAAACAGCAGTCCACGAAAAAGGTTATGAATTATCAGTGAACCATTTGAAGATGTCTCCCTTGTTCTCTGCAATCCACTTCATGTTGGCTTTGGTTCTCTCCAGGGCCTGGTCTACTGCTAGTGTGGCTGAACCAAAACCCTGCTCCGCATTCTCCTCAATGAACTGCTGCAACTATAGGACCAGAGAATGGACAGGTTATTATGATAGTATTAATCTATAGGACCAGAGAATGGACAGGTTATTATGATAGTATTAATCTATAGAACCAGAGAATGGACAGGTTATTACGATAGTATTAATCTATAGGACCAGAGAATGGACAGGCTATTATGACAGTATTAATATACATAGAACCAGAGAATGGACAGGTTATTATGATAGTATTAATCTATAGAACCAGAGAATGGACAGGTTATTACGATAGTATTAATCTATAGGACCAGAGAATGGACAGGTTATTATGATAGTATTAATCTATAGGACCAGAGAATGGACAGGTTATTATGATAGTATTGATCTATAGAACCAGAGAATGGACAGGTTATTACGATAGTATTAATCTATAGGACCAGAGAATGGACAGGCTATTATGACAGTATTAATATACATAGAACCAGAGAATGGACAGGTTATTACGATAGTATTAATCTATAGGACCAGAGAATGGACAGGTTATTATGACAGTATTAATATATAGGACCAGAGAATGGACAGGTTATTATGACAGTATTAATATATAGAACCAGAGAATGGACAGGTTATTATGACAGTATTAATCTATAGGACCAGAGAATGGACAGGTTATTATGACAGTATTAATCTATAGAACCAGAGAATGGACAGGTTATTAGGACAGTATTAATATATAGGACCAGAGAATGGACAGGTTATTAGGACAGTAGAGGGGACATTTGGCCCATGTTTGGCTGACTGTTTCGTAGATTATGACAGGATACACCCTGATAAAGGTTTGTTTGACTGAAACGTTGTATAGATCCATTAAATGTTTAGAAGCATCTAGACCACCAGTGTGAGAAGCTCCCTAACTGAATGGGCTGTACCTGTTGAAGTTCAAACTCTGAGGAGAAGCGCCTGGTGATGCCTTCAATGAGCCGTGCGAAGGACATCGATCCACCTCCATAACTACAAGATGAGACGACAGAAATATGGTCAAAATTCAACACATTAAAAAAATCAATGATTGTGCCCAAATGGCTCGGACAAAGTCCCAAGCCAAAGACTGGCCCACAACATTAACTTATATGGCACTGCTTTTGACCAGAGGACCCAACCATTCTGTCATGTAATGAACATAGAATGAATAACTGACAATACATTAAACTGTTCACATTAGAGGGATGTGTTACAGACATGTTGGATTCTACTCACTCATTAAATAAGTGGTCCCAGTTGGCTCTGACAAAGTCCCAAGCCAAAGACTGGCCCACAACATTACCAGCAATGTACACAATGGTGAACGTGGCATCCTGTTTACGAATCATCTCTGGATCCAGGCAGTAGTTCAGATACCTGAAACCCAAACACACAGATCAGACCCATCCTGAATGATCCTTCATAACCACATTGATCAACTACTACTATCTGACTCCTATCCACTGCACTCCTTTTGACCAGAGCCCATAGGACTCATAGAGGGTCCAGAGAGCAGTAGTGCACTATATATATAAGGAATAGGGTTCCATTTGGGACACAGTCTCGGTCCTCCCTGGTACAGGCCAGACGTTCTCCTCAACGGTTCACTAACCAGGGATCCCTGGTACAGGCCAGACGTTCTCCTCAACGGTTCACTAACCAGGGATCCCTGGTACAGGCCAGATGTTCTCCTCAACGGTTCACTAACCAGGGATCCCTGGTACAGGCCAGACGTTCTCCTCAACGGTTCACTAACCAGGGATCCCTGGTACAGGCCAGATGTTCTCCTCAACGGTTCACTAACCAGGGATCCCTGGTACAGGCCAGACGTTCTCCTCAACGGTTCACTAACCAGGGATCCCTGGTACAGGCCAGATGTTCTCCTCACCTGTTCAGTAACCAGGGATCCCTGGTACAGGCCAGATGTTCTCCTCACCTGTTCAGTAACCAGGGATCCCTGGTACAGGCCAGACGTTCTCCTCACCTGTTCAGTAACCAGGGATCCCTGGTACAGGCCAGACGTTCTCCTCAACGGTTCACTAACCAGGGATCCCTGGTACAGGCCAGATGTTCTCCTCAACGGTTCACTAACCAGGTATCCCTGGTACAGGCCAGACGTTCTCCTCAACGGTTCACTAACCAGGGATCCCTGGTACAGGCCAGATGTTCTCCTCAACGGTTCACTAACCAGGGATCCCTGGTACAGGCCAGACGTTCTCCTCAACGGTTCACTAACCAGGGATCCCTGGTACAGGCCAGATGTTCTCCTCACCTGTTCAGTAACCAGGGATCCCTGGTACAGGCCAGATGTTCTCCTCACCTGTTCAGTAACCAGGGATCCCTGGTACAGGCCAGACGTTCTCCTCACCTGTTCAGTAACCAGGGATCCCTGGTACAGGCCAGACGTTCTCCTCACCTGTTCAGTAACCAGGGAACCCTGGTACAGGCCAGGGCATACATCAGCTTGTCAGCCTCAGAGGCGATGGAAGCCTCTTTGTACATCCTCCAGGCGAAGTCCCACTCCTCCACCCCTCCTGCTGCGATGGCACTACAGTACACCGTCTGCCTCAGGTTAGGGTGAATCCTGGATAATACAATGTAGGTCATCATCACATCAGGCCATCAAAGGCCAGAGTCAAGGTGAAAAGAACAGTCATCAACACTAGGGTTGGAATCAATAACAGTCATCAACACTAAGGTTGAAATCAATAACAATGAGGAGGAGAGGAGAGGAGAGGAGAGGAGAGGAGAGGAGAGGAGAGGAGAGGAGAGGAGAGGAGAGGAGAGGAGAGGAGAGGAGAGGAGAGGAGAGGAGAGGAGAGGAGAGGAGAGGAGAGGAGAGGAGAGGGATCTCTGTACTCACGGGTTGTTCTCAGGCGTATTCATCCAGTGTTTGAACCAGCCTGTAGTCAGCTCATCACAGCCTGCTACTCCAGTACTGCAGGCTATAGAGATGGCATTCACCTGGTTGTACCTGGAGACGGGAGACGAATGTAAATACTCTTAACGGTATACTGACTAGATTCCTGATATCTGGATAAAATCTGTCATTTTGTTTTGTCATCTAAAACGAATTTCCTCCTTGTTGCATAAATCCATCATTTTGAAAAGGTAGACATTCTTACTGGTCAGTATGTTTCTCAGGAATCTTGGTCCAGTCAGCAGTGATGGTCCTGAAGTGGTTGAAAAGAGGTGTGACTTGTTTATTGAGGTAAGCCTGAAAGATAAAAACATCACAATATATCAGAGTTATTGGATGACAATATCACCTGCATTCCTCAGTATCATTCAGAATGGAACTGAGTTCATCTTAATAGCAGATTTGATTAAAAACAAATATTCAGTAATATTCAGAAGTCTAGGGTTGAGTATATTCCATTTACAGTACAGTGGTCATAATGAATAGGGTCCCATATAGGGCTCTAGTCAGAGTACTACATAATGAATAGGGTCCCATATAGGGCTCTAGTTAGAGTAGAGTACAACATAATGAATAGGGTCCCATATAGGGCTCTAGTCAGAGTAGAGTACTACATAATGAATAGGGTCCCATATAGGGCTCTAGTCAGAGTAGAGTACTACATAATGAATAGGGTCCCATATAGGGCTCTAGTCAGAGTAGAGTACTACATAATGAATAGGGTCCCATATAGGGCTCTAGTCAGAGTACTACACAATGAATAGGGTCCCATATAGGGCTCTAGTCAGAGTACTACATAATGAATAGGGTCCCATATAGGGCTCTAGTCAGAGTAGAGTACAACATAATGAATAGGGTCCCATATAGGGCTCTAGTCAGAGTAGAGTACTACATAATGAATAGGGTCCCATATAGGGCTCTAGTCAGAGTAGAGTACTACATAATGAATAGGGTCCCATATAGGGCTCTAGTCAGAGTAGAGTACAACATAATGAATAGGGTCCCATATAGGGCTCTAGTCAGAGTACTACATAATGAATAGGGTCCCATATAGGGCTCTAGTCAGAGTAGAGTACTACATAATGAATAGGGTCCCATATAGGGCTCTAGTCAGAGTAGAGTACTACATAATGAATAGGGTCCCATATAGGGCTCTAGTCAGAGTAGAGTACAACATAATGAATAGGGTCCCATATAGGGCTCTAGTCAGAGTAGAGTACTACATAATGAATAGGGTCCCATATAGGGCTCTAGTCAGAGTAGAGTACTACATAATGAATAGGGTCCCATATAGGGCTCTAGTCAGAGTACTACATAATGAATAGGGTCCCATATAGGGCTCTAGTCAGAGTAGAGTACAACATAATGAATAGGGTCCCATATAGGGCTCTAGTCAGAGTAGAGTACAACATAATGAATAGGGTCCCATATAGGGCTCTAGTCAGAGTACTACATAATGAATAGGGTCCCATATAGGGCTCTAGTCAGAGTAGAGTACAACATAATGAATAGGGTCCCATATAGGGCTCTAGTCAGAGTAGAGTACTACATAATGAATAGGGTCCCATATAGGGCTCTAGTCAGAGTAGAGTACTACATAATGAATAGGGTGCCATTTAAGACCCAGATATAAGACTGACCTGCATGGGTCCGTAGACTTCACTGCGGTCAAACATGAGGAAGAAGTAGGCCATGTTCCTGTCAGCCGTCTGCCAGGGCATGTACTCTCTCTCCCTCTGAAGGAACAGGGTGGTTCTCAGAGCCAGTGTAGTGCTCACTGTCCTAGCCCTGACAAGAACACATACAGCTAAACATCCGAATACCCTTTATTCATCAAGTACATTTACAAGAACCAGGATATAGACCTGACAAATGGTGCTGACAACATATAGACAGAATACAGACAGAGGACTTTACTGATAGTCTACATACAGACAGAATATAGACAGAGGACTTTACTGATAGTCTACATACAGACAGAATATAGACAGAGGACTTTACTGATAGTCTACATACAGACAGAATATAGACAGAGGACTTTACTGATAGTCTACATACAGACAGAATATAGACAGAGGACTTTACTGATAGATACATACAGACAGAATATAGACAGAGGACTTTACTGATAGTCTACATACAGACAGAATACAGACAGAGGACTTTACTGATAGTCTACATACAGACAATATAGACAGAGGGCTTTACTGATAGATACATATAGACAGAATATAGACAGAGGACTTTACCTATAGTCTACATACAGACAGAATATAGACAGAGGACTTTACTGATAGATACATATAGACAGAATATAGACAGAGGACTTTACTGATAGTCTACATACAGACAGAATACAGACAGAGGACTTTACTGATAGTCTACATACAGACAGAGGACTTTACTGATAGTCTACATTCAGACAGAATATAGACAGAGGACTTTGCTGATAGTCTACATGCAGACAGAATATAGACAGAGGACTTTACTGTTAGTCTACATACAGACAGAATACAGACAGAGGACTTTACTGATAGTGTACATACAGACAGAATATAGACAGAGGACTTTACTGATAGATACATATAGACAGAATATAGACAGAGGACTTTACTGATAGTCTACATACAGACAGAATACAGACAGAGGACTTTACTGATAGTCTACATACAGACAGAGGACTTTACTGATAGTCTACATTCAGACAGAATATAGACAGAGGACTTTACTGATTGTCTACATACAGACAGCATATAGACAGAGGACTTTACTGATAGTCTACATGCAGACAGAATATAGACAGAGGACTTTACTGATAGTCTACATACAGACAGAATACAGACAGAGGTCTTTACTGATAGTCTACATACAGACAGAATATAGACAGAGGACTTTACTGATAGATACATATAGACAGAATATAGACAGAGGACTTTACTGATAGTCTACATTCAGACAGAATATAGACAGAGGACTTTACTGATTGTCTACATACAGACAGAATACAGACAGAGGACTTTACTGATAGTCTACATACAGACAGAATATAGACAGAGGACTTTACTGATAGACAACATATAGACAGAATACAGACAGAGGACTTTACTGATAGTCTACATTCAGACAGAATATAGACAGAGGACTTTACTGATTGTCTACATACAGACAGAATATAGACAGAGGACTTTACTGATAGTCTACATGCAGACAGAATATAGACAGAGGACTTTACTGATAGTCTACATACAGACAGAATATAGACAGAGGACTTTACTGATAGTCTACATACAGACAGAATACAGACAGAGGACTTTACTGATAGTCTACATACAGACAGAATATAGACAGAGGACTTTACTGATAGACAACATATAGACAGAATACAGACAGAGGACTTTACTGATAGTCTACATTCAGACAGAATATAGACAGAGGACTTTACTGATTGTCTACATACAGACAGAATATAGACAGAGGACTTTACTGATAGTCTACATGCAGACAGAATATAGACAGAGGACTTTACTGATAGTCTACATACAGACAGAATACAGACAGAGGACTTTACTGATAGATACATATAGACAGAATATAGACAGAGGACGTTGCTGATAGTCTACATACAGACATACTGTAATAGATACAGAGGGCTTTACTGATAGTCTACATATAGACAGAATATAGACAGAGGACTTTAGTGATTGTCTACATACAGACAGCATATAGACAGAGGACTTTACTGATAGTCTACATGCAGACAGAATATAGACAGAGGACTTTACTGATAGTCTACATACAGACAGAATACAGACAGAGGTCTTTACTGATAGTCTACATACAGACAGAATATAGACAGAGGACTTTACTGATAGATACATATAGACAGAATATAGACAGAGGACTTTACTGATAGTCTACATTCAGACAGAATATAGACAGAGGACTTTACTGATTGTCTACATACAGACAGAATACAGACAGAGGACTTTACTGATAGATACATATAGACAGAATATAGACAGAGGACTTTACTGATAGTCTACATTCAGACAGAATATAGACAGAGGACTTTACTGATTGTCTACATACAGACAGAATACAGACAGAGGACTTTACTGATAGTCTACATACAGACAGAATATAGACAGAGGACTTTACTGATAGACAACATATAGACAGAATACAGACAGAGGACTTTACTGATAGTCTACATTCAGACAGAATATAGACAGAGGACTTTACTGATTGTCTACATACAGACAGAATATAGACAGAGGACTTTACTGATAGTCTACATGCAGACAGAATATAGACAGAGGACTTTACTGATAGTCTACATACAGACAGAATATAGACAGAGGACTTTACTGATAGTCTACATACAGACAGAATACAGACAGAGGACTTTACTGATAGTCTACATACAGACAGAATACAGACAGAGGACTTTACTGATAGATACATATAGACAGAATATAGACAGAGGACGTTGCTGATAGTCTACATACAGACATACTGTAATAGATACAGAGGGCTTTACTGATAGTCTACATATAGACAGAATATAGACAGAGGACTTTACTGATAGACAACATACAGACAGAATACAGCCAGAAGAGTGTTGTGTGGAAGAGAACTCACCTAGCCAGGTTAAAAGCATCATCCACAATCTGGGCTCGGTTGATCACTGGAATAGCCTGAATATAAAAATAGGAACATTGAAATATGTATGGTTTCCGTATTGGGACAGTCACAGCAGGACTTCCAGAGACACGTCCAGCGGAGACTCAGTTACAGTGTTCTAATATGGACACTGTCATAGAGTCTTTTAGCAGGTTAGAAAGCATAATTATCATATGCATTTTGTTTTGTTACCTCATGGTCTGTGCTGAGCTGTGTGAGGAGGCGTTCCCAGTTAGTACTGTCATAGTTGACCCTGAAAAATCCAGACACCTTGGTATTGGCCAACACCCAATCTGATCCAGACGTTTTCATTGGTAGATGAGTGGCTGTATTTAAATGAAATAAATGATTATCCTTCATATCATAGAGTTATTTAATGCATCCCAAATGGCACCCTATTCCCTACACAGTGCACTACTTTAGACCAGGGCCCTGTGCACTACATAGGGAGCCATTTCTTTGTCTGTAGCCAGTATGGTGTCTGATCTGTCCTGATATGGTGTAATGTTTAATCCCATACCTGTTTTAGTCTGTAGCCAATATGGTGTCTGATCTGTCCTGATATGGTGTAATGTTTAATCCCATACCTGTTTTAGTCTGTAGCCAGTATGGTGTCTGATCTGTCCTGATATGGTGTAATGTTTAATCCCATACCTGTTTTAGTCTGTAGCCAGTATGGTGTCTGATCTGTCCTGATATGGTGTAATGTTTAATCCCATACCTGTTTTAGTCTGTAGCCAGTATGGTGTCTGATCTGTCCTGATATGGTGTAATGTTTAATCCCATACCTGTTTTAGTCTGTAGCCAGTATGGTGTCTGATCTGTCCTGATATGGTGTAATGTTTAATCCCATACCTGTTTTAGTCTGTAGCCAATATGGTGTCTGATCTGTCCTGATATGGTGTAATGTTTAATCCCATACCTGTTTTAGTCTGTAGCCAGTATGGTGTCTGATCTGTCCTGATATGGTGTAATGTTTAATCCCATACCTGTTTTAGTCTGTAGCCAATATGGTGTCTGATCTGTCCTGATATGGTGTAATGTTTAATCCCATACCTGTTTTAGTCTGTAGCCAGTATGGTGTCTGATCTTTCCCATTCTTTATCCACTTTATAGGAACAATCCATTCATACCTGGAGGAACATACAGTTAGTACTCATATCAGACCATCCCTGTCATTACCGAGTTATCATACTGCTAAGAACATACAGTTAGTACTCATATCAGACCATCCCTGTCATTACCGAGTTATCATACTGCTAAGAACATACAGTTAGTACTCATATCAGACCATCCCTGTCATTACCGAGTTATCATACTGCTAAGAACATACAGTTAGTACTCATATCAGACCATCCCTGTCATTACCGAGTTATCATACTGCTAAGAACATACAGTTAGTACTCATATCAGACCATCCCTGTCATTACCGAGTTATCATACTGCTAAGAACATACAGTTAGTACTCATATCAGACCATCCCTGTCATTACCGAGTTATCATACTGCTAAGAACATACAGTTAGTACTCATATCAGACCATCCCTGTCATTACCGAGTTATCATACTGCTAAGAACATACAGTTAGTACTCATATCAGACCATCCCTGTCATTACCGAGTTATCATACTGCTAAGAACATACAGTTAGTACTCATATCAGACCATCCCTGTCATTACCGAGTTATCATACTGCTAAGAACATACAGTTAGTACTCATATCAGACCATCCCTGTCATTACCGAGTTATCATACTGCTAAGAACATACAGTTAGTACTCATATCAGACCATCCCTGTCATTACCGAGTTATCATACTGCTAAGAACATACAGTTAGTACTCATATCAGACCATCCCTGTCATTACCGAGTTATCATACTGCTAAGAACATACAGTTAGTACTCATATCAGACCATCCCTGTCATTACCGAGTTATCATACTGCTAAGAACATACAGTTAGTACTCATATCAGACCATCCCTGTCATTACCGAGTTATCATACTGCTAAGAACAGTAAAGCAGCATGGTATTGTAACCCAGTATAATTAGATTTACAGTATGTATGGAAATGGCACATTTAAAATGACTATTTCTTATAGTAACCTCCACTACTGCTACTACTACTACTACTACTACTACTACTACTACTACTACTACTACTACTACTAATAACGATGATAATAATGGTAATAATAATATTAGTAACAATAATAATACAAATAATAATAATAATAATAATAATAATAATAATACAAATAATAATAATAATAATAATAACAATAATAATAATAATAAAAAGGATAATAATAATACAAATGATAATAATAATAATAATAATAATAATAACGATAATAATAATAATAAAAAGGATAATAATAATACAAATGATAATAATAATAATAATAATAATAATAATAATAACGATAATAATAATAATAAAAAGGATAATAATAATACAAATGATAATAATAATAATAATAATAATAATAATAATAACGATAATAATAATAATAATACTAATACTGCTGTAAAAACTACTACTACTTCCTCCCCTGCTATGAAAACTTTTTTTCCCCAGTTTCATCATATCCAGCTGCTAGTTAGAGTCTGTCCCATCGCTGCAACTCCCGTACAGACTTGGGAGAGGCGAAGGTTGAGAGCCGTGCGTCCTCCGATACACGACCCTGCCAAGCCACACTGCTTCTTGACACAATGCACACTTAACCCGGAAGCCAGCCGCACCAATGTGTCGGAGGAAACACTGTACACCTGGCGACCGTGTCAGTGTGCATGCGCCCGGCCCGCCACAGGAGTCGCCACAGCGCGATGGGACAAGAACATCCCGGCCGGCCAAAACCTCCCCTAACCCGGACGACACTGGGCCAATTGTGTGTTGCCTCATGGCTCTCCCGGTCGCGGTCGCCTGGTACACAGACGGGCCTCGGACCAACATCTGCAGCAACGCAGCTTGCACTGCGATACAGTGCCTTTGACCACCGTGCCACTCGGGAGGCCCATGAAAACTATTTTTTAAGACTGCTAAAGGAAGCATACACATTTATTTTTGGAAAGGAATTGTATAGTTAGGTATGTTACTTGAATGGAGAGGGTCTGTCCACTACAGAGTCAGGGTCCAGCAGGAAGTGCCTCTGGTTGATGCTTCCTGTGGCCGTATCTATGGTAACCACTGGGAAGCCCATCTGGAGGATCCAACGGTTCATGATGTCTTCTATAGAGGCTGGGAGATCTAACCCTGGGGTGGAGTCGGCGGCCTGAAAACAACCACAACAACCACAACAACAACAACCACAACAACAACAACCACAACAACAACAACAACCACAACAACCACAACCACAACAACAACAACCACAACCACAACAACAACAACCACAACAACCACAACAACAACAACCACAACAACCACAACCACAACAACCACAACCACAACAAGAACAACAACAACCACAACAACAACAACCACAACAACAACAACCACAACAACCACAACCACAACAACCACAACCACAACAACCACAACAACCACAACCACAACAACCACAACCACAACCACCACAACAACAACCACAACAACAACAACCCCAAAAACAACAACCACAACAACAACAACCACAACAACAACAACCACAACAACAACAACCACAACAACCACAACAACCACAACAACCACAACAACCACAACAACAACAACAACAACAACAACAACCACAACAACCACAACAACAACCACAACCACCCCAACAACAACCACAACCACCCCAACAACAACCACAACCACCACAACAACAACCACAACAACCACAACCACAACAACCACAACAACAACCACAACAAGAACCACAACCAGAACAGGTCATCAGCACACAGGGCTACAGAGTGAATATCAGAACCCAAATATTCAGCGTTTCAGAGTAGGAGTTCTGATCTAGGATCAGTTTTTCCCATCCATCATTATAAGGTGGACAGGGGGGACATGATCAGCACTACTCTTGAGACACAACAGGGGGAATTCCGACCCGAGTTAAGCGCTTGTAAATGGAACATAATTCCTTTCCTTGCCCTTCTCTCTATGCATAATCTGACCTTGAACTGAAGCATGATAACAGCATGCTATTCACCTGCTATTGGTTCAGGGTGGAGATCAAATCAATGAAGGTGTGGCGGGGGTGTGTCTACAGATACGCGGTGTTCTGACCTTGACTTCATTCCCTGATAATTTCACCACCTTTACGTGTGATGAAACCAAGGCTGAGCGAACCTGCCGGTTCCAAGTGGAAAAGCATCTACTTTCTTTTTCCAATAGAAATAACAGCATTCTCCATGCACTGTAATTTATACATTGATAAGAGCTATTGATAAGAGCTAGCTACTACTACTACTACTGCTACTGCTGCTACTACTACTACTGCTGCTACTACTACTGCTACTGCTACTGCTATTACTATTACTATTACTATTGCTACTACTACTGCTACTGCTACTACTACTACTACTGCTACTACTACTACTACTTCTACTACTACTACTACTACTATTACTACTACTACTACTACTACTACTACCACTGCTACTAATACTACTACTACCACTACTACTACTACTACTACTATTACTACTAATAATGATAACGATAATAGTAATGATAATGATAATAATAATAATACTAATACTGCTGTAAAAACTACTACTACTTCCTCCCCTGCTATGAAAACTTTTTTTCCCCAGTTTCATCATATCCAGCTGCTAGTTAGAGTCTGTCCCATCGCTGCAACTCCCGTACAGACTTGGGAGAGGCGAAGGTTGAGAGCCGTGCGTCCTCCGATACACGACCCTGCCAAGCCACACTGCTTCTTGACACAATGCACACTTAACCCGGAAGCCAGCCTCACCAATGTGTCGGAGGAAACACTGTACACCTGGCGACCGTGTCAGTGTGCATGCGCCCGGCCCGCCACAGGAGTCGCCACAGCGCGATGGGACAAGAACATCCCGGAATGAACTTGAATATGACAACTTTCAGCTGTTGAATTAAATGTATTCAGCGTGCGCAAGGGAACCACGCCTGCAAAGCCTGTTACGCACCTACATAAGGTCTGTCTGAATACCAATTACTGAGAAGTGCGTAGGAAAGGCATACATTTCCTAAGTCTGAATCAGGCCCTTAATTAATAATGGGCCAGGTATATGAAGGTAAACATTATGACAAGGAACATTGATTACCATCTGCAGGTGCTTCCACAGGTCCTGGTAGACTGTGTTGCTGTACTTGAATGTATTCAGATACGTCTGTGGAGAGATCAAGTCACATTAAAGCCACAATATACCAAATCAAATCAGAACTTTTTCAAGCAAACAAAGACTACAGGATTCGACTCCAACTTAGGTGTCTGTTAGTGGAGAGAGAGTACTTGTCCCCCTAGATTACTTTTGGTTCTTGGTATCTGTTTCTGGGTTTTGACCTGAAATAACTAACATTCAGCCAAGTTGCATGAATGTGTAAATGTTTTAGAAGGGGCGTGTCTAGCTTGCATGCCTGTATGCAAGAAATGTCCCCCTCGGGGGATCAATAAAGTATCTATCTATCTATCTATCTATCTATCTATCTATCTATCTATCTATCTATCTATCTATCTATCTATCTATCTATCTATCTATCTATCTATCTATCTATCTATCTATCTATCTATCTATCTATCTATCTATCTATCTATCTATCTATGGGAAGCTAGTTATCCACCTAGTCTTAGAGGCTAACAGAGAGGCTAGTCTTAGAGGCTAACAGAGAGGCTAGTCTTAGTGGCTAACAGAGAGGCTAGTCTTAGTCCATGGCTGGTTCCGGTGGACCAGTGTCATCTCTGGTTGACTTTGTCACAAAAAGCCTACCGGAGCGGGTTGAATGTGTTTTGGGTGAGCCAATTTTGCAGAAGAAGCGTTTGTCTCAGCTGGAATCCATGCAGTCTCGTTCCGAGGAGAAGCGACAGCAGCAAGTAGCAGTGCTTTCTTGCTGCATTCAAGTCATGTTGGGAACTAGTGCAATACGACATTCCTGCTGGGAAAATGCACATGAACGCCTGTGCAACTCTGGACCTCAGTCTTTTTCATATGCAGGGCTTCGATGTCAGAATAACAAACAGGCCAAAGGTTTTTGGCTGTCAATGGTGGACTTTATGGTCATTTGGACCCAGAGCGAATTGCAGTAGTAAGTGCAGTGCTTATACCCAAGGGCCTATGGTGTCCCAAGGGTATCGAAAGTATGGTGTCCCCCATATGTGAGCATAAATCAGTCTCTTCCCTGCAGTCAGATACAAGGTTGTGGTCGGTGTGAGAGGACATGACAAAACAACCACATTATCCCAGTGCTCAAGGTGGTGCTCCGCCACTTCAGATGACAATGTGACATTGAGTCGTCTCTAGGTCCTTACTGGACTGGCCGTTGGACTGGGGATGAAAACCAGAGGACGGGCTGGTCGACGACCCAATGAGGGTGCAAAACGCCTTCCAGAACCGAGACCATGTCGACTGGAAGTCCATGGATATGGAAGACATTCTGCACCATGAGCTGGGCCGTCTCCTTAGCTCAGGTCAACTTAGGAAGGGGATAAAATGGAGAACCTATCCATGGTGGTGCTGCCATCTGACGGAGAGAGACCCGTGACAAAGTCCAAGGTATATGGGACCAGGTGAGGAACACCTGGAGTGGTTGAAGGAGGCCAGCCGGAGCTTGCCGAAGAGTCTTGAATAACAGGGTGTATCCGGAAGGAGATGGTGGAGCGATGGAACTCATGTCTGAACCTGTCAGACATGAAGAATGTGCTCAGCAAAAGACAAGGGTTGCTTATCGGTGTCCTCTCTCCACTCAGGGTGTGGCAGCATCTTGGGCATTGTTCAGGGGCATGGCGATTGGTGATATCTGTGCTGCAGCGAGTTGGGGTTCCCCACATGCCTTTGTGAGGTTTTATCCTTAGGATGTAACTGCTTCCAGTGTGGCTCATAGTGTTCTTATGGCTGGGTCCGGGAGCGGGTGTTAGGCAGAGCGTCGGTTGCCACAGTTCCCTGTGGTTCATGGACTCTGACAGACGCCATGCAGCGACTGAGTGCTCGTTCTGCTGTTTGGTACGAGTCCAGACATCTAAGGCATGCAGGTGTCGTGGAACCGTGGGTTCTATGGACTTGGGCTGCAGTGGCAGCGTGTCAGTGCACATAGCCAAGTTGCAACAGGTTCTGACAGTTCAGGCTTCTAGGGTAAGTCTTAGGGAAAAAGGTGACTTCTTTGGAGCCGGTGGAACCTGTATGTGCTTGGGCTGCCATGGGCCTCCTAGTTTGGTACCCTCTGACCCGGCTTGGGGTGTGATTATATGTCCCCATATACCAAGTGACCGACTAAAAGGGACTGTTCCCTGAAGGAGGGAACGGGGTATCACATAGTTTGGGCTCACTGAAGAGAGGTACTGAATTGAGGAAATTGTATGTTCCCTTTCAGTGCGAACCACCGCATTTAACCACAGCAAGGTGACTGGGAATATGGCCGAATACAAACAGTGTAGTTATTCACTCTGTAAGGCAATCAAACAGGTAAAACATCAGTATAGAGACAAAGTGGAGTCACAGTTCAACGTCTCAGACACTAGACGTATGTGGCAGGGTCTACAGACACCAGAGGTATGTGGCAGGGTCTACAGACACCAGAGGTATGTGGCAGGGTCTACAGACACCAGAGGTATGTGGCAGGGTCTACAGACACCAGAGGTATGTGGCAGGGTCTACAGACACCAGAGGTATGTGGCAGGGTCTACAGACACCAGACGCATGTAGCAGGGTCTACAGACACAATACATATGTAGCAGGGTCTACAGACACCAGACGCATGTAGCAGGGTCTACAGACACCAGAGGTATGTGGCAGGGTCTACAGACACCAGACGTATGTGGCAGGGTCTACAGACACCAGACGCATGTAGCAGGGTCTACAGACACCAGACGCATGTAGCAGGATCTACAGACACCAGAGGTATGTGGCAGGATCTACAGACACCAGAGGTATGTGGCAGGGTCTACAGACACCAGAGGTATGTGGCAGGGTCTACAGACACCAGACGTATGTGGCAGGGTCTACAGACACCAGACGTATGTGGCAGGGTCTACAGACACCAGACGTATGTGGCAGGGTCTACAGACAATCACTGACTATAAAGGAAAACCAGCCACGTCGCGGAGACTGACGTTTTGCTTCCGGACAAGCTAAACACCTTCTTTGCTCGCTTTTTTTTTGTTTTTTTACCTTTATTTAACCAGATAGGCCAGTTGAGAACTAGTTCTCATTTACAACTGTGACCTGGCCAAGACAAAGCAGTGCGACAACAAAGTAACAACACAGAGTTACACATGGGATAAACAAACGTACAGTCAATAACACAAGGAACTCAGCAACTGCTTTGAGGATAACACTCTGCCACCGACGCGGCCCGCTACCAAGGACTGTGGGCTCTCCTTCTCCGTGGCCGACGTGAGTAATACATTTAAGTGTGTTAACCCTCGCAAGGCTGCCGGCCCAGACGGCATCCCTAGCCACGTCCTCAGAGCATGTGCAGACCAGCTGGCTGGAGTGTTTACAGACATATTCAATCTCTCCCTATCCCAGTCTGTTGTCCCCACATGCTTCAAGATGGCCACCATTATTCCTGTACCCAAGAAAGCAAAGGTAACTGAACTAAATTGCAATCGACCCGTAGCACTGACCTCTGTCATCATGAAGTGCTTTGAGAGGCTAGTTAAGGATCATATCACCTCTACCTTACCTGACACCCTAGACCCACTTCAATTTGCTTACAGTCCCAATAGATCCACAGATGATGCAATAGCCACCACATTACACACTGCCCTTTCCCATCTGGACAAGAGAAATACCTATGTAAGAATGCTGTTCATTGACTATAGCTCAGCATTCAACACCATAGTACCCTCCAAGCTCATCATCAAGCTCGAGGCCCTGGGTCTGAACCCCGCCCTGTGCAACTGGGTCCTGGACTTCCTGACGGGTCGCCCCCAGGTGGTGAAGGTAGGAAACAACACCTCCACTTCTCTGATCCTCAACACTGGGGCCCCACAAGGGTGCATGCTCAGCCCACTCTTGTACTCCCTGTTCACCCATGACTGCGTGGCCAAAAACGCCTCCAACTCAATCATCAAGTTTGCAGACGACACAACAGTAGTAGGCCTGATTACCAACTATGACTAGACAGCCTAGAGGGAGGTGGTGAAGGCCCTGGCGGCGTGGTGCCAGGTAAATAACCTTTCCCTCAAAGTATAAAAAAAATAAGGAGCTGATCGTGGACTTCAGGAGAAAAGGCAGGAGTTACCAGCCTCAGAAATTGCAGCCCAAATAAATGCTTCACAGATTTCAAGTAACAGTGTCACTATCGTAGTGAGTGACAGACCAAGACGCAGTGCTGAAGTAGTGTGACATGATATTTATTAAATCAATAGACACAAAATAACAACCTGCGATAAACACCAACGTAACAATCGGTCGGCTTAACAGCACTGAACCAAACAATGATCCACGAAAGACAGTTGGAAACACATGAACTAAATATGGCCCCAGTTAGAGACAATGCAAAGCAGCTGCCTCTAATTGGGGACCAACACAAAACCAACATAGAAACATAAACCCTAGATCTGTCAGGCTCTGACCATAGATCACTAGAGGAGCAAAGGCTTCCCTAAGACCAGAACCTGACAAACAGACACATCTCAACATCAACTGTTCAGAGGAGACTGTGTGAATCAGGCCTTCATGGTCCAATTGCTGCAAATAAACCACTACTAAAGGACACCAATGATGAACGGATGATCTCCGCATGTGTGGTTCCCACCGTGAAGCATGGAGGAGGAGGTGTGATGGTGTAATGGTGTGAAGGTGCTTTGCTGGTGACACTGTCAGTGATTTATTTAGAATTCAAGGCACACTTAACCAGCATGGCTACCACAGCATTCTGCAGCGATATGCCATCCCATCTGGTTTGGGCTTAGTGGGACTATCATTTGCTCATTTGCACAGCTCTGATTACTTTACTGTATTAACTAAGACAGGCTCTGATTACTGTATTGTAGTTACTAAGACAGGCTCTGTTTACTTTACTGTATTAACTAAGACAGGCTCTGATTACTGTATTGTAGTTACTAAGACAGGCTCTGATTACTGTACTGTAGTTACTAAGACAACCTCTGATTACTGTACTGTAGTTACTAAGACAGGCTCTGATTACTGTACTGTAGTTACTAAGACAGGCTCTGATTACTGTACTGTAGTTACTAAGACAGGCTCTGATTACTGTACTGTAGTTATTAAGACAGGCTCTGATTACTGTACTGTAGTTACTAAGACAGGCTCTGATTACTGTACTGTAGTTACTAAGACAGGCTCTGATTACTGTACTGTAGTTACTAAGACAGGCTCTGATTACTGTACTGTAGTTACTAAGACAGGCTCTGATTACTGTACTGTAGTTACTAAGACAGGCTCTGATTACTGTACTGTAGTTACTAAGACAGGCTCTGATTACTGTACTGTAGTTACTAAGACAGGCTCTGATTACTGTACTGTAGTTACTAAGACAGGCTCTGATTACTGTACTGTAGTTACTAAGACAACCTCTGATTACTGTACTGTAGTTACTAAGACAGGCTCTGATTACTGTACTGTAGTTACTAAGACAACCTCTGATTACTGTACTGTAGTTACTAAGACAGGCTCTGATTACTGTACTGTAGTTATTAAGACAGGCTCTGATTACTGTACTGTAGTTACTAAAACAGGCTCTGATTACTGTACTGTAGTTACTAAGACAACCTCTGATTACTGTACTGTAGTTACTAATACAGGCTCTGATTACTGTACTGTAGTTACTAAGACAACCTCTGATTACTGTACTGTAGTTACTAAGACAGGCTCTGATTACTGTACTGTAGTTACTAAGACAGGCTCTGATTACTGTACTGTAGTTACTAATACAGGCTCTGATTACTGTACTGTAGTTACTAAGACAACCTCTGATTACTGTACTGTAGTTACCAAAACAGGCTCAATGCTGTAACTGTACTCACACTGAGTCCTCTGGCGAAGACAGGCTCTGTTAGGAACTCAGACAGCATCCTCAGAACTGCAGCTCCCTGGGAGGACAAGAATACAGGATATAAGATATGAAACATGATGACCGTCGAGGCCCGGTACAGCCTGCCGCACTCGCCTGAGTCAAAATCCGCAAGAGAATTGCAGACACAAAATTATTTCATTTCCTTGAGGACATGTGGCATTTGCTATTTCAATATAATGCGATTTTTGACCCAGATGATTTTGACCTAGGTGATTTTGACCCAGGTGAATGTGGCATGCTGTGCTGAGTTGTGAAGCGCAAAAAAAGACTGCATCTGTAGGAAGCCAGTAAGAGGTTTGATTAGAAGCATACCTTGCTGTAGGTGATGGAGTCAAACAGTTCACTGATCTGTGCAGGCCTGATGACGTCTTCTTCTTTAGCAGAGAGCGGGTGAGAGGAGGCCAGCGCGTCTACAGACATCACACCATGCACCTCCTTCAGCACTATCAGGTCTGTCTGTGGAGAGAGTTAACAGGTCAACACACCATGCACCTCCTTCAGCACTATCAGGTCTGTCTGTGGAGAGAGTTAACAGGTCAACACAACATGCACCTCCTTCAGCACTATCAGGTCTGTCTGTGGAGAGAGTTAACAGGTCAACACACCATGCACCTCCTTCAGCACTATCAGGTCTGTCTGTGGAGAGAGTTAACAGGTCAACACACCATGCACCTCCTTCAGCACTATCAGGTCTGTCTGTGGAGAGAGTTAACAGGTCAACACAACATGCACCTCCTTCAGCACTATCAGGTCTGTCTGTGGAGAGAGTTAACAGGTCAACACACCATGCACCTCCTTCAGCACTATCAGGTCTGTCTGTGGAGAGAGTTAACAGGTCAACACAGAAGGCCTCCACTTTTAACCTTTCACTTGTTTCGTCAAATGGGATTTGGAGCAGATTTCTTTGTCGGTTAAATCCTTGAGAAACATGTATATTTGGAGAGCTGTGCAACAGTTAAAGTTGTACTGTATATGTTTATCTCAAGTTAAGTTAGGAGTCATGATAAAAACAAAGACTCACAATGTTCCATGTGGGTTCAGCAGAGTTGGCCCCCAGATACGAGACGTAGGAGGCAAAGCCCTCGTTGAGCCACAGGTCATTCCACCACTTCATGGTCACCAGGTTACCAAACCACTGAGGACACATAAATCCTATTCATAGAGTGGCAGAGAGGGACAGGACACAGGCTACAGTATAATAACCTGAGACTGTCATAATGTGTACACTGTACATTAGTAAGGTGTTATATGAATTATTACATGTACTGTAGCCTATGGCTGCTTCCCTAATGGCTCCCTATGGCTGCTTCCCTAATGGCTCCCTATGGCTGCTTCCCTAATGGCTCCCTATGGCTGCTTCCCTAATGGCTCCCTATGGCTGCTTCCCTAATGGCTCCCTATGGCTGCTTCCCTAATGGCTCCCTATGGCTGCTTCCCTAATGGCTCCCTATGGCTGCTTCCCTAATGGCTCCCTATGGCTGCTTCCCTGGCTCTGGTCAAAAGTAGTGCACTATATATGGAATAGGGTGCCATTTGGGATGCATCATAGGCCGGATGTAATAAATAATATAACGTAACACCTTAGTATTAACACTTTAATAATTCCATCAGAGTGTGTTGGTGCACCAGTGCACCAGTCTAAGTAACAAAACAATACCATCAAAATACAGCAGTTGTGTCACGACTCCATCCGAAGTAGCCCCGCCCCCTTGTTGGGCTTCGACGATCGTCGTCACCGCTTTCTAGCCACTGCCACTCCCTCTTTCATTCTCCATTAGTCTTGTCTTGTCATTACGCACACCTGGTTCTCATTTCCCCCAATTACTTCATGTTATATGTTCCCTCTGTTCCCTCAGGTCCTTGTTGGTTATTGTTTATTTGTGAATGTGTATTTACACAGAGTGTGTGTCTAGGCAGTGCCTAGTTATTTCTACACCTTTCGTGTTTACTGGAACAGTTATATTTTGTCTGTTCGGTTAAGGATGACTTCTTTGGTATTAAATTATACCTTGTTCCACGCTATCTCCTGCGCCTGACTCTCCATTATATATCCACCGTCACAAGTTGAAGCTAGAGATATCAGGTTGAGACATCCCGAAAATTGGTATTTTCACAAAAAAAAGTTGTGCCAACAAAAATAAGGGGTTAAACATGTGTAGACATAGGACAGACACTTACAAACCTTTTTCCTTATAATTCATTTTTCAAGTCTTTTTTTGTCATTTTTGAATGTGTTATTCAATGCGTTTCTATGGGGTGTAATTCAAATTCAATATTTTACACCAGTTCTGGAGTATGCTGTTCCTGCCTGGCACCCTGCCTGGCACCCTGGAATCTCTCAACCTCTGTCTGCTCAACTGGAGTGTGTCCAGAAGACAGCCTGCAGAGTAATTATGGGCGAGTTGTACACCAATTATCGTGAAGCCCTCAGAACTCTTGGAATCTTTTCTGGGGAGAGCAGACGGGAGCAGCTCTGCCTGACATTTGCTAAATCCATGCAGAGCTCCCAATTTGCAGACTGGCTCCCCCCAACCAGACAGCAGGTCTCTGGATGAGTAACCCGAAACAGTCACAAACTGAACACCCATTACACGGACAGGCCGCTATCAGAACTCTCCCATCCCATACTTCACTAAGCTAATCAATGCACACACCATTTAGCCCAGGAGCCTTAGGGATGCCTATGGAAATATTTATAAATCCACCCCAAACCCTAGTCTCCCAGTCCCTGCCACTAAAAAACATCCCCATAGCATGATGCTGCCACCACCATGCTTCACCGTAGGGATGGTGCCTGGTTTCCTCCAGACGTGAAGCTTGCCATTCAGGCCAAAGAGTTTAATCTTGGTTTCTTCAGACCAGAGAATCTTGTTTCTCATGGTCTGAGAGTCCTTTAGGTGCCTTTTGGCAAACTCCAAGTGGGCTGTCATGTGCCTTTTACTGAGGAGTGGCTTCCATCTGGCCACTCTACCATAAAGACCTGATTGGTGGAGTGCTGCAGAGATGGTCGTCCTTCTGGAAGGTTCTCCCATCTCCACAGAAGAACTCTGGAGCTCTGTCAGAGTGACCATCGGGTTCTTGGTCACCTCCCTGACCAAGGCCCTTCTTCCCCGATTGTTCAGTTTGGCCGGGTGGCCAGCTCTAGGAAGAGTCTTGGTGGTTCCAAACGTCTTCCATTTAAGAATGATGGAGGCCACTGTGTTTTTGGGGACCTTCAATGCTGCAGAAATGTTTTGGTACCCTTCCCCAGATCTGTGCCTCGATGCAATCCTGTCTCGGAGCTATAAGGACAATTCCTTCGACCTCATGGCTTGGTTTTTGCTCTGACATGCACTGTGGGACCTTATATAGACAGGTGTGTGCCTTTCCAAATCATGTCATATCAATTGAATTTACCACAGGTGGACTCCAATGAAGTTGTAGAAACATCTCAAGGATGATCAATGGAAACAGGATGCACCTGAGCTCAATTTTGGGTCTCAGAGCAAAGGGTCTGAATACTTATGTAAATAAGGTATTGTATTTTTTATACACTTGCAAACATCTAAAAAGCTGTGCTTGCTTTGTCATTATGGGGTATTGTGTGTAGATTGATGTGGGACATCTTTGTCATTATGGGGTATTGTGTGTAGATTGAATAAGGCTGTAACGTAACAAAATGTGGAAAAAGTCAAGGGGTCTGAATACTTTCTGAATGCACTGTAGGTAGTCAATGGATTGGACACTCAGCTATGTAGTCAGTTGATTGGACACTCAGCTATGTAGTCAGTGGATTGGACACTCAGCTATGTAGTCAGTGGATTGGACACTCAGCTATGTAGTCAGTGGATTGGACACTCAGCTATGTAGTCAGTGGATTGGACACTCAGCTATGTAGTCAGTGGATTGGACACTCAGCTATGAAGTCAGTGGATTGGACACTCAGCTATGAAGTCAGTGGATTGGACACTCAGCTATGAAGTCAGTGGATTGGACACTCAGCTATGTAGTCAGTGGATTGGACACTCAGCTATGTAGTCAGTGGATTGGACACTCAGCTATGTAGTCAGTGGATTGGACACTCAGCTATGTAGTCAGTTGATTGGACACTCAGCTATGTAGTCAGTGGATTGGACACTCAGCTATGTAGTCAGTGGATTGGACACTCAGCTATGTAGTCAGTGGATTGGACACTCAGCTATGTAGTCAGTGGATTGGACACTCAGCTATATAGTCAATGGATTGGACACTCAGCTATGTAGCTACCTTTAAAAAAAATCCTGCACATAAACAGAAATCTCCGTATATTTAGCCAAGGCAATTTGGAAGCACAGCCACTCTGTATATATAACACCATGGTATTGACTGTAAAACATACCAGGGGAGCCAGCTGCAGCCACTCTGTATATATAACACCATGGTGTTGACTGTAAAACATACCAGGGGAGCCAGCTGCAGCCACTCTGTATATATAACACCATGGTGTTGACTGTAAAACATACCAGGGGAGCCAGCTGCAGCCACTCTGTATATATAACACCATGGTGTTGACTGTAAAACATACCAGGGGAGCCAGCTGCAGCCACTCTGTATATATAACACCATGGTATTGACTGTAAAACATACAAGGGGAGCCAGCTGCAGCCACTCTGTATATATAACACCATGGTATTGACTGTAAAACATACCAGGGGAGCCAGCTGCAGCCACTCTGTATATATAACACCATGGTATTGACTGTAAAACATATAAGGGGAGCCAGCTGCAGCCACTCTGTATATATAACACCATGGTATTGACTGTAAAACATATAAGGGGAGCCAGCTGCAGCCACTCTGTATATATAACACCATGGTATTGACTGTAAAACATATAAGGGGAGCCAGCTGCAGCCACTCTGTATAGTATTGACTGTAAAACATACCATGTGAGCCAGTTCATGAGAGATGACGGTAGTGATCCACTCCTTGTCTCCGTTGGATGAGCTAGCAGGGTTGAAGAGCAGGGCTGTCTCTCTGTAGGTGATCAGACCCCAGTTCTCCATGGCTCCAGCACTGAAGTCAGGCAGAGCGATCTGGTCTACAGCGTACAGGAGCATACATATCCATTACGACACTTAGCATAGGATGAGTCTCAAATCGTGCCCTATTCCTTATATAATACCCTACTTTTGCCTAGAGGCCTATGGGTCCTGGCCAAAGGTAGTGCACTACACAGGGAATAGGGTGCCATTTGGGAACAAACTGAATATGTGTCTCCTCTCCAACAACAGACAGGGAATCTGAGAGTAAGAATATTCCGTAGCTCTTCAAGTCTTACCTGATTTGGTCAGAGGATAACTACAGTTGTAGTAGTTTTCAAAGAACTCCAGGATTGGTCCAGTTTTGTTAAGGGCGTAATCTCCCTGGCCCTCAGCGATGGCCTGTTTACGAGCCCAAATCCTGATCTGGAAATAAATATGTTTTCCTTCATGAGATACTGTACCCTGGTCTGTACTATCAGCTGTACTGAGCTGGAGAGACCGTCAGAGGGCAACATAGGGAAATATATCAATAATGTCTCCCTCATCCTGAAGCCACAACAGTGTAGTATGCTGAAGTTGCCCCTGGACGCTGATCTGGGGTCAGTTTGGCATTTTCATTACTAATGGTTAAATAAGGCCTTTTATCTACTTTCCAAGAGCAGTATCCCTTTAAGGTCAGGATTTGGGTAATCCCTGATGAACAGACTACGTAAACACCTGACCAAATTACGCAATATTTTAGTTCTGGGAAAAGTGAGGTAAGGATTTGGGGAGAGGAAGCTGATCCAGACCTGTACCTTGGGGAAACATCACCCCAGAGCAGCCAACGCAAACAAATAATAACAAGAGCAGTTATATGTACCAAAAGTTTTTCCCCTTCTGGTGACTGGATGAAATCAAACTCACTGACTACAAAGGCCAGTAAATAAGTTGACATGAGGGGTGTGGGTTTGAAGCTGGTCCGAGTAACTTCCTGGCCATTGACAGTGACGTTGACTGAGGCTACAGGTGGAGAGAGAGAAACAGGTTAGTGAGACAACACATTGGTTTCCCCAGCAGGAGACCAGAGTTCAGATCCCTGCCGTGACAACATGAACATAGTTCTACCATAGACTTATATAAGGTTACACAAGTCACTATATAATCAATTGAGTACGGCAGTGGATAAGCCTACAAATATACTTGTATGATTTATCCCATAGTATAGCAGCTTACTATGAAAATGCCTAAATAATGCAATGCTTGTTTTTTCTTCAGTCAGTTCTTGAGAGTTTGGTAGAACTTGTTCTCTCAGTCTGAGCTACAGGTACATTTAGCAGATTGTAGCATTAAACTCTCTAACTGAAATTTAGGAAAGAAATCACAGATCCCCTTTGGACCTAAAAGCAGCAAACAGCACACACAATTAGATTCATGCCATTGGCCAGAGCCAAGCTTACCAGGGCTGCGTTCAGTAAGTTTTTACGTTTTGGAACGTTCAAATGAAGGGAAACGGTGCTGTACTGAACAACCAGTTGAAAAATGGGGAGTGGTTGGGTTGTGGGATGGGGAACGCTGTCAGCATGGCCACTGTCCTTTAAATACATCACTCATTGCTTCAAGCCACACCCACCAAACGGGACAAACGTACCTCAAAGTCTGTTCAAGAACGTTTTGGAGAAATGTGTTATTCAGTACGAACCGTTACGCAATGTAACATGCTCTCAAGCAAACTGAATGCATCTCTAGAGCCAGGGTTCCATGCTTACATAGTTTCATACCATTGGCCAGAGCCAGGGTTCCATGCTTACATAGTTTCATACCATTGGCCAGAGCCAGGGTTCCATGCTTACCTAGATTCATGCCATTGGCCAGAGCCACGGTTCCATGTGCGTGGAGGAGGGTCATGTAGAACACGGCCTTCATGGCAGGTTCATCAAAGCAGGGGAAGGCTTTCCTGGCGTCCACAGGCTGCATCTGAGTGGTTGCTACAATTCTACCAACACACACAGCAACTAGTATTATTACAGTACTGAAGAGTAGACTGTTACAGTTAGACATAGTGACTCTGAGAGCAGGGTCAATACATTCATATTACATATTGTAGTTGTTGTGGGATAAGACTTATCAGCAATTGAAGGTTTTAAATTCACATTGAAAGGTAAAGGTACGATGTGTCTTAGTTCAAGGGCCATAAATTCATTATCTAAAGTACTGATGGTAAACTGGTGATGATGTTTAGAATACATTGTACTTGGACTATATTGAACTGCACCCATGATATGCCACAGGAGGCTGTTGAGGGGAGGACGGCTCATAATAATGACCAGAACGGAGCAAATTTTTCCTCTTGTTCATAGTTGATTTTAAAGGCCTTGTTCAGGGGCACAGATGCTCTTATCCAGAGCAGTTGGGGTTAAAGGCCTTGTTCAGGGGCACAGATGCTCTTATCCAGAGCAGTTGGGGTTAAAGGCCTTGTTCAGGGGCACAGACGCTCTTATCCAGAGCAGTTGGGGTTAAAGGCCTTGTTCAGGGGCACAGACGCTCTTATCCAGAGCAGTTGGGGTTAAAGGCCTTGTTCAGGGGCACAGACGCTCTTATCCAGAGCAGTTGGGGTTAAAGGCCTTGTTCAGGGGCACAGACGCTCTTATCCAGAGCAGTTGGGGTTAAAGGCCTTGTTCAGGGGCACAGACGCTCTTATCCAGAGCAGTTGGGGTTAAAGGCCTTGTTCAGGGGCACATCGGCAGATTTATCACCTTATTGGCTCGGGGATTCAAACCAGTGACTTTTCTGTTACTTGCTCAATGCTCTTAACCGCTAGGCTACCTGCCGCCCTATTGTAGCAAATGGTGACATTTAAACAATGGAAGCCGTAACCAGGTTGCTAAGTGTCATTACAGATTCAGTGCAGGCAGTGGACAAGCAAAACTCTGATTGGTGAATACAAGAGAACAGATCCACTGGAATGACATTCACTCTGATGGATGGCGAAGGACACGTGCCCGATGTGTTGAAAGCAATTTAAAACTTTCAATCAGTTCAAAAAAGCACAAAGATCTGGCAAATGTATTGATTGACTTCAGACAAATTGAAAAGGTTGAACAAACAACCCAAAGCGTTTACCCATCTATAACAGCAGTTCAGAGCCAGTCAACCTTTTACAGTGCATCTCATATTTCACCTTTATTTAACCAGGTAGGTTTTATTTCACCTTTATTTAACCAGGTAGGTTTTATTTCACCTTTGTTTAACCAGGTAGGTTTTATTTCACCTTTATTTAACCAGGTAGGTCAGTTGAGAACTAGTTCTCATTTACAACTGTGACCTGGCCAAGACAAAGCAAAGCAGTGAGACAAATAACAACACAGAGTTACACAGTAAACAAAAATAGTCAAAAACACAATAGAAAATCTATATACAGAGTGCAAAATGTAGTGCAAAATGCAGTAAGGTTAGGAGGTAGGACAATAAATAGACCATAGTGGCGAAATAAATGACAGATTAGCATAATCACTGGAATGATGGAATGTGCAAATGAAGATGTGCAAATAGAGATACTGGAGTTCAAAATTAGCTAAAATAACAATATGGGGATGAGGTAGTAGTGTGGGCTATTTACAGAAGGGCTATATACAGGATGAGGTAGTAGTGTGGGCTATTTACAGAAGGGCTATATACAGGTGCAGTGATCGATAAGCAGCTTTGACAGCTGATGCTTAAAGTTAGTGAGGGAGATAGGAACCTCCAGCTTCAATGATTTTTGCAATTCGTTCCAGTCATTGGCAGCAGCGAACTGGAAGGAATGGCGGCCAAAGGAGGTGTTGGCTTTGGGGGTGATCAGTGAGATATACCTGCTGGAGCGCATACTACGGGTGGGTGTTGCTATGGTGACCAGCGAGCTGAGATAAGGTGGGGATTTACCTAGTAAAGACTTATAGATGACCTGGAGCCAGTGGGTTTGGCGACGAATATATAATGAGGGCCAGCCAACGAGAGCATACAGGTCGCAGTGGTGGGTAGTATATGGGGCTTTGGTAACAAAACAGATGGCACTGTGATAGACTACATCCAATTTGCTGAGTAGAGTGTTGGAGGCTAATTTGTAAATGACATCGCCGAAGTCAAGGATCGGTAGGATGGTCAGTTTTACAAGGGCATGTTTGGCAGCATGAGTGAAGGAGGCTTTGTTGCGAAATAGGAAGCCAATTCTAGATTTAATTTTGGATTGGAGATGGTTAATATGAGTCTGGAAGTTGAGTTTACAGTCTAACCAGACGCATAGGTATTTGTAGGTGTCGACGTATTCTAAGTCAGACCTGTTGAGAGTAGTGATGATAGTCCGGTGGGCGGGTGCGGGCAACGTTCTATTGAAGAGCATGCATTTAGTCTTACTAGCATTTAAGAGCAGTTGGAGGCCACGGAAGGAGTGTTGTATGGCATTGAAGCTTGTTTGAAGGTTAGTTAACACAGTGTCCAAAGAGGGGCCAGATGTATACAGAATGGTGTCGTCTGCGTAGAGATGGATCAGAGAGTCACCAGCAGCGAGAGCGACATCGTTGATGTATATAGAGAATAGGGTTGGCCCAAGAATTGAACCCTGTGGCACCCCCATAGAGACTGCCAGAGGACCGGACAGCAGGCCCTCCGATTTTACGCACTGAACTCTGTCTGAGAAGTAGTTGGAGAACCAGGCGAGGCAGTCACTTGAGAAACCAAGGCTGTTGAGTCTGCCAATAAGAATGCGGAGTCGAAAGCCTTGGCCAGGTCGATGAAGACTTTTGCACAGTACTGTCTTCTATCGATGGCGGTTATGATATCGTTAAGTACCTTGAACGTAGCTGAGGTGCACCCATGACCAGCTCGGAAACCAGATTGCATAGCAGAGAAGGTCCGGTGGGATTCGAAGAAGTCAGTGATCTGTTTATTAACTTGGCTTTCGAAGACTTTAGAAATGCAGGGCAGGATGGATATAGGTCTGTAACAGTTTGGGTCTAGAGGGGGATGACCGCGGCAGCTTTCCAATCTCTAGGGATCTCAGACGATACGAAAGAGAGGTTGAACAGGCTGGTAATAGGGGTTGCAACAATTTTGGCTGATAATTGTAGGAAGCCCAGCAGATTTGTAGGGGTCCAGATTTAGCAGCTCTTTCAGAAGAGCGGAAAGCATGGCCAGCCGTAGCAAAATGCTTGTTGAAATTTTTGATTATTGTGAATTTATCGGTGGTGACAGTGTTTCCTAGCCTCAATGCAGTGGGCAACTGGGAGGAGATGCTCTTATTCTCCATAGACTTTACAGTGTCCCAGAACGTTTTGGAGTTAGTACTACAGGATGCAAATTTCTGTTTGAAAAAGCTGGCCTTTGCTTTTTTAACTGACTGTGTATATTTGTTCCTGGTTTCCCTGAAAAGTTGCATATCGCGGGGCCTATTCGATGCTAATGCAGTGCGCCACAGGATGTTTTTGTGCTGGTCAAGGGCAGTCAAGTCTGGGGTGAACCAAGGGCTATATCTATTCTTAGTTCTAAGTTTTTTGAAAGGGGCATGCTTATTTAGGATGGTGAGGAAAGCTTTTAAAGAACAACCAGGCATCCTCTACTGACGGGATGAGGTCAATATCCTTCCAGGATACCTGGGCCAGATCGATTAGAAAGGCCTGCTCGCAGAATAATAATACGCTGACGCCACCACCCTACCCTTCTAATACTCCACTACCCTACCCTTCTAATACGCTGACGCCACTACCCTACCCTTCTAATACTCCACTACCCTACCCTTCTAATACTCTACTACCCTACCCTTCTAATACTCCACTACCCTACCCTTCTAATACTCCACTACCCTACCCTTCTAATACGCTGACGCCACTACCCTTCTAATACGCCACTACCCTACCCTTCTAATACTCCACTACCCTACCCTTCTATTACGCCACTACCCTACCCTTCTAATACGCCACTACCCTACCCTTCTAATACTCCACTACCCTACCCTTCTAATACTCCACTACCCTACCCTTCTATTACACTGACGCCACTACCCTTCTAATACTCCACTACCCTACCCTTCTAATACTCCACCACCCTACCCTTCTAATACGCCACTACCCTACCCTTCTAATACTCCACTACCCTACCCTTCTAACACTCCACTACCCTACCCTTCTAATACGCCACTACCCTACCCTTCTAATACTCCACTACCCTACCCTTCTAATACTCCACTACCCTACCCTTCTAATACTCCACTACCCTACCCTTCTAATACGCTGACGCCACTACCCTTCTAATACTCCACTACCCTACCCTTCTAATACTCCACTACCCTACCCTTCTAATACTCCACTACCCTACCCTTCTAATACGCTGACGCCACTACCCTTCTAATACTCCACTACCCTACCCTTCTAATACTCCACTACCCTACCCTTCTAATACGCCACTACCCTACCCTTCTAATACGCCACTACCCTACCCTTCTAATACGCTGACGCCACTACCCTTCTAATACTCCACTACCCTACCCTTCTAATACTCCACTACCCTACCCTTCTAATACGCCACTACCCTACCCTTCTAATACGCCACTACCCTACCCTTCTAATACGCCACACCCTACCCTTCTAATACTCCACCACCCTACCCTTCTAATACGCCACTACCCTACCCTTCTAATACGCCACTACTCTACCCTTCTATTACGCCACTACCCTACCCTTCTAATACTCCACTACCCTACCCTTCTAATACTCCACTACCCTACCCTTCTAATACGCCACTACCCTACCCTTCTAATACTCCACTACCCTACCCTTCTAATACGCTGACGCCACTACCCTTCTAATACTCCACTACCCTACCCTTCTAATACTCCACTACCCTACCCTTCTAATACGCTGACGCCACTACCCTTCTAATACGCCACTACCCTACCCTTCTAATACTCCACTACCCTACCCTTCTAATACGCCACTACCCTACCCTTCTAATACTCCACCACCCTACCCTTCTAATACGCTGACGCCACTACCCTTCTAATACTCCACTACCCTACCCTTCTAATACGCTGACGCCACTACCCTACCCTTCTAATACTCCACTACCCTACCCTTCTAATACGCCACTACCCTACCCTTCTAATACTCCACCACCCTACCCTTCTAATACGCCACTACCCTACCCTTCTAATACTCCACCACCCTACCCTTCTAATACGCTGACGCCACTACCCTACCCTTCTAATACTCCACAACCCTACCCTTCTAATACTCCACCACCCTACCCTGCCACTATTCAATGTGGATGCGCATGAGGTGATGAAAGCAATTTTGAAGCTTCATTCAATTAAAAAAGGACATTGATCTGTAAAATCTGTTATTTGATTTCAGACACATTTAATAGAATAGGTTTAATGAACCATATTGTAATTTTAAATCATTCCAATCAGTAAAAGCACTTCAGATGAACAACAGTGTCGACCCACTCTGTACAGTGTACACCACAAATAACACTTTTATTAAGGTTTACATAGCTTGTAAATTATGATTCATGTTTTGCTTACTTTTTCACTGGCAGACTTTTACCCTCTGTGTATTCACTCCTGTAGAAGCCTCCCAGGTCATCAGCCAGTTCTCCTATAAACTCAGTGTACAGATCATACTGTCTCCCCACCATCAGATTACTATCCAGCTGGATCACTAGGAACTGAGTAGGAAGCACCAGCCAGCTTTTCTTTATGGTGGGAGCAGTAGCTCCATCCAGGCCAGTCAGTCTGAGCAGAGTCAGGTTCAGCTTGTTAGAGTGGATGAGGATCAGATCTGTGTCCTTCTTACACTGGAACACCACAGCTGACTGTCCTGTGAAGATGTAGAGGCCAGTAGAGGCATTGGCAACCAGTCGAGGCCAGAGAGTGATGTTGTAGGAAACTGGAAACAGGGAGTCAGGCAGTCTATAGTGGTCCCAGGGGTCCTCAGGTGTAGAGGGTGTGGTAGGGGGGACTCCACCTCCTCCGTCTGTAGGCTTCACTGCCTCCTGGTTCTTGGCCTTCTCCTGGCTATAGACCACTGACAGGGCGATGATGGTGGCCACCACTCCAGTCCCCACGATCACACCAACTATCCCCAACGTCTTGCTGATGAAGAACCTTTTCCCCATGTCTAGAGTAGGGAAAGACAGAACTGTCTGTAGTAATAGTGACGGACTGAGATCTGTCTATTTGAGGGTAGTGTAATGACTGACTGACAGACAGAAGGCAAGACAGAGAGAGATACCCAGAGGGAGATGTGTTTCTTATTTATGCCCTCTTAACAGTTCTAATCAGTGGTCATGAAGATGGATGGATAACAGAGTGCTGACTAGTTGTTGTACTTTATCCTTCCTTTATGTTTCTGGACGGAAGAAAAGTGTTGAGATATGTCCCTGTATAAAGTGTTGAGATATGTCCCTGTATAAAGTGTTGAGATATGTCCCTGTATAAAGTGTTGAGGTATGTCCCTGTATAAAGTGTTGAGATATGTCCCTGTATAAAGTGTTGAGATATGTCCCTGTATAAAGTGTTGAGATATGTCCCTGTATAAAGTGTTGAGATATGTCCCTGTATAAAGTGTTGAGATATGTCCCTGTATAAAGTGTTGAGATATGTCCCTGTATAAAGTGTTGAGATATGTCCCTGTATAAAGTGTTGAGATATGTCCCTGTATAAAGTGTTGAGATATGTCCCTGTATAAAGTGTTGAGATATGTCCCTGTATAAAGTGTTGAGATATGTCCCTGTATAAAGTGTTGAGATATGACCCTGTATAAAGTGTTGAGATATGTCCCTGTATAAAGTGTTGAGATATGACCCTGTATAAAGTGTTGAGATATGACCCTGTATAAAGTGTTGAGATATGACCCTGTATAAAGTGTTGAGATATGACCCTGTATAAAGTGTTGAGATATGACCCTGTATAAAGTGTTGAGATATGACCCTGTATAAAGTGTGGGGGGAACAGGCTGGAAATCGCAAATATTAAACATGTTCAATATTTATGATCCGATATCCTGTAGTGTGGGGGGAACTCCGAGGACAGCCGAGTGTGGGGGGAACTCCGAGGACAGCCGAGTGTGGGGGGAACTCCAAGGACAGCCGAGTGTGGGGGGAACTCCGAGGACAGCCGAGTAACCCCGGCAAGTGACTGTCACGTGGAAAAGACGATAGCCAATTGGGAGCCACGCTGACTTAAAGTAATAATCACGAGAACTCACAACAAGCCATGGCGGCAAAAGAGAAAGTTAGGTGGTCGTCAGAAATGGAGGAACAATTTGTTGAGTTGTGGCAACACCACGAATGTCTTTACATGTCGTCAAAAAGGGGGACGGCAGTCAACAATATCGCCTCTGACTCTGTCATGGTTAGTGATAGCAAGTTCACTCACCTCAAATTCACGATACAGCATGTAGAGTCCATTTTCACACCGTCTCCAAGACTTCGTCCACTGTCTTTTAAGTTTTATTTCACAACTTTGAGATACAAATATTGCGCAGGCTAGCATTGCTAGCTCCTCCTGTTCGTCGCCCACCATGTTTTGTTAAATGCTGAAGTCACGATTTTTATTGCGAGAGATTTGCGAGATTTCCGGTTTTTAAAATCGGGACTGGGTTGTTCGGGAATGGAATCGTTTAGTGTGTGGTGTGTTGTGTTGGACAACTCGTTACCCGCCACACACTTAACGATCTAAACCGTAAAACATATTGTAGCGATCTGGCCGGCATACGCTAGCTACACGTTGTGTGGTAGATGAAGAGTGCAAGGGATTGTGGGTAGTTCATGTTCCATGATAAAACGGTTGTGTTATGTGTTTCTGTTTCTAGTAGTTCTTCAGTTGGCTGAGTTCAGGTTATGGGGGAGGGGGAATGTTAGAGTGCCTACCGTTACCGGGCCTGGGGCACAGGAACTCTCTGTCAAATCAATCTCTGTCTCATGCCATCTTCTTCTAGCCGAGCTCGCCACAATATGTTTATTTGTCGTTAAGTGTTTGGTCTGTTACGATTTGTAAATTGGAAAGATTGTGTAGTGTGTGCCCGCCATAACCAGCAGTCAGTGTGTACCAGACACATGTATGACAGACTGGGCATGGGTTTGAACCCTAACCCTAACCAGCAGTCAGTGTGTACCAGACACATGTATGACAGAGTGGGCATGGGTTTGAACCCTAACCCTAACCACCAGTCAGTGATTACCAGACACATGTATGACAGAGTGGGCATGGGTTTGAACCCTAACCCTAACCAGCAGTCAGTGACTACCAGACACATGTATGACAGAGTGGGCATGGGTTTGAACCCTAACCATAACCACCAGTCAGTGATTACCAGACACATGTATGACAGAGTGGGCATGGGTTTGAACCCTAACCCTAACCAGCAGTCAGTGACTACCAGACACATGTATGACAGAGTGGGCATGGGTTTGAACCCTAACCATAACCAGCAGTCAGTGATTACCAGACATGTATGACAGAGTGGGCATGGGTTTGAACCCTAACCAGCAGTCAGTGATTACCAGACACATGTATGACAGAGTGGGCATGGGTTTGAACCCTAACCAGCAGTCAGTGATTACCAGAGACATGTATGACAGAGTGGGCATGGGTTTGAACCCTAACCAGCAGTCAGTGATTACCAGACACATGTATGACAGAGTGGGCATGGGTTTGAACCCTAACCAGCAGTCAGTGATTACCAGACACATGTATGACAGAGTGGGCATGGGTTTGAACCCTAACCAGCAGTCAGTGATTACCAGACACATGTATGAAAGAGTGGGCATGGATTTGAACCCTAAGCAGCAGTCAGTGATTACCAGACACATGTATGACAGAGTGGGCACGGGTTTGAACCCTAACCATAACCAGCAGTCAGTGATTACCAGACACATGTATGACAGAGTGGGCATGGGTTTGAACCCTAACCCTAACCAGCAGTCAGTGTATGACCCATGTCCTGCTGGCTTGCTCTCTCCTAACTCTCCTGTCTCCTCTGCACTGTCATTTCCAAATTCAACCACACCAAACTGTTGACTGTCAGATCTGGTAGTGATGAACTCTCTGTGTAATGCCCCTCCCTACCTGGTGTTTCCTACAGGGCATTAAGGGGAACTTCCCCTCCCTACCTGGTGTTTCCTACGGGGCATTAAGGGGAACTTCCCCTCCCTACCTGGTGTTTCCTACGGGGCATTAAGGGGAACTTCCCCTCCCTACCTGGTGTTTCCTACGGGGCATTAAGGGGAACTTCCCCTCCCTACCTGGTGTTTCCTACGGGGCATTAAGGGGAACTGCCCCTCCCTACCTCCAGTCTATGGTCAAACTTACTCTGTTGACATATACTAAATTCATTTTTCAACGGGTGGGTTTATTGGTGTTAAAATGCACCAGTTCTGTTATTCTGGACCACCAGGATGATGATGTCATGCAGACTGTAGTTTTTGTGTTTATACTTTTTCAGAACGACAACGACAAGTTGGATGTCGGACGACAATAGAATGTTCATGATGTCACTGCGAGAACCGTACTCACTCTGTTCAGCACATGACCTCACATGTAAATCCTTAAAGAGATGGGTGGGGCTAAGGCTTAAGAGGGTGTGAACCATGCTGAATGGGTGGAGACAAAGAAGAGATCTCCAATAGATACCAAAACTTTAAAATGCCATTTTCTCAAAAGTTTATTAACTTTCAAAGCAGAATTACTTCCCATTGTTCCTCAACTGTAGTGGATGATGAACCATGTTGTAGCTCTGAGTCTCTACCGTTATCAAATGTATTAAAAATCACCATTTCATATGTTGCTACATAAAACCACATCCAGCCAGTTGGTCACAATAACAATTGCAACACTTTCTAAGAAAATTAATATTATACTTTAATTAAATGAGTAATTTGATCTTTTTCCAATAGTTACTGAGATATTGTGCTTTGTTATGGAAATCCAATGCATCGTTTTGTAAAGAAGGAAACTGTGTCAGATTGAACTGAAGGTATAGAGCAGGAAAGTATTAGGTTAGATTGAAAACTGAAGGTATAGAGCAGGAAAGTATTAGGTTAGATTGAACTGAAGGTATAGAGCAGGAAAGTATTAGGTTAGATTGAACTGAAGGTATAGAGCAGGAAAGTATTAGGTTAGATTGAAAACTGAAGGTATAGAGCAGGAAAGTATTAGGTTAGATTGAACTGAAGGTATAGAGCAGGAAAGTATTAGGTTAGATTGAACTGAAGGTATAGAGCAGGAAAGTATTAGGTTAGATTGAACTGAAGGTATAGAGCAGGAAAGTATTAGGTTAGATTGAACTGAAGGTATAGAGCAGGAAAGTATTAGGTTAGATTGAACTGAAGGTATAGAGCAGGAAAGTATTAGGTTAGATTGAACTGAAGGTATAGAGCAGGAAAGTATTAGGTTAGATTGAACTGAAGGTATAGAGCAGGAAAGTATTAGGTTAGATTGAACTGAAGATATTAATTGAGCATTTATTGGCAGACGTTTATGGACTGACAATCCAAAATGGACGCACATAAACCACACAATATGATTCAAGTAACAACATCTGTTAATCTTTATACAGTATAGATGTGTTCCAAATAACACACTATTCCCTATGTAGTGCACTACTTTTAACCAGAGCCCTATGTAGCACACTAAATAGGGAATATGGTGCCTTTTGGGACGCCTTTTGTTTTGGTCTGTTTAATACAGTCTGTATATCCCTGACAGTTCAATAATCAGTAACACCATTGGCCTAGTAATGTGGTACTGTAGTGGGGGCATTTCACATAGATTCATTGATGAACCAGTTCATTATGTGCTCCTGGTTCTCTGCCACCCATTTGATGTTGGCAGTAGTCTTCTCAATAGCCTGCTCCAGTGCTAGAGTCCCGGAGCCAAACCCTACATGGGCATTGTCCTCTTTAAACTGCTTCAGCTGCAAAAAATACATACAATAATAGAAACATCATAGAAATCAGAATACTGACTCAACAATGTTGAAGTTTCTAACTCGTTTAAGACGGAGGAAAACAAGCTCTGGTTCGCTGTAACTATATCTATAAAACCCCTCGACAACAAACAGACCAACCATACAGTACATATACCTCTAGCCTAATGTATACCTTATGTAATAATACATACACATACCTCTAGCCTAATGTATACCTTATGTAATAATACATACATATAACTCTAGCCTAATGTATACCTTATGTAATAATACATACATATACCTCTAGCCTAATGTATACCTTATGTAACCATACAGTACAAATACCTCTAGCCTAATGTATACCTTATGTAACCATACAGTACAAATACCTCTAGCCTAATGTATACCTTATGTAACCATACAGTACATATAACTCTAGCATAATGTATACCTTATGTAATAATACATACACATACCTCTAGCCTAATGTATACCTTATGTAACCATACAGTACATATACCTCTAGCCTAATTTATACCTTATGTAATAATACATACACATACCTCTAGCCTAATGTATACCTTATGTAACCATACAGTACATATACCTCTAGCCTAATGTATACCTTATGTAACCATACAGTACATATACCTCTAGCCTAATGTATACCTTATGTAATAATACATACACATACCTCTAGCCTAATGTATACCTTATGTAACCATACAGTACATATACCTCTAGCCTAATGTATACCTTATGTAATAATACATACATATACCTCTAGCCTAATGTATACCTTATGTAACCATACAGTACATATACCTCTAGCCTAATGTATACCTTATGTAACCATACATATATACTGTACACCTCTAGCCTAATGTATACCTTATGTAACCATACAGTACATATACCTCTAGCCTAAAGAATACCTTATGTAATAATACATACATATACCTCTAGCCTAATGTATACCTTATGTAACCATACAGTACATATACCTCTAGCCTAATGTATACCTTATGTAACCATACATACAGTGGGGAGAACAAGTATTTGATACACTGCCGATTTTGCAGATTTTCCCACTTACAAAGCATGTAGAAGTCTGTAATTTTATCATAGGTACTCTTCAACTGTGAGTGACGGAATCTAAAACAAAAATCCAGAAAATCACATTGTATGATTTTTAAGTAATTAATTTGCATTTTATTGCATGACATAAGTATTTGATACATCAGAAAAGCAGAACTTAATATTTGGTACAGAAACCTTTGTTTGCAATTACAGAGATCATACGTTTCCTGTAGTTCTTGACCAGGTTTGCACACACTGCAGCAGGGATTTTGGCCCACTCCTCCATCCAGATCCTTCAGGTTTCGGGGCTGTCGCTGGGCAATACAGACTTTCAGCTCCCTCCAAAGATTTTCTATTGGGTTCAGGTCTGGAGACTGGCTAGGCCACTCCAGGACCTTGAGATGCTTCTTATGGAGCCACTCCTTAGTTGCCCTGGCTGTGTGTTTCGGGTCGTTGTCATGCTGGAAGACCCAGCCACGACCCATCTTCAATGCTCTTACTGAGGGAAGGAGGTTGTTGGCCAAGATCTCGCGATACATGGCCCCATCCATCCTCCCCTCAATACGGTGCAGTCGTCCTGTCCCCTTTGCAGAAAAGCATCCCCAAAGAATGATGTTTCCACCTCCATGCTTCACGGTTGGGATGGTGTTCTTGGGGTTGTACTCATCCTTCTTCTTCCTCCAAACACGGCGAGTGGAGTTTAGACCAAAAAGCTCTATTTTTGTCTCATCAGACCACATGACCTTCTCCCATTCCTCCTTTGGATCATCCAGATGGTCATTGACAAACTTCAGACGGGCCTGGACATGCGCTGGCTTGAGCAGGGGGACCTTGCGTGCGCTGCAGGATTTTAATCCATGACGGCGTAGTGTGTTACTAATGGTTTTCTTTGAGACTGTGGTCCCAGCTCTCTTCAGGTCATTGACCAGGTCCTGCCGTGTAGTTCTGGGCTGATCCCTCACCTTCCTCATGATCATTGATGCCCCACGAGGTGAGATCTTGCATGGTGCCCCAGACTGAGGGAGATTGACCGTCATCTTGAACTTCTTCCATTTTCTAATAATTGCACCAACAGTTGTTGCCTTCTCACCAAGCTGCTTGCCTATTGTCCTGTAGCCCATCCCAGCCTTGTGCAGGTCTACAATTTTATCCCTGATGTCCTTACACAGCTCTCTGGCCTTGGCCATTGTGGAGAGGTTGGAGTCTGTTTGATTGAATGTGTGGACAGGTGTCTTTTATACAGGTAACAAGTTCAAACAGGTGCAGTTAATACAGGTAATGAGTGGAGAACAGGAGGGCTTCTTAAAGAAAAACTAACAGGTCTGTGAGAGCCGGAATTCTTACTGGTTGGTAGGTGATCAAATACTTATGTCATGCAATAAAATGCAAATTAATTATTAAAAAATCATACAATGTGATTTTCTGGATTTTTGTTTTAGATTCCGTCTCTCACAGTTGAAGTGTATCTATGATAAAAATTACAGACTTCTACATGCTTTGTAAGTGGGAAAACCTGCAAAATCGGCAGTGTATCAAATACTTGTTCTCCCCAATGTATATACTGTACACCTCTAACATAATGTATACCTTATTTACGTATACAATGCAAGAACGCAATAAGATGCATAACTCTGTATATACTGTATTTGGTACGCAACTACTCAGGATGTCCATTCTGCGTAGCTATTGTAGTTCTATCGTTGGGTACGGTGTACGGTATAAATGAGGCTTGACACCAAGCATTATCATACAGCTCCATTAACAGACCTCTATTAACTCCAACCCTGTTCCTGGAGAGCTACCCTCCTGTAGGTTTTCCAGGGTTGGAGTTAAAACCTACAGGAGGGTAGCTCTCCAGGAACAGGGTTGGAGTTAAAACCTACAGGAGGGTAGCTCTCCAGGAACAGGGTTGGAGTTAAAACCTACAGGAGGATAGCTCTCCAGGAACAGGGTTGGAGTTAAAACCTACAGGAGGGTAGCTCTCCAGGAACAGGGTTGGAGTTAAAACCTACAGGAGGGTAGCTCTCCAGGAACAGGGTTGGGCAACCCTGCTTCAGCTCAAGGCCACAGTACCCACCTGCTTCAGCTCAAACTCAGTAGAGAATCTCCTGGTCACACCGTTGATGAGGTTAGAAAATGAGAAGGATCCTCCCCCATATCTACAAGATAGAGAGGGATACAGAGATACATTATCATTATCATGACTTAGCGAATAAAACATCAATCAATTTCTCTGATACATATTCACGGTAAGATATATGATGTCCAATAGCCCCATCTAGACTTACTCTGTATAGATGTAGTTCCCCCTAGCCCTGATGACTTACTCTGTATAGATGTAGTTCCACCTAGCCCTGATGAAGTCCCAGGCCAGGGGCATCCCCACCACGTTACCAGCGATGTAGCTGATGGTGGAGGTACTGTCCTGCTTACGGATCTTAGCTGGATCCAGGGAATAATCCAGATACCTGTAGTTTCAACACAGCAAAGGGATTTATGATTAGTCTTGTTTGGGACTGGGGGAATTCAGACAAAAACAACTAATTTGGGGACCGGGTGCAAAACAAACCCTCAGAGTTTAACAGGATGAAGGTCTATCATCACAACAACTTAAGTGTTCTGAACCAGTCCTTTTCTTCAACAAAACACAAGATGAACTGATTATGTGTGTTAGCTCCTGTTGAGGATTAGATTGTGCCTACCTGTTCAGCAGCCAGGGGACCTTAGTACAGGCCAGGGCGGACCTCAGCTTGGCAGCCTCTGTGGCTAATGTGGCGTTCTTGAACATCCGCCAGGCGAAGTCCCACTCCTCCACACCTCCTGCTGCGATGGCGTTACAGTACACTGTCGTCTTCAGGTTGGGGTGAATCCTGTCAATAAAGAGTTAAATAAACACTAAATCAGCATCATTACGAGAAGGACAACAAGCACGTTAACTATATACACATCAACATTCTGCTATACATTTCCCCAAATTGCCGGTTGGAGGATTCCCGGTTTCCTGCTTATTCCTTCCTGATTCCAGGAATCTTCCAACTGTGATTTCTGGAAAACATGCGAATTTTGGGAAAGTCCCATGATTTTGCAACCTAAATAATTGTGCTTCGTACTCACGGGTTATGGTCTGGGTTCAGCATCCACTCTCTGAACCAGGTGCTGGTGAGAGCCCTGCAGCGCTCCACTCCCATGCGGCACGCAAAGGATATGGCGTTGATCTGGTTGTACCTGAGAGATAGTAGAGACAAGAGGGACAGGGCTGTGGAATGGCTCAGAACCCATTATGATAATATCTAAGGGTTTGTCCCAAATAGCACTCTATTCACTCTGTAGAGCACTACTTTTGAAGACCAATAATGTTTATATACTGTTGTATGTGAAGCAACAGAAATATATATTTAGAAATACAATTATATATTAATTAATTGGTTTAAAATAACATTTCATTTGAAAAGCAGAGTTGTTACTGGTCGTTGTGTCCGGTGGGAACTCTGGTCCAATCAACCGTGATGGTCCTGAAGTACTCGAACAGGGGGCTGATCTGCATCTTCAGGTAACCCTGGGAGACAAACCCTGACAGCTTGACTGATTCATCTATTCATGTTGTACATGATAATACCAGCAGTGAAATGTCATTAGATCCCAGAACAATATGAACCAAACATACCTGTTGTTTCAGGAAAGCCTGGGAGAAAAGCACTTTGACAGTTTGTTAGTTGTTGATCTTTGTATGTCAATAATAATAGTGTTTCACAATTGTCATCGGATTACAATATTCCAGAGTACATCAAAATATGATTATATAATGATTATATAATGATTATATTATGATTATATTATGATTATATAATGATTATATTGTGATTATATTGTGATTATATAATGATTATATAATGATTATATTATGATTATATTATGATTATTATGATTATATTCTATTATGATTATATAATGATTATATTATGATTATATTATGATTATATTATGATTATATTCTATTATGATTATATAATGATTATATTGTGATTATATTGTGATTATATAATGATTATATTATGATTATATTATGATTATATTATGATTATTATGATTATATTATATTTATATAATGATTATATTATGATTATATTATGATTATATAATGATTATATAATGATTATATTATGATTATATAATGATTATATAATGATTATATTATGATTATATAATGATTATATTATGATTATATAATGATTATATTATGATTATATTATGATTATATAATGATTATATAATGATTATATAAATATTATATTATGATTATATAATGATTATATTATGATTATATAATGATTATATTATGATTATATTATGATTATATTATGATTATATTATGATCATATTATGATTATATTATGATTATATTATGATTATATTATGATTATATAAAGCCTATGAGACAAATAATGACATTTTGTAAGTTGTTCTGTCATTTATTTTCTTATCTACTAAAACTATGTTCCGTTATAAATGATAATAGAGCTTCATGGCTGCCATTAGATCGCAATATTCCAGAGTGTATAATATAGCAGAATTTCGGTAAAACAATTCCCAGGTTTTGCAGGGATTCCGGAATCCTTCTACCAGAATTTCTGGAAAACCTGGGGATTTTGGGAAAATGACTGAACTTTTACAAAAGTAAATATTGAATATATGATATTATAGTAAGAACCCACCTGTAGCAGCCCGTATGCCTGTCCACGGTCGAACATGAGGATGTAGTAGTTGAGATTCCTGAGTGCTGACTCCCAGGGGATGTAGTCTCTCTCCTGGGACAGGTACCTGATAATATATAATATAGAATATAAGAACTGACTCCCAGGGGATGTAGTCTCTCTCCTAGGACAGGTACCTGATAATATATAATATAGAATATAAGAATTGACTCCCAGGGGATGTAGTCTCTCTCCTGGGACAGGTACCTGATAATATAGAATATAGAATATAAGAACTGACTCCCAGGGGATGTAGTCTCTCTCCTAGGACAGGTACCTGGTAATATAGAATATAAGAACTGACTCCCAGGGGATGTAGTCTCTCTCCTGGGACAGGTACCTGATAATATAGAATATAGAATATAAGAACTGACTCCCAGGGGATGTAGTCTCTCTCCTAGGACAGGTACCTGGTAATATAGAATATAGAATATAAGAACTGACTCCCAGGGGATGTAGTCTCTCTCCTGGGACAGGTACCTGGTAATATATAATATAGAATATAAGAACTGACTCCCAGGGGATGTAGTCTCTCTCCTGGGACAGGTACCTGATAATATAGAATATAGAATATAAGAACTGACTCCCAGGGGATGTAGTCTCTCTCCTGGGACAGGAACCTGGTAATATAGAATATAGAATATAAGAACTGACTCCCAGGGGATGTAGTCTCTCTCCTAGGACAGGTACCTGATAATATATAATATAAGAACTGACTCCCAGGGGATGTAGTCTCTCTCCTGGGACAGGTACCTGGTAATATATAATATAGAATATAAGAACTGACTCCCAGGGGATGTAGTCTCTCTCCTGGGACAGGTACCTGGTAATATAGAATATAGAATATAAGAACTGACTCCCAGGGGATGTAGTCTCTCTCCTAGGACAGGTACCTGATAATATATAATATAGAATATAAGAACTGACTCCCAGGGGATGTAGTCTCTCTCCTAGGACAGGTACCTGGTAATATATAATATAGAATATAAGAACTGACTCCCAGGGGATGTAGTCTCTCTCCTAGGACAGGTACCTGGTAATATATAATATAGAATATAAGAACTGACTCCCAGGGGATGTAGTCTCTCTCCTGGGACAGGTACCTGGTACTATAGAATATAAGAACTGACTCCCAGGGGATGTAGTCTCTCTCCTAGGACAGGTACCTGGTAATATAGAATATAAGAACTGACTCCCAGGGGATGTAGTCTCTCTCCTAGGACAGGTACCTGGTAATATAGAATATAAGAACTGACTCCCAGGGGATGTAGTCTCTCTCCTAGGACAGGTACCTGGTAATATATAATATAGAATATAAGAACTGACTCCCAGGGGATGTAGTATCTCTCCTGGGACAGGTACCTGGTAATATATAATATAGAATATAAGAACTGACTCCCAGGGGATGTAGTCTCTCTCCTGGGACAGGAACCTGGTAATATAGAATATAGAATATAAGAACTGACTCCCAGGGGATGTAGTCTCTCTCCTAGGACAGGTACCTGATAATATATAATATAGAATATAAGAACTGACTCCCAGGGGATGTAGTCTCTCTCCTAGGACAGGTACCTGATAATATATAATATGGAATATAAGAACTGACTCCCAGGGGATGTAGTCTCTCTCCTAGGACAGGTACCTGGTAATATATAATATAGAATATAAGAACTGACTCCCAGGGGATGTAGTCTCTCTCCTAGGACAGGTACCTGGTAATATATAATATAGAATATAAGAACTGACTCCCAGGGGATGTAGTCTCTCTCCTAGGACAGGTACCTGGTAATATAGAATATAGAATATAAGAACTGACTCCCAGGGGATGTAGTCTCTCCCCTAGGACAGGTACCTGATAATATAGAATATAAGAACTGACTCCCAGGGGATGTAGTCTCTCTCCTAGGACAGGTACCTGATAATATATAATATAGAATATAAGAACTGACTCCCAGGGGATGTAGTCTCTCTCCTAGGACAGGTACCTGATAATATAGAATATAAGAACTGACTCCCAGGGGATGTAGTCTCTCTCCTAGGACAGGTACCTGATAATATATAATATAGAATATAAGAACTGACTCCCAGGGGATGTAGTCTCTCTCCTAGGACAGGTACCTGGTAATATAGAATATAGAATATAAGAACTGACTCCCAGGGGATGTAGTCTCTCTCCTAGGACAGGTACCTGATAATATATAATATATAATATAAGAACTGACTCCCAGGGGATGTAGTCTCTCTCCTGGTAATATAGAATATATAATATAGAGTAGAATATATTATTCTAGTTACCTGGTGGTCCTCAGAGCTAATGTTGTGTTGATCACTTTGGCCCTGGAAACACACAACAGTATGACAACACAACTACATAACGCCACACAGCATCAGCTTCCAGCTTCCACAAAGGTGACCAAGAAATCATTAGCTCAAGTTAGAATGATCTTTACCTGGCCAGATTGAAGGCATCATCCACTATCTGAGCTCTGTTGATTAAAGGAATGACCTGCACACAGACGTTCTGATGTTATGTTACATCATATGGAATCCTATACTGATAGGTGATATCCACATAACAGTGGAATAATAACATGTACTGACCGTGTGGTCTGTGGTGAGCTGGTTAAGGAGTCGTTCCCAGTTGTCCATGTCGTAGTTAACCCTGTAATAGCCAGACACGTTGAGGTTGGCCAGAACCCACTCAGATCCTGCTGTTCTCATGGGGAGGTGTCTGTCTGGTGAAGGAACACAACACACTGGTCTCAGCTAGGCTTGCAACATTACGCCAGCTTTTCCAAAATTCACTGGTTTTACAGAAAATCCTGGTTAGAGGATTCCATGAATCTTACAACCAGGATTTCTGGAAAACAGGGGATTTTTGGGAAAGTTTGCAGAATTTTGCAACCCCGGTCTCAGGTTAGGATTCAACACAGAACGTACTGTAATGATGTACAATAACATGATATGGACCTATTCAACAGTCCAGGTACATCTTCCACTGACACCCATGCAGGACTTCATTTGACACAAACACTGGCATTAGAAGTACCTGTTTTCTGAAGAAGCCAGTGTTGCTCTCTCTCCACTCCTCCTTTCATCCATTTGATGGGGACCAACCAGGTGTAACTACACAGACATAGAACAGGACCAACCAGGTGTAACTACACAAACATAGAACAGGACCAACCAGGTGTAACTACACAGACATAGAACAGGACCAACCAGGTGTAACTACACAGACATAGAACAGGACCAACCAGGTGTAACTACACAGACATAGAACAGGACCAACCAGGTGTAACTACACAGACATAGAACAGGACCAACCAGGTGTAACTACACAGACATAGAACAGGACCAACCAGGTGTAACTACACAGACATAGAACAGGACCAACCAGGTGTAACTGGTTGGTCCACATCGAATCCCACCGTACCTTCTCTGCTATGCAATCTGGTTTCCGAGCTGGTCATGGGTGCACCTCAGCTACGCTCAAGGTACTGAACGATATCATCACCGCCATCGATAAAAGACAGTACTGTGCAGCCGTTTTCATCGACCTGGCCAAGGCTTTCGACTCTGTCAATCACCGCATTCTTATTGGCAGACTCAATTGCCTTGGTTTCTCAAGTGACTGCCTTGCCTGGTTCTCTAACTACTTTGCAGACAGAGTTCAGTGTGTCAAATCGGAGGGCCTATTGTCCGATCCTCTGGCAGTCTCTATGGGGGTGCCACAGGGTTCAATTCTTGGGCCAACCCTTTTCTCTATATACATCAACGATGTCGCTCTCGCTGCTGGTGACTCTCTGATCCATCTCTATGCAGATGACACCATTCTGTATACATCTGGCCCCTCTTTGGATACTGTGTTTACTAACCTTCAATCAAGCTTCAATGCCATACAACACTCCTTCCGTGGCCTCCAACTGCTCTTAAACGCTAGTAAAACTAAGTGCATGCTTTTCTATCGTACGCTGCCAGCACCCGCCCACCGGACTATCATCACTACTCTCGACGGATCCGAATTAGAATACGTGGACACCTACAAATACCTAGGCATCTGGTTAGACTATAAACTCAACTTCCAGACTCACATCAACCATCTCCAATCCAAAATTAAATCCAGAATTGGCTTCCTATTTCGCAACAAAGCCTCCTTCACTCATGCTGCCAAACATGCCCTTGTAAAACTGACTATCCTACCGATCCTTGATTTCGGCGATGTCATTTACAAACTAGCCTCCAACACTCTACTTAGCAAATTGGATGTAGTCTATCACAGTGCCATCCGTTTTGTCACCAAAGCCCCATACACTACCCACCACTGCGACCTGTATGCTCTCGTTGGCTGGCCTTCATTATATATTCGTCGCCAAACCCACTGGCTCCAGGTCATCTATAAGTCTTTGTTAGGTAAATCCCCGCCCTATCTCAGCTCACTGGTCACTATAGCAACACCCACCCGTAGCATGCGCTCCAGCAGGTATATCTCACTGGTCACCCCCAAAGCCAACACCTCCTTTGGCCGCCATTCCTTCCAGTTCGCTGCTGCCAATGACTGGAACGAATTGCAAAAATCATTGAAGCTAGAGGTTCCTATCTCCCTCAATAACTTTAAGCATCAGTTGTCAAAGCTGCTTATCGATCACTGCACCTGTATATAGCCCTTCTGTAAATAGCCCACACTACTACCTCATCCTGTATATAGCCCTTCTGTAAATAGCCCACACTACTACCTCATCCCCATATTTATTTTTGTTTATTTTCACTAATCTTGCACTCCAGTATCTCTATTTGCACATCATAATTTGCACATCCTTCATTCCTGTGTTAATGATGATAATCTGTAATTTATATCACCACTATAGTCTATTTATTGTTCTACCTCCTAACCTTAGCATTTTTGCACTACATTTTGCACTCTGTATATAGATTTTCTATTGTGTTTTTGACTGTTTGTTTACTGTGTAACTCTGTGTTGTTATTTGTCGCACTGCTTTGCTTTGTCTTGGCCAGGTCGCAGTTGCAAATGAGAACTTGTTCTCAACTGACCTACCTGGTTAAATAAAGGTGAAATAAAATAAAATAAAAAACTACACAGACATAGAACAGGACCAACCAGGTGTAACTACACAGACATAGAACAGGACCAACCAGGTGTAACTACACAGACATAGAACAGGACCAACCAGGTGTAACTACACAGACATAGAACAGGACCAACCAGGTGTAACTACACAGACATAGAACAGGACCAACCAGGTGTAACTACATAGACATAGAACAGGACCTTATTTGACCTTATTGTTGGACACCCAGGCTATACTAACACTTCCTTAACCCCAGGCTGTACTAACACTTCCTTAACCCCAGGCTGTACTAACACTTCCTGTACTAACACTTCCTTAACCCCAGGCTGTACTAACACTTCCTTAACCCCAGGCTGTACTAACACTTCCTTAACCCCAGGCTGTACTAACACTTCCTGTACTAACACTTCCTTAACCCCAGGCTGTACTAACACTTTCTTAACCCCAGGCTGTACTAACACTTCCTGTACTAACACTTCCTTAACCCCAGGCTGTACTAACACTTCCTTAACCCCAGGCTGTACTAACACTTCCTGTACTAACACTTCCTTAACCCCAGGCTGTACTAAGACTTCCTTAACCCCAGGCTGTACTAACACTTCCTTAACCCCAGGCTGTACTAACACTTCCTTAACCCCAGGCTGTACTAAACCCTCCTCACCCCAGGCTGTACTAAGCCCTTCTTAACCCCAGGCTGTACTAACACTTCCTTAACCCCAGGCTGTACTAAGCCCTTCTTTAACCCCAGGCTGTACTAACACTTCCTTAACCCCAGGCTGTACTAAACCCTCCTCACCCCAGGCTGTACTAAGCCCTTCTTAACCCCAGGCTGTACTAAGCCCTTCTTAACCCCAGGCTGTACTAACACTTCCTTAACCCCAGGCTGTACTAAGCCCTTCTTTAACCCCAGGCTGTACTAAGCCCTTCTTTAACCCCAGGCTGTACTAAGCCCTTCTTAACCCCAGGCTGTACTAAGCCCTCCTCACCCCAGGCTGTACTAAGCCCTTCTTAACCCCAGGCTGTACTAAGCCCTTCTTTAACCCCAGGCTGTACTAAGCCCTCCTCACCCCAGGCTGTACTAAGCCCTTGTTAACCCCAGGCTGTACTAAGCCCTTCTTAACCCCAGGCTGTACTAAGCCCTTCTTAACCCCAGGCTGTACTAAACCCTCCTCACCCCAGGCTGTACTAAGCCCTCCTCACCCCAGGCTGTACTAAGCCCTCCTCACCCCAGGCTGTACTAAGCCCTTCTTAACCCCAGGCTGTACTTAGCCCTTCTTAACCCCAGGCTGTACTAAGCCCTTCTTAACCCCAGGCTGTACTAAACCCTCCTCACCCCAGGCTGTACTAAGCCCTCCTCACCCCAGGCTGTACTAAGCCCTCCTCACCCCAGGCTGTACTAAGCCTTTCTTAACCCCAGGCTGTACTAAGCCCTTCTTAACCCCAGGCTGTACTAAGCCCTCCTCACCCCAGGCTGTACTAAGCCCTTCTATAACCCCAGGCTGTACTAAACCCTCCTCACCCCAGGCTGTACTAAACCCTCCTCACCCCAGGCTGTACTAAACCCTCCTCACCCCAGGCTGTACTAAACCCTCCTCACCCCAGGCTGTACTAAACCCTCCTCACCCCAGGCTGTACTAAACCCTCCTCACCCCAGGCTGTGCTCACGTAGAGGTGGAAGCCTGTGACAGAGACTATTTTGACCTGAGAAGAACAATATTGAGAGTCTATTCTAATCTGGACCTAGAAGCCAGTTCTACTGCTGCTGTCCTTCCTCCCCTCTAGTCTGGGACTAAATTAGACCAGGGACACCAGTTATCAGGTAGACCAGAAAAACAGCAGTACTCAAGACCTCGTAGGGTAAGACTTAAATACATACATTACATTACATTAGGGAAGGGGGATTCTAGTCAGTTCCACAACTGAATGCATTCAACTGAAATGTGTTTTCCACATTTAACCCAATCAGAGAGGTGTGGGGGCTGCCTTAATCAACGTCCATGTCATCAGCTCCCGGGGAACAGTTGTTTTTGGGGGTTAACTGCCTTGCTCAAGGGCAGAATGGCAGATTTTTCCAGCTTGCCGTCTCGGGGATTCCAACCAGCGACCTTTCAGTCACTGGCCCAACGCTCTTAACCGCTAGACTAGCTGCCACCCCTGGTCTACGGTAAAACAGCATCACAGAACTGAGATCAAGAAGAATAGTTACTTGTATGGAGAGGGTCTGTCCACTACAGAATCAGGGTCAATGAGGAAGTGCTTCTGGGTAATGTGTCCCGTGGCCGTATCTATGGTAACCACTGGGAAGCCCATCTGAAGGATCCAACGGTTCATGATGTCATGCACAGTGTGAGGTAGACTCATCCCTGGAGTGGTGATGACTGCCTGTCAGAGCATAAATACACATAGCAACACCTGAACACACTGATGTTTCTAAACTGGAAATATCCTATTAAGAGGAGAAGAACCACAGTCTGGTTTCAGTTGATGGTTGAAATAGTTGCTACACCAGAAGTTAATGGTTATCTGTAGGAGGAAGGTATATGGTGGAGTCAATGGAGGCTGGATAAGAGCCAGGGGCTTGGGAGGTTACTAAGTAAGGGAAGGCAATCACATAGTTGCAGTCATTACAAAGAACGGAGGACCAAGGCCCTCTTCATATAATTCATTAAAAGGCCTTTATTTGTATGGTATGTTCAATGGAAACAAAGTTTAAAAACTCTGCCGCGTTCCGGCTGCATGGCCTTCGTCAGGGAGTACATGGTTGCAGTCAGTGGAGGAATGGGGTTGAGGTCAGGTCAGGTCACATTAAAGGGAGGAACAGTTTATTACCCACATCACTTAACTTCCTGCCTAGCAACAGAGATGTACTGTTTAGAGGGAAGGAGGAGACTCCGTCTAAAGTGGGATATACAGTTGAAGTCAGAAGTTTACATACACCTTAGCCAAATACACTTAAACTCAGTTTTTCACAATTCCTGACATTTAATCCTAGTAAAAAGTCCCTGTCTTAGGTCAGTTAGGATCACCACTTTATTTTAAGAATGTAAATGTCAGAATAATAGTAGACAGAATTATTTATTTCAGCTTTTATTTCTTTCATCACATTCCCAGTGGGTCAGAAGTTTACATACACTCAATTAGTATTTGGTAGCATTGCCTTTAAATTGTTTAACTTGGGTCAAACGTTTTGGGTAGCCTTCCACAAGCTTTCCACAATAAGTTCGGTGAATTTTGGCCCATTCCTCCTGACCGAACTGGTGTAACTGAGTCAGGTTTGTGGGCCTCCTTGCTCGCACACGCTTTTTCAGTTCTGGCCACAAATATTCTATAGGATTGAGGTCAGGGCTTTGTGATGGCCACTCCAATACCTTGACTTTGTTGTCCTTAAGCCATTTTGCCACAACTTTGGAAGTATTCTTGGGGTCATTGTCCATTTGGAAGACCCATTTGCGACCAAGCTTGAACTTCCTGACTGATGTCTTGAGATGTTGCTTCAATATATCCACATAATTTTCCTTCCTCATGATGCCATCTATTTTGTGAAGTGCACCAGTCCCTCCTGCAGCAAAGCACTCCCACAGCATGATGCTGCCACCCCCGTGCTTCACGGTTGGGATGGTGTTCTTCGGCTTGCAAGCCTCCCCCTTTTTCCTCCAAACATAACGATGGTCTTTGTCCCCATGTGCAGTTGCAAACCGTAGTCTGGCTTTTTTATGGCGGTTTTGGAGCAGTGGCTTCTTCCTTGCTGAGCGGCCTTTCAGGTTATGTCGATATAGGACTCGTTTTACTGTGGATATAGATACTTTTGTACCTGTTTCCTCCAGCATCTTCACAAGGTCCTTTACTGTTGTTCTGGGATTGATTTGCACTTTTCGCACCAAAGTACGTTCATCTCTAGGAGACAGAACGTGTCTCCTTCCTGAGCGGTATGACGGCTACGTGGTCCCATGGTGTTTATACTTGCATACTATTATTTGTACAGATGAACGTGGTACCTTCAGGCTTTTGGAAATTGCTCCCAAGGATGAACCAGACTTGTGGAGGTCTACAATTGTTTTTCTGAGGTCTTGGCTGATTTTTTTATATTTTCCCATGATGTTGAGCAAAGAGCCACTGAGTTTGAAGTGTAGGCCTTGAAATACATCCACAGGTACATCTCCAATTGACTCAAATGATGCCACTCACCTGTTGGTTTTGTGGGATGTAAAGATAGATAGATAGATAGATAGGTACTTTATTGATCCCCCGGGGGGGAAATTTCATTATCAAGCAGCTACAACAAAAACACAGGGCAGGTGCAAAATGCCACAACGAAAGTACACAAAAGACAGATACACGGTACATGATACATAGAGCGGCAGTATGAAAAAGTATAGAAATACAGGATATCTGGAGTGCAAAAAAAAGCTATAAAAGGACATTGCGTAGTATGAGTGGTTGGCTGAATATGTACACTATACATTGGTGGATGTTGGATGGTTAATATACTATACAGGTTGATGGCAGAGAAATACTTCAGTAGCTAATGCGTATGATATGAGCGAGGGTAATAATAGTTTACTTAATAGACAGAATGGGTAAATGAACAATTTTGCATGGTTAAATTAGCTGTACAGTTAGGTATACAGTTATATTTACAGATAAGTGAATACTTGCATGTTTACACAAACTGTACAGGTAAATGACAGGAAGAGATACTATAATAGCTAAATGTGTGTATGATATTATTGGGCTAATAATAGTAATTCCCTTAAAATACAGTCCTTAGTGCGCAGGGTTTAATTACAGACAACTGCACTTATTGCACATTTGATATACTAAAAGCAATGAGAAAAGGTGCAACTGGCAGGATACTAATATGCATTCCTGAGTGAATGCCTAGGTCCAATAATTACTTACAATATTGCATGTGATATAATATAACAACTGTACATGGGTATGTATATACAGACCTGTATGAATAAGTAGGTCCTGAGTGGATGAGTGCTGACGGAACAGAGTTACTCACGGATGGATGCATAATTGTTAAACTAGGTCCTAGCACCCCAACAGTTCCAGATCTATGTTGCCGACGGCACGGCACCCCGGTGAGGCATTATATAGTCTCATAGCCACCGGCAGGAAGGACCTCCTGTGGCGCTCTCTGGCACACCGTGGTGGGATCAGTCTGTGACTGAAAGAGCTCCTCTGCGTCATAACCATAGCGTGCAGAGGGTGGGTGACGTTGTCCATGATGGCCAGCAGTTTGGCCAGGATCCGTCTCTCCGCCACCTCCTCTAGAGTGTCAAGGCTCATCCCCAGGACAGAGCTAGCCTTCCTGATCAGCTTATTTACCCGAGAAGCATCACCGGCTTTGATGTTTGCTCCCCAGCACACCACTGCAAAAAAGATGGCACTGGCCACCACAGACTGGTAGAAGGTATGCAGTAGTTTACTGCACACGTTGAAGGACCTGAGCCTCCTCAGAAAGTAGAGTCGGCTCTGGCCCTTTTTGTACAGGGCCCCGGTGTTACCAGCCCATTCCAGTCTGTTGTCCATATGGACCCCCAAGAACTTGTATGACTCAACCATTTCCACATCCATCCCCTTTATAGGGACTGCAGTCAGTTGTGCCTTGGTTCTCCTGAAGTCCACCACCATCTCCTTAGTTTTGCTGATGTTGAGCTGAAGGTGGTTCTGCTCACACCACAACACAAAGTCACTGATTGTGCTCCTGTGGGGTATATATACTTGGGGATGTAAAGTGGGGTTGGTTAGAGCTGCCCTGCCCTATAAAAAACACTCAAAAAATGTGAGTTTGCTATTCACAAGAAGCATTGATTGATGTGAACCGTGCCTCGAACATAAGATATCTCAGAAGACCTAAGATTAAGAGTTGTTGACTTTCATAAAGCTGGAAATGGTTACAAAAGTATCTCTAAAAGCCTTGATGTTCATCAGTCCACAGTAAGACAAACTGTCTATAAATGGAGAAAGTTCACCACTGTTGCTACTCTCCCTAGGAGTGGCCGTCCTGAAAAGATTACTGCAAGAGCACAGCGTTCATGGGAGGACACCACAGAAGAAGCCACTGCTGTCCAAAAAAAACATTGCTGCACGTCTGAAGTTCGCAAAAGAGCACCTGGATGTTCCACAGCGCTACTGGCTAAATATTCTGTAGACAGATGAAACTGAAGTTGAGTTGTTTGGAAGGAACACAACACTATGTGTGGAGAAAAAAAGGCACAGCACACCAACATCAAAACCTCATCCCAATTACAGTTGGGATGAGGTTTTGATGTTGGTGTGCTGGGCCTTTTTTTCTGGTGGAGGGAGCATCATGGTTTGGAGCTGCTTTGCTGTCTCAGGGCCTGGACAGCTTGCTATCATCAATGGAAAAATGAATTCCCAAGTTTATGAAGACATTTTGCAGGAGAATTTAAGGGTATCTGTCCGAAGCTCAACAGACGTTGGGTGATGCAACAGGACAACGACCCAAAACACAGAAGTAAATCAACAACAGAATGTCTTCAACAGAGGGAAATACCCGTTCTGGAGTGGCCCAGTCAGGGTCCTGACCTCAACCCGATTGAGATACTGTGGCATGACCTCAAGAGAGTGGTTCACACCAGACATCCCAAGAATATTGCTGAACTGGAACAGTTTTCTAAAGAGGAATGGTCCAAAATTCCTCCTGACCGTTGTGCAGGTCTGATCCACAACTACAGAAAACGTTTGGTTGAGGTTATTGCTGCCAAAGGAGGGTCAAACAATTATTAAATCCACATACTTTTTCCACCCTGCACTGTGAATGTTTACACTGTGAAAAAAAATTGTTTGTGTGTTATTAGTTTAAGCAGACTTTGTTTGTCTATTGTTATGATCAAATTTTATGACCAATTTATGCAGAAATCCAGGTCATTCCAAAGGGTTCACATACTTTTTCATTGTACTTGGGGATGTAAAGTGGGGTATATTATGTACACTACCGTTCAAAAGTTTGGGGTCACTTAGAAATGTCCTTGTTTTCCATGAAAACATACATGAATTGAGTTGCAAAATGAATATGAAATATAGTCAAGACATTGACAAGGTTATAAATAATGATTTTTAATTTAAATAATAATTGTGTCCTTGAAACTTTGCTTTCGTCAAAGAATCCTCCATCTGTAGCAGTTACAGCCTTGCAGACCTTTGGCATTCTAGTTGTCAGTTTGTTGAGGTAATCTAAAGAGATTTCACCCCATGCTTCCTGAAGCACCTCCCACAAATTGGATTGGCTTGATGGGCACGTCTTACGTACCATACGGTCAAGCTGCTCCCACAACAGCTCAATAGGGTTGAGATCCGGTGACTGTGCTGGCCACTCCATTATAGACAGAATACCAGCTGACTGCTTCTTCCCTAAATAGTTCTTGCATAGTTTGGAGCTGTGCTTTGGGTCATTGTCCTGTTGTAGGAGGAAATTGGCTCCAATTAAGCTCCGCCCACAGGGTATGGCATGGTGTTGCAAAATGGAGTGATAGCCTTCCTTCTTCAAGATCCCTTTCACCCTGTACAAATCTCCCACTTTACCACCACCAAAGCACCCCCAGACCATCACATTGTCTCCACCATGCTTGACAGATGGCGTCAAGCACTCCTCCAGCATATTTTCATTTGGTCTGCGTCTCACGAATGTTCTTCTTTGTGATCCGAACACCTCAAACTTAGATTTGTCTGTCCATAACATTTTTTCTAATCTTCCTCTGTCCAGTGTCTTGTGTTCTTTTGCCCATCTTAATATTTTCTTTTTATTGGCCAGTCTGAGATATGGCTTTTTCTTTGCAACTCTGCCTAGAAGGTCAGCATCCCGGAGTCTCCTCTTCACTGTTGATGTTGATACTGGTGTTTTGCAGGTACTATTTAATGAAGCTGCCAGTTGAGGACTTGAGAGGCATCTGTTTCTCAAACTAGACACTCTAATGTACTTGTCCTCCTGCTTAGTTGGGAACCGGGCCCTCCCACTCCTCTTTCTATTCTGGTTAGAGACAGTTTGCACTGTTCTGTGAAGGGAGTAGTACACAGCGTTGTACGAGATCTTCAGTTTCTTGGCAATTTCTTGCATGGAATAACCTTAATTTCTCAGAACAAGAATAGACTGACGAGTTTCAGAAGAAAGGTCTTTGTTTCTGGCCATTTTGAGCCTGTAATCGAACCCACAAATGCTGATGCTGCAGATACTCAACTAGTCTAAAGAAGGCCAGTTTTTTTTAACAGTTTTCAGATGTGCTAAAATAATTGCATAAGGGTTTTCTAATGATCAAATAGACTTTTAAAATGATAAACTTGGATTAGCTAACACAACGTGTCATTGGAACACAGGAGTGTTGGTTGCTGATAATGGGCCTCTGTACACCTATGTAGATATTCCATTAAACATCTGTCTTTTCCAGCTACAATAGTCATTTAACAATGTCTACACTGTATTTCTGATCAATTTGATGTAATTTTAATGGACTCAAAATTAGCTTTTCTTTCAAAAAACAAGAACATTTCTAAGTGACCCCAAACTTTTGAACAGTAGTGTACTTGGGGATGTAAAGTGGGCTATACAGCGGGTGAAATAAGTATTGAACACGTCACCATTTTTCTCAGTAAATATATTTCCAAAGGTGCTTTTGACATGAAAGTTTCACCAGATGTTGGTAACAACCCAAGTAATCCATACATACAAAGAAACCAAAACAAATAAGTTTAGAAATTAAGTTATGTGTAATAATGTGAAATGACACAGGGAAAAAGTATTGAACACATGAAGAAAGGGAGGTTCAAAAAGGCATGGAAAGCCAAGACAACGTCTGAAAACTATCAGTAATTAAAAAGCAATCCAGTCCCCTGTCAGTGCAAATTAATATCAGCTGGTTCAGTCCCAATATTTCACCCGCTGTATATACTGGTGCTGGTGGGAACATGTTTTTGTCTGTCTTACCAAACAAGTGAATAAACTTGGTTTTAGCTTTTATAGTCGCCCATCAGTGTTCACTCTGTTATTTAGAACCTAACAACACACAACGATAGAGAGTACAACGGCTCACGGTAAGAGGTGGACACATCTCGTTGGTCCTTCAACACACAGGGGGGTTTCCACACACACGTAAATTTCACAAACGTTACGAAATGATATGTAATATTAATTTGAGCAGTAAGTAAAATGAGATAATAGAGAAATAGTTAAGGTAGAAAATGGGACTTACTTTCTGAAGATGATCCCAGAGATCTGAATACACTGTGTTGTTGAAGGCAAACTCATTCAGGTACGACTGCGGAGAGAGAGAGAGGAGAGAGGGGAGAGAGGGGAGAGAGAGGGGGGGGGAGAGGGGGGGGGGGGAGATACAGAGAGAGAGAGACAGAGAGAGAGAGGGGGGAGAGAGAGAGAGAGAGAGAGAGAGAGAGGGGAGAGAGAGACAGAGAGAGAGGGGAGAGAGAGAGAGACAAAGAGCGAGGGGAGAGAGAGAGAGAAAGAGAAAAGGAGAGAGACAGAGAGAGGGGAGAGAGAGGGGAGAGAGAGGGGAGAGAGAGGGGGGGAGAGAGAGAGACAAAGAGAGAGGGGAGAGAGAGGAGGGGAGAGAGAGAGAAAAAGAGAGGGGAGAGAGGGGAGAGAGAGGGGGGGGGGAGAGGGGCAGAGAGAGAGAGAGAGGGGAGAGAGAGGAGAGAGAGAGAGAGAGGGGAGAGAGAGGGGGGGAGAGAGGGGCAGAGAGAGAGAGAGAGGGGAGAGAGAGGAGAGAGAGAGAGAGAGGGTGGGGGAGAGAGAGAAAGAGGGAGAGAGAGAGGAGAGAGCGAGAAAGAGGGAGAGGAAGGGAGAGAGAGAGAGAGAGAGAGAGAGAGAGAGAATAAGTGGTGAAAGTGTCATGATGATGTGGGCAACCTCTGATTACTGTACTGTAGTTACTAAGACAGGCTCTGATTACTGTACTGTAGTTACTAAGACAGGCTCTGATTACTGTACTGTAGTTACTAAGACAGGCTCTGATTACTGTACTGTAGTTACTAAGACAGGCTCTGATTACTGTACTGTAGTTACTAAGACAGGCTCTGATTACTGTACTGTAGTTACTAAGACAACCTCTGATTACTGTACTGTAGTTACTAAGACAGGCTCTGATTACTGTACTGTAGTTACTAAGACAGGCTCTGATTACTGTACTGTAGTTACTAAGACAGGCTCTGATTACTGTACTGTAGTTACTAAGACAGGCTCTGATTACTGTACTGTAGTTACTAAGACAGGCTCTGATTACTGTACTGTAGTTACTAAGACAACCTCTGATTACTGTACTGTAGTTACTAAGACAGGCTCTGATTACTGTACTGTAGTTACTAAGACAGGCTCTGATTACTGTACTGTAGTTACTAAGACAGGCTCTGATTACTGTACTGTAGTTACTAAGACAGGCTCTGATTACTGTACTGTAGTTACTAAGACAGGCTCTGATTACTGTACTGTAGTTACTAAGACAGGCTCTGATTACTGTACTGTAGTTACTAAGACAGGCTCTGATTACTGTACTGTAGTTACTAAGACAGGCTCTGATTACTGTACTGTAGTTACTAAGACAACCTCTGATTACTGTACTGTAGTTACTAAGACAACCTCTGATTACTGTACTGTAGTTACTAAGACAACCTCTGATTACTTTACTGTAGTTACTAAGACAACCTCTGATTACTGTACTGTAGTTACTAAGACAACCTCTGATTACTGTACTGTAGTTACTAAGACATGCTCTGATTACTGTACTGTAGTTACTAAGACAACCTCTGATTACTGTACTGTAGTTACTAAGACAACCTCTGATTACTGTACTGTAGTTACTAAGACAGGCTCTGATTACTGTACTGTAGTTACTAAGACAACCTCTGATTACTGTAGTTACTAAGACAACCTCTGATTACTGTACTGTAGTTACTAAGACAGGCTCTGATTACTGTACTGTAGTCACAAAGACAACCTCTGATTACTGTACTGTAGTTACTAAGACAACCTCTGATTACTGTACTGTAGTTACTAAGACAGGCTCTGATTACTGTACTGTAGTTACTAAGACAACCTCTGATTACTGTACTGTAGTTACGAAGACAGGCTCTGATTACTGTACTGTAGTTACTAAGACAGGCTCTGATTACTGTACTGTAGTTACTAAGACAGGCTCTGATTACTGTACTGTAGTTACTAAGACAGGCTCTGATTACTGTAATATATTTACTGAGACACACTCACTCACAATGCTGTAACTATACTCACAATGAGTCCTCTGGTGAAGACAGGCTCTGTTAGGAACTCAGACAGCATCCTCAGAACTGCAGCTCCCTGGGAGGACAAGAATACAGGATATGAGAAACAGAAAAACATACACACATTGGATTTAATGTTTTATTACAAGGGCCAAGAGTTTATTCTAGTCAGATCAAGAGAGAAGGCATAATCATTGAGTTTCCAGTTTGTGTTCTACAATGATATACTTCAGATCTCCCTCTCTATCAGTCCCTGTAGTGAATGTGTTCTAGAACATAGAAAACCTTGCTGTAGGATATGGCGTTGAACATCTTGTTAACTGTGTTAGCACTTTCTCAACAAACACTCTATTCAGACCAGGTGCCTATTACTCTTTCCAAAGTCAAGACAGTACTTAATTTACTGATAGGACAGAGAGCAGAATTTGCCATCTATCGAGTTAGACTTCCATGGTATACGTCCAAGTCGTTTACTGGCCAACAAGCTAAGCTTAGCTGATATAGCAACTATTTAATCTGAAACAGGAGAATTACCATCAGAACCCAAATTAATTAGTCAAAGATTCTCAGTTTCTATAAGAACAGCTCTGATTGTAAATCCAGACCAAGCCACACCCGTTTTTATAAGAACAGCTCTGATTGTAAATGCAGACCAAGCCACACCCGTTTCTATAAGAACAGCTCCTCTCAAGCTCTGTCAGGTTGGATGGGGAGCGTCGCTGTACAGCTATTTTCAGGTCTCTCCAGAGATGTTCGATAGGGTTCAAGTACGGGCTCTGGCTGAACCACTCAAGGACATTCAGAGACTTGTCCAGAAGCCAGTCCTGCATTGTCTTGGATGTGTGCTTAGGGTCGTTGTCCTGTTGGAAGGTGAACCTTCTCCCCAGTCTGAGGTCCTGAGCTCTCTGGAGCAGGTTTTCATCAAGGATCTCTCTGTACTTTTCTCAGTTCATCTTTCCCTCGATCCAGACTAGTCTCCCAATCCCTGCCGCTGAAATACATCCCAACAGCATGATGCTGCCACCACCATGCTTCACCGTAGGGATAAGTGCCAGGTTTCCTCCAGACGTGATGCTTGCCATTCAGGCCAAAGAGTTCAATCTTGGTTTCATCAGACCAGAGAATCTTGTTTCTCATGGTCTGAGAGTCCTTTAGGGGACTTTTGGCAAACTCCAAGAGGGCTGTCATGTGCCTTTTACTGAGGAGTGGCTTCCTTCTGGCCCCTCAACCATAAAGGCCTGATTGGTGAAGTGCTGCAGAGATGGTTGTCCTTCTGGAAGATTCTCCCATCTCCACATAGGAGCTCTGTCAAAGCGACCATCGGGTTCTTGGTCACCTCCCTGACCAAGGCCCTTCTTCCCCGATTGCTCAGTTTGGCCGGGCGGCCAGCTCTAGGAAGAGTCTTGGAGGTTCCAAACTTCTTCCATTTAAGAATGATGGAGGCCACTGTGTTCTTGGAGACCTTCAATGCTGAATACATTTATTGGTAACCTTCCCCAGATCTGTGCCTCGACACAATCCTGTCTCGGAGCTCTAGGGACAATTCCCTAATGGCTTGGTTTTTGCTCTGACATGCACTGTCAACCAAGGAACCTTATATAGGTGTGTGCATTTCAATTGAATTGACCACAGGTAGACTCCAATCAAGTTGTAGAAACAGCTTGAGGATTATCAATTGAAACAGAAATTATCTGAGCTCAATTTTGAGTCTCATAGCAAAGAGTCTGAATACTTATGTAAATAAATGTTCACCTTTATTTAACCAGGTAGGTCAGTTGAGAACAAGATCTCATTTACAACTGCGACCTGGTATATAAGGTATTCTGGTAAATAAGGTAAGGTTGTATATACAGTGGGGAGAACAAGTATTTGATACACTGCCGATTTTGCAGGTTTTCCTACTTACAAAGCATGTAGAGGTCTGTAATTATTATCATAGGTACACTTCAACTGTGAGAGACGGAATCTAAAACAAAAATCCAGAAAATCACATTGTATGATTTTTAAATAATTAATTTGCATTTTATTGCATGACATAAGTATTTGATCACCTACCAACCAGTAAGAATTCCGGCTCTCACAGACCTGTTAGTTTTTCTTTAAGAAGCCCTCCTGTTCTCCACTCATTACTTGTATTAACTGGACCTGTTTGAACTCTTTACCTGTATAAAAGACACCTGTCCACACACTCAATCAAACAGACTCCAACCTCTCCACAATGGCCAAGACCAGAGAGCTGTGTAAGGACATCAGGGATAAAATTGTAGACCTGCACAAGGCTGGGATGGGCTACAGGACAATAGGCACGCAGCTTGGTGAGAAGGCAACAACTGTTGGCGCAATTATTAGAAAATGGAAGAAGTTCAAGATGACGGTCAATCTCCCTCGGTCTGGGGCACCATGCAAGATCTCACCTCGTGGGGCATCAATGATCATGAGGAAGGTGAGGGATCAGCCCAGAACTACACGGCAGGACCTGGTCAATGACCTGAAGAGAGCTGGGACCACATTCTCAAAGAAAACCATTAGTAACACACTACGCCGTCATGGATTAAAATCCTGCAGCGCACGCAAGGTCCCCCTGCTCAAGCCAGCGCATGTCCAGGCCCGTCTGAAGTTTGCCAATGACCATCTGGATGATCCAGAGGAGGAATGGGAGAAGGTCATGTGGTCTGATGAGACAAAAATAGAGCTTTTTGGTCTAAACTCCACTCGACATGTTTGGAGGAAGAAGAAGGATGAGTACAACCCCAAGAACACCATCCCAACCGTGAAGCATGGAGGTGGAAACATCATTCTTTGGGGATGCTTTTCTGCAAAGGGGACAGGACGACTGCACCGTATTGAGGGGAGGATGGATGGGGCCATGTATCGCGAGATCTAGGCCAACAACCTCCTTCCCTCAGTAAGAGCATTGAAGATGGGTTGTGGCTGGGTCTTGCAGCATGCCAACGACCCGAAACACACAGCCAGGGCAACTAAGGAGTGGCTCCGTAAGAAGCATCTCAAGGTTCTGGAGTGGCCTAGCCAGTCTCCAGACCTGAACCCAATAGAAAATCTTTGGAAGGAGCTGAAAGTCCGTATTGCCCAGCGACAGCCCCGAAACCTGAAGGATCTGTATGGAGGAGTGGGCCAAAATCCCTGCTGCAGTGTGTGCAAACCTGGTCAAGAACTACAGGAAACATATGATCTCTGTAATTGCAAACAAAGGTTTCTGTACCAAATATTAAGTTCTGCTTTTCTGATGTATCAAATACTTATGTCATGCAATAAAATGCAAATTAATTACTTAAAAATCATACAATGTGATTTTCTGGATTTTTGTTTTAGATTCCGTCACTCACAGTTGAAGTGTACCTATGATAAAAATTACAGACTTCTACATGCTTTGTAAGTGGGAAAACCTGCAAAATCGGCAGTGTATCAAATACTTGTTCTCCCCACTGTATATAGGTATTCTTGTAAATAAGGTAAGGTTGTATATATATAGGTATTCTTGTAAATAAGGTAAGGTTGTATATATATAGGTATTCTGGTAAATAAGGTAAGGTTGTATACAAGGTATTCTGGTAAATAAGGTAAGGTTGTATATAAGGTATTCTGGTAAATAAGGTAAGGTTGTATATAAGGTATTCTGGTAAATAAGGTAAGGCTGTATATAAGGTATTCTGGTAAATAAGGTAAGGTTGTATATATAGGTATTCTGGTAAATAAGGTAAGATTGTATATATATAGGTATTCTGGTAAATAAGGTAAGATTGTATATATATAGGTATTCTGGTAAATAAGGTAAGGTTGTATATATAGGTATTCTGGTAAATAAGGTAAGGTTGTATATATATAGGTATTCTGGTAAATAAGGTAAGGTTGTATATATAGGTATTCTGGTAAATAAGGTAAGGTTGTATATAAGGTATTCTGGTAAATAAGGTAAGGTTGTATATAAGGTATTCTGGTAAATAAGGTAAGGTTGTATATATATAGGTATTCTGGTAAATAAGGTAAAGTTGTATATATAGGTATTCTGGTAAATAAGGTAAGGTTGTATATAACGTATTCTGGTAAATAAGGTAAGGTTGTATATAAGGTATTCTGGTAAATAAGGTAAGGTTGTATATAAGGTATTCTGGTAAATAAAGTAAGGTTGTATATATATATAGGTATTCTGGTGAATAAGGTAAGGTTGTATATAAGGTATTCTGGTAAATAAGGTAAGGTTGTATATAAGGTATTCTGGTAAATAAGGTAAGGTTGTATATAAGGTATTCTGGTGAATAAGGTAAGGTTGTATATAAGGTATTCTGGTAAATAAGGTAAGGTTGTATATATAGGTATTCTGGTAAATAAGGTAAGGTTGTATATAAGGTATTCTGGTAAATAAGGTAAGGTTGTATATAAGGTATTCTGGTAAATAAGGTAAGGTTGTATATATAGGTATTCTGGTAAATAAGGTAAGGTTGTATATAAGGTATTCTGGTAAATAAGGTAAGGTTGTATATAAGGTATTCTGGTGAATAAGGTAAGGTTGTATATAAGGTATTCTGGTAAATAAGGTAAGGTTGTATATATAGGTATTCTGGTAAATAAGGTAAGGTTGTATATAAGGTATTCTGGTAAATAAGGTAAGGTTGTATATATATAGGTATTCTGGTAAATAAGGTAAGGTTGTATATATATAGGTATTCTGGTAAATAAGGTAAGGTTGTATATATATAGGTATTCTGGTAAATAAGGTAAGGTTGTATATAAGGTATTCTGGTAAATAAGGTAAGGTTGTATATATAGGTATTCTGGTAAATAAGGTAAGGTTGTATATAAGGTATTCTGGTAAATAAGGTAAGGTTGTATATATATAGGTATTCTGGTAAATAAGGTAAGGTTGTATATATATAGGTATTCTGGTAAATAAGGTAAGGTTGTATATAAGGTATTCTGGTAAATAAGGTAAAGTTGTATATAAGGTATTCTTGTAAATAAGGTAAGGTTGTATATATATAGGTATTCTGGTAAATAAGGTAAGGTTGTATATAAGGTATTCTGGTAAATAAGGTAAAGTTGTATATATAGGTATTCTGGTAAATAAGGTAAGGTTGTATATAAGGTATTCTGGTAAATAAGGTAAAGTTGTATATAAGGTATTCTGGTAAATAAGGTAAGGTTGTATATATATAGGTATTCTGGTAAATAAGGTAAGGTTGTATATAAGGTATTCTGGTAAATAAGGTAAAGTTGTATATAAGGTATTCTTGTAAATAAGGTAAGGTTGTATATATATAGGTATTCTGGTAAATAAGGTAAGGTTGTATATATAGGTATTCTGGTAAATAAGGTAAGGTTGTATATAAGGTATTCTGGTAAATAAGGTAAAGTTGTATATAAGGTATTCTGGTAAATAAGGTAAGGTTGTATATAAGGTATTCTGGTAAATAAGGTAAAGTTGTATATATAGGTATTCTGGTAAATAAGGTAAGGTTGTATATAAGGTATTCTGGTAAATAAGGTAAAGTTGTATATAAGGTATTCTGGTAAATAAGGTAAGGTTGTATATAAGGTATTCTGGTAAATAAGGTAAGGTTGTATATAAGGTATTCTGGTAAATAAGGTAAGGTTGTATATAAGGTATTCTGGTAAATAAGGTAAGGTTGTATATAAGGTATTCTGGTAAATAAGGTAAGGTTGTATATAAGGTATTCTGGTAAATAAGGTGAGGTTGTATATATATAGGTATTCTGGTAAATAAGGTAAGGTTGTATATAAGGTATTCTGGTAAATAAGGTAAGGTTGTATATAAGGTATTCTGGTAAATAAGGTAAGGTTGTATATAAGGTATTCTGGTAAATAAGGTAAGGTTGTATATAAGGTATTCTGGTAAATAAGGTAAGGTTGTATATAAGGTATTCTGGTAAATAAGGTAAGGTTGTATATATATAGGTATTCTGGTAAATAAGGTGAGGTTGTATATATAGGTATTCTGGTAAATAAGGTGAGGTTGTATGTATAGGTATTCTGGTAAATAAGGTAAGGTTGTATATAAGGTATTCTGGTAAATAAGGTAAGGTTGTATATAAGGTATTCTGGTAAATAAGGTAAGGTTGTATATATATAGGTATTCTGGTAAATAAGGTGAGGTTGTATATATAGGTATTCTGGTAAATAAGGTAAGGTTGTATATAAGGTATTCTGGTGAATAAGGTAAAGTTGTATATAAGGTATTCTGGTGAATAAGGTAAGGTTGTATATAAGGTATTCTGGTAAATAAGGTAAGGTTGTATATAAGGTATTCTGGTAAATAAGGTAAGGTTGTACAGTGGGGAGAACAAGTATTTGATACACTGCCGATTTTGCAGGTTTTCCCACTTACAAAGCATGTAGAAGTCTGTAATTTTTATCATAGGTACTCTTCAACTGTGAGTGACGGAATCTAAAACAAAATCCAGAAAATCACATTGTATGATTTTTAAGTAATTAATTTGCATTTTATTGCATGACATAAGTATTTGATACATCACAAAAGCAGAACTTAATATTTGGTACAGAAACCTTTGTTTGCAATTACAGAGATCATACGTTTCCTGTAGTTCTTGACCAGGTTTGCACACACTGCAGCAGGGATTTTGGCCCACTCCTCCACACAGACCTTCTCCAGATCCTTCAGGTTTCGGGGCTGTCGCTGGGCAATACGGACTTTCAGCTCCCTCCAAAGATTTTCTATTGGGTTCAGGTCTGGAGACTGGCTAAGCCACTCCAGGACCTTGAGATGCTTCTTATGGAGCCACTCCTTAGTTGCCCTGGCTGTGTGTTTCGGGTCGTTGTCATGCTGGAAGACCCAGTCACGACCCATCTTCAATGCTCTTACTGAAGGAAGGAGGTTGTTGGCCAAGATCTCGCGATACATGGCCCCATCCCTCCTCCCCTCAATACGGTGCAGTCGTCCTGTCCCCTTTGCAGAAAAGCATCCCCAAAGAATGATGTTTCCACCTCCATGCTTCACGGTTGGGATGGTGTTCTTGGGGTTGTACTCATCCTTCTTCTTCCTCCAAACACGGCGAGTGGAGTTTAGACCAAAAAGCTCTATTTTTGTCTCATCAGACCACATGACCTTCTCCCATTCCTCCCCTGGATCATCCAGATGGTCATTGGCAAACTTCAGACGGGCCTGGACATGCGCTGGCCTGAGCAGGGGGACCTTGCGCGCGCTGCAGGATTTTAATCCATGACGGCGTAGTGTGTTACTAATGGTTTTCTTTGAGACTGTGGTCCCAGCTCTCTTCAGGTCATTGACTAGGTCCTGCCGTGTAGTTCTGGGCTGATCCCTCACCTTCCTCATGATCATTGATGCCCCACGAGGTGAGATCTTGCATGGTGCCCCAGACCGAGGGAGATTGACCGTCATCTTGAACTTCTTCCATTTTCTAATAATTGCGCCAACAGTTGTTGCCTTCTCACCAAGCTGCTTGCCTATTGTCCTGTAGCCCATCCCAGCCTTGTGCAGGTCTACAATTTTACCCCTGATGTCCTTACACAGCTCTCTGGTCTTGGCCATTGTGGAGAGGTTGGAGTCTGTTTGATTGAGTGTGTGGACAGGTGTCTTTTATACAGGTAACGAGTTCAAACAGGTGCAGTTAATACAGGTAATGAGTGGAGAACAGGAGGGCTTCTTAAAGAAAAACTAACAGGTCTGTGAGAGCCGGAATTCTTACTGGTTGGTAGGTGATCAAATACTTATGTCATGCAATAAAATGCAAATTAATTATTAAAAAATCATACAATGTGATTTTCTGGATTTTTGTTTTAGATTCCGTCTCTCACAGTTGAAGTGTACCTATGATAAAAATTACAGACCTCTACATGCTTTGTAAGTAGGAAAACCTGCAAAATCGGCAGTGTATCAAATACTTGTTCTCCCCACTGTATATGCCCATACTCCAATATTTCACAATAATGCCTTACAATCTGGAGGGTGGTCTTGTTCATCCCCCACATGGTCCAAATGTAGAATCCGTACCCTTACAGATATCATGGACAGTAATGGTTTGAGAACATTCCAAGATTTGAAAGACACAGGCAAAAGGTCACCCTCTAGATTGCAAGGCATTATTGTGAAAGAATTTTCCAAGATAATCCATCCACCTGACAGATGTGGCATATCAAGAAGCTGATTAAACAGCATGATCATTACACAGGTGCACCTGGTGCTGGGGACAATAAAAGGCCACTCTAAAATGTGCAGTTGTGTCACACAGCACAATGCCACTGATGACTCAAGTTTTGAGGGCTTGTGTAATTGGCATGCTGACTGCAGGAATGTCCACCAGAGCTGTTGCCAGAGAACTTAATGTTCATTTCTCTACCATAAACCGTTGTTTTAGAGAATATGGCAGTACGCTCAACCAGCCTAACAATCACAGACCACGTGTAACCACGCCAGCCCAGGACCTCCACATCCGGCTTTTTCACCTGCGGGATCGTCTGAGACCAGCCACCCGAACAGCTGATGAAACTGAGGAGTATTTCTGTCTGTAATAATAATGCCCTTTTGTGGGGAAAAAATAATTCTGATTGGCTGGCTGGCTCCCATGTGGGTGGGCCTATGCCCTCCCAGGCCCACCCATGGCTGCGCCCCTGCCCAGTTATGTGAAATCCATAGATTAGGGCTTTAATGAATTTATTGAAATCGATTGATTTCCTGATATGAACTGTAACTCAGTAAAATCTGAAATTGTTGCTTGTTGTGTTTATATATAAACAACTTTTGGAAAGCTCATACTCTGAGCGAGCCATTAAAAAGTCCACAGATTTAATTGAATCTGAACCACCCTTTAACCGGAACAGAATATGGAAAAATATGATCTTGGCATCTCGTAATCCGAACCATCAACATATACATTTTAAATTTGTTCCAAGAATGTATTTAACACCAAGGAAATGTTTGAACAAAAAATTGGCCCCAACTCCCAACTGTGTCCCCTAAATCGGGTAGACACATTCCTTCCTATGATGTGGGAGTGCCCTGCAGTTTATAGCTTCTGGAGCAAAGTTACCAAATTAATTTAGAAGTGCATAAATTTAAATATCCAATGCTTTCAATTTATTTAGACTTTTTTTTACTTTCTTTGCTGTCAGGCCCACGGGGAAGGTGTGGTACGGGGGGAGGGTCTCTGGTCATTGTGGGGGAATCTAATGGATGAATCAAGGGATGGATGGATGGGAGGAGCACTGATAAGTTGCTGTGTGGGATGGGAAGGGGTGGGAAGCAAGCTTTCTTCTGATCTAAAACTTTTAGAACCATGGAGAACCTTGACGTAGGAGATTGTCTAAAACATTGAGAACCATAGATAACTTTGTTGTAGGAGATGGTCTAAAACATTGAGAACCATAGAGAACTTTGTTGTAGGAGATGGTCTAAAACATTGAGAACCATAGAGAACTTTGCTGTAGAAGATAGACTAAAAAATTGAGAACCTTGCTGAAGGAGATGGTCTAGAACATAGAGAACCTTGGTGTAGGATATGGTCTAGGACATAGAGAACCTTGCTGTAGGAGATGGTCTAGAACATAGAGAACCTTGCTGTAGGAGATGGTCTAGAACATAGAGAACCTTGCTGTAGGAGATGGTGTTGAACATCTCATTGATCTCGGCAGGCCGGTTGACTTCCTCCTCTTTACGGGACAGAGGATGAGACGAGGCCAGGGCGTCCACAGCAAAAACCTTATGGACATCATACAGTATGATCTGCTCTTTCTAGGGAGGGAGAGAGAGATCAGTCTTACTGTACTCTATATGATCTGAGTAATCCTCCTGTAAGGGAGATCAGTCTTACTGTACTCTATATGATCTGAGTAATCCTCCTGTAAGGGTGATCAGTCTTACTGTATTCTATGTGATCTGAGTAATCCTCCTGTAAGAGAGATCAGTCTTACTGTATTCTATGTGATCTGAGTAATCCTCCTGTAAGGGTAATCAGTCTTACTGTACTCTATATGATCTGAGTAATCCTCCTGTAAGAGAGATCAGTCTTACTGTACTCTATATGATCTGAGTAATCCTCCTGTAAGAGAGATCAGTCTTACTGTACTCTATGTGATCTGAGTAATCCTCCTGTAAGGGTAATCAGTCTTACTGTACTCTACATGATCTCAGTCTTACGATATTCCACGTGGGTTCAGCGTAGTCAGCTCCTAGATACTCCACATAGCTGGCAAAGCCCTCGTTCAGCCACAGGTCATTCCACCATTTCAGAGTCACTAGGTTCCCAAACCACTGTGGGGACAGGAACATGTCACACTTAGGGTACAATCACATCCAAAATGGCCCTCTACTATTCCCTATCAAGTAGCACTGACCAATATTAATAATTAGGTGGGGGGTTGTATTGGTCCTATCTAACATTGGTCCAAAGTCTACACCTGTTGTATTTGGCGCATGTGACCAATATATTTGACATCCCAACTCCCCCTGAGAGTGTGGACAAGGCCAAAGTCTGCCATTATCAACGGCGACCGTGGAGCAATTAGGGTTAAGTGTTTTGATTAAGGGCACATTGGCAGATTTTTCACCTTGTCAGCCGGTTACTACCCCAACACTCTAACCACTAGACTACCTGCCAGTTACTAGTCCAACACTCTAACCACTAGACTACCTGCCAGTTATTACCCCAACACTCTAACCACTAGACTACCTGCTGGTTACTAGCCTAACCACTAAACTACCTGCTGGTTACTACCCCAACACTCTAACCACTAGACTACCTGCCAGTTATTACCCCAACACTCTAACCACTAGACTACCTGCTGGTTACTAGCCTAACCACTAAACTACCTGCTGGTTACTACCCCAACACTCTAACCACTAGACTACCTGCTGGTTACTAGTCCAACACTCTAACCACTAGACTACCTGCCAGTTACTAGTCCAACACTCTAACCACTAGACTACCTGCCAGTTACTAGTCCAACACTCTAACCACTAGACTACCTGCTGGTTACTAGTCCAACACTCTAACCACTAGACTACCTGCCAGTTACTAGTCCAACACTCTAACCACTAGACTACCTGCTGGTTACTAGTCCAACACTCTAACCACTAGACTACCTGCTGGTTACTAGTCCAACACTCTAACCACTAAACTACCTGCTGGTTACTAGTCCAACACTCTAACCATTAGACTACCTGCTGGTTACTAGTCCAACACTCTAACCACTAGACTACCTGCTGGTTACTAGTCCAACACTCTAACCACTAGACTACCTGCTGGTTACAAGCCTAACACTCTAACCACTAGACTACCTGCCAGTTACTAGTCCAACACTCTAACCACTAGACTACCTGCTGGTTACTAGTCCAACACTCTAACCACTAGACTACCTGCTGGTTACTAGTCCAACACTCTAACCACTAGACTACCTGCTGGTTACTAGTCCAACACTCTAACCACTAGACTACCTGCTGGTTACTAGTCCAACACTCTAACCACTAGACTACCAGCCAGTTACTAGCCTAACACTCTAACCACTAGACTACCTGCCAGTTACTAGTCCAACACTCTAACCACTAGACTACCTGCTGGTTATTACCCCAACAGTCTAACCACTAGACTACCTGCCAGTTACTAGCCTAACACTCTAACCATTAGACTACCTGCTGGTTACAAGCCTAACACTCTAACCACTAGACTACCTGCCAGTTACTAGTCCAACACTCTAACCACTAGACTACCTGCCAGTTACTAGTCCAACACTCTAACCACTAGACTACCTGCTGGTTACTAGTCCAACACTCTAACCACTAGACTACCTGCTGGTTACTAGTCCAACACTCTAACCACTAGACTACCTGCTGGTTACTAGCCTAACCACTAAACTACCTGCTGGTTACTACCCCAACACTCTAACCACTAGACTACCTGCTGGTTACTAGTCCAACACTCTAACCACTAGACTACCTGCCAGTTACTAGTCCAACACTCTAACCACTAGACTACCTGCCAGTTACTAGTCCAACACTCTAACCACTAGACTACCTGCCAGTTACTAGTCCAACACTCTAACCACTAGACTACCTGCTGGTTACTAGTCCAACACTCTAACCACTAGACTACCTGCCAGTTACTAGTCCAACACTCTAACCACTAGACTACCTGCCAGTTACTAGTCCAACACTCTAACCACTAGACTACCTGCCAGTTACTAGTCCAACACTCTAACCACTAGACTACCTGCCAGTTACTAGTCCAACACTCTAACCACTAGACTACCTGCCAGTTACTAGTCCAACACTCTAACCACTAGACTACCTGCTGGTTACTAGTCCAACACTCTAACCACTAGACTACCTGCCAGTTACTAGTCCAACACTCTAACCACTAGACTACCTGCCAGTTACTAGTCCAACACTCTAACCACTAGACTACCTGCCAGTTACTAGTCCAACACTCTAACCACTAGACTACCTGCTGGTTACTAGTCCAACACTCTAACCACTAAACTACCTGCTGGTTACTACCCCAACACTCTAACCACTAGACTACCTGCCAGTTACTAGTCCAACACTCTAACCACTAGACTACCTACCAGTTACTAGTCCAACACTCTAACCACTAGACTACCTGCTGGTTACTAGTCCAACACTCTAACCACTAGACTACCTGCCGGTTACTACCCCAACACTCTAACCACTAGACTACCTGCTGGTTACTAGTCCAACACTCTAACCACTAGACTACCTGCCAGTTACTAGCCTAACACTCTAACCACTAGACTACCTGCTGGTTACTAGTCCAACACTCTAACCACTAGACTACCTGCTGGTTACTAGTCCAACACTCTAACCACTAGACTACCTGCTGGTTACTAGTCCAACACTCTAACCACTAGACTACCTGCTGGTTACTAGTCCAACACTCTAACCACTAGACTACCTGCCAGTTACTAGTCCAACACTCTAACCACTAGACTACCTGCTGGTTACTAGTCCAACACTCTAACCACTAGACTACCTGCTGGTTACTAGTCCAACAGTCTAACCACTAGACTACCTGCCGGTTACTAGTCCAACACTCTAACCACTAGACTACCTGCTGGTTACAAGCCTAACACTCTAACCACTAGACTACCTGCTGGTTACTAGTCCAACACTCTAACCACTAGACTACCTGCTGGTTATTACCCCAACACTCTAACCACTAGACTACCTGCCAGTTACTAGCCTAACACTCTAACCACTAGACTACCTGCTGGTTACTAGTCCAACACTCTAACCACTAGACTACCTGCTGGTTACTAGTCCAACACTCTAACCACTAGACTACCTGCCAGTTACTAGTCCAACACTCTAACCACTAGACTACCTGCTGGTTACTAGTCCAACACTCTAACCACTAGACTACCTGCTGGTTACTAGTCCAACAGTCTAACCACTAGACTACCTGCCGGTTACTAGTCCAACACTCTAACCACTAGACTACCTGCTGGTTACAAGCCTAACACTCTAACCACTAGACTACCTGCTGGTTACTAGTCCAACACTCTAACCACTAGACTACCTGCTGGTTACTAGTCCAACACTCTAACCACTAGACTACCTGCCAGTTACTAGCCTAACACTCTAACCACTAGACTACCTGCCAGTTACTAGTCCAACACTCTAACCACTAGACTACCTGCTGGTTACTAGTCCAACACTCTAACCACTAGACTACCTGCTGGTTACTAGTCCAACACTCTAACCACTAGACTACCTGCTGGTTATTACCCCAACACTCTAACCACTAGACTACCTGCCAGTTACTAGCCTAACACTCTAACCAAAGATAGACCCTTGTTTCAAATGGAAATGGAAACGCCAACAGCGCCCGTGTTGCGGACATAACATTAGTCATCCTCCCAAGCAATGTTTCTCCATGCAGGATTTGATGTCATAGGTTGGACAGGAAGTACAGGGATGTCATACGTAGGACAGGCAGTATAGCAATGTCATAGGTTGGACAGGAAATACAGTGATGTCATAGGTTGGACAGGAACTACAGTGATGTGGTATGTTATAGGTTAGACAGGAAGTACAGTGATGTCGTATGTCATAGGTTAGACAGGAAGTACAGTGATGTGGTATGTCATAGGTTAGACAGGAAGTACAGTGATGTGGTATGTCATAGGTTAGACAGGAAGTACAGTGATGTGGTATGTCATCGGTTGGACAGGCAGTACAGTGATGTCATTGGTTGGACAGGCAGTACAGTGATGTCATAGGTTGGACAGGCAGTACAGTGATGTCATAGGTTGGACAGGCAGTACAGTGATGTCATAGGTTGGACAGGCAGTACAGTGATGTCATAGGTTGGACAGGAAGTACAGTGATGTGGTATGTCATAGGTTGGACAGGAAGTACAGTGATGTGGTATGTCATCGGTTGGACAGGCAGTACAGTGATGTCATTGGTTGGACAGGCAGTACAGTGATGTCATAGGTTGGACAGGCAGTACAGTGATGTCATAGGTTGGACAGGCAGTACAGTGATGTCATAGGTTGGACAGGCAGTACAGTGATGTCATAGGTTGGACAGGAAGTACAGTGATGTGGTATGTCATAGGTTGGACAGGAAGTACAGTGATCAGGTAAGTCATAGGTTGGACAGGAAGTACAGTGAAATCATAGGTTGGACAGGACGTGCCTTGATATCATAGGTTAAACGGGAAGTACAGTGATGTCATAGGTTGGACAGGTAGTACAGTGATGTCATAGGTTGGACAGGAAGTACAGTGATGTCATAGGTTGGACAGGTAGTACAGTGAAATCATAGGTTGGACAGGACGTGCCTTGATATCATAGGTTAAACAGGAAGTACAGTGATGTCATAGGTTGGACAGGTAGTACAGTGATGTCATAGAGAACACACACTACCATATGAGCCAGTTCGTGAGCCACAACAGTCGTGACTCTCTCTTTGTTCCCCACAGAGGAGATGGTTGGATCGTACAGCAGGGCTGTCTCTCTGTAGGTGATCAGACCCCAGTTCTCCATGGCTCCAGCACTGAAGTCAGGCAGAGCGATCTGGTCTACAGGGGAAAAGACAATACAGTGACACCCTGTTCCCTTCATAGTGCACTACTTTAGACCAGAGCCGTAGTGCACTATAAAGGGAACAGGGTGCCATTTGGGACGTAGACAACAATCTGTTGGGAGACTTAGTTTGACAGAGAATACTTCTAAGTATAGGCCTACTTGTGTATACATGAGATCTTAATGCCAAGCTAACGTACCTGACTTTGACAGTGGGTAGCTGGCATTGTAGTATCTTTCATAAAACTTGAGCATTGGTCCTGTAACATTGAGAGCATAGTCTCCATGTCCCTCAGCTATAGCTTTCCTCCGAGCCCAGATACGGACCTGCAAAAAATTAGTATCACGTATCAGTCATGACTACAGTCTAACCACAGCAGTATCAGTCATGACTACAGTCTAACCACAGCAGTATCTGTCATGACTACAGTCTAACCACAGCAGTATCAGTCATGGCTACAGTCTAACCACAGCAGTATCAGTCATGACTACAGTCTAACCACAGCAGTATCAGTCATCTACAGTCTAACCACAGCAGTATCAGTCATGACCACAGTCTAACCACAGCAGTATCTGTCATGACTACAGTCTAACCACAGCAGTATCAGTCATGACTACAGTCTAACCACAGCAGTATCAGTCATGACTACAGTCTAACCACAGCAGTATCAGTCATCTACAGTCTAACCACAGCAGTATCAGTCATGACTACAGTCTAACCACAGCAGTATCAGTCATCTACAGTCTAACCACAGCAGTATCAGTCATGACTACAGTCTAACCACAGCAGTATCAGTCATCTACAGTCTAACCACAGCAGTATCAGTCATGACTACAGTCTAACCACAGCAGTATCAGTCATGACTACAGTCTAACCACAGCAGTATCAGTCATCTACAGTCTAACCACAGCAGTATCAGTCATGACCACAGTCTAACCACAGCAGTATCTGTCATGACTACAGTCTAACCACAGCAGTATCAGTCATGACTACAGTCTAACCACAGCAGTATCAGTCATGACTACAGTCTAACCACAGCAGTATCAGTCATCTACAGTCTAACCACAGCAGTATCAGTCATGACTACAGTCTAACCACAGCAGTATCAGTCATCTACAGTCTAACCACAGCAGTATCAGTCATGACTACAGTCTAACCACAGCAGTATCAGTCATCTACAGTCTAACCACAGCAGTATCAGTCATGACTACAGTCTAACCACAGCAGTATCAGTCATGACTACAGTCTAACCACAGCAGTATCAGTCATGACTACAGTCTAACCACAGCAGTATCAGTCATGACTACAGTCTAACCACAGCAGTATCAGCCATGACTACAGTCTAACCACAACAGTATCAGTCATGACTACAGTCTAACCACAGCAGTATCAGTCATGACTACAGTCTAACCACAGCAGTATCAGTCATGACTACAGTCTAACCACAGCAGTATCAGTCATGACTACAGTCTAACCACAGCAGTATCAGTCATGACTACAGTCTAACCACAGCAGTATCAGTCATGACTACAGTCTAACCACAGCAGTATCAGTCATGACTACAGTCTAACCACAACAGTATCAGTCATGACTACAGTCTAACCACAGCAGTATCAGTCATGACTACAGTCTAACCACAGCAGTATCAGTCATGACTACAGTCTAACCACAGCAGTATCAGTCATGACTACAGTCTAACCACAACAGTATCAGTCATGACTACAGTCTAACCACAGCAGTATCAGTCATGACTACAGTCTAACCACAGCAGTATCAGTCATGACTACAGTCTAACCACAGCAGTATCAGTCATGACTACAGTCTAACCACAGCAGTATCAGTCATGACTACAGTCTAACCACAGCAGTATCAGTCATGACTACAGTCTAACCACAGCAGTATCAGTCATGACTACAGTCTAACCACAGCAGTATCAGTCATGACTACAGTCTAACCACAGCAGGGAATCTGAATGAGAGGAAACTTTGTTTGTATCCCAAATGGCAGCCTATTACCTATATAGTGCACTACTTTTGACCAGAGCCCTATGTAGTGTACTATATAGGTAATACGTTGTAATTTGGAACGCAGCCTTTTGTTTTGACTGAAGATGTGTTTTATTGAATTACCAAAACATTGTTGTTCTCTATTGATCCAGTGATATGAGCGAAGTCACTGACGATTAATGCCAGGAGGTATGTTGACATTCTTTTAGTGGGCTCAAATCTGGTCATGGTGACTTCAGTGCCATCTATGATGGTGTTGACGGTCTCTAAAACAGAGAGACAGAGACAGAGACAGAGAGACAGAGAGAGAGAGAGAGAGAGAGAGAGAGAGAGAGAGAGAGAGAGAGACGGAGAGAGAGAGAGAGAGAGAGAGAGAGAGAGGGAGAGAGACAGAGAGAGAGAGAGAGAGAGACAGAGAGAGAGACAGAGAGAGAGACAGAGAGAGAGACAGAGAGAGAGACAGAGAGAGAGAGACAGAGAGAGAGACAGAGAGAGAGACAGACAGAGAGAGACAGAGAGGAGTTATCTCTACCATGGAAAAGTTTAATGTTACAGTACAGTAACCATTAACAGCATTCTGTAGCTGATTCTGTCATGATATGTTGTCAAACGTACTCATTCCTTCTGAGATGTCTGACTCTGTAGTCCATGTATAGTAGGTTTGTACATATCAATAACAAGGCTAAACACATATTCTCCACCCTTCTTCCAAAGTCTGCACTTGCACACTTCCAGTCGAGGATTGAAAAGCATTGAGATTGGTGTAAGCATGGACTCATTGTAAATAAGACTTTGTTCTTAATTGACTTGCCTAGTTAAATAAAGGTTAAATAAAAATAAATACATTTACACCATTTTATAATCCATGAGGGGAAGAGTATCAGTGCATACTTTGGGAAAGGGTGGATAATGGTGAGCTATCCCAGAGATGGTAGTGTATAGGCTGTGAACTAACCAACGTCCCGGCCGTTGGACAGAGCTACAGTTCCTCGCTGGTGGATGAGTGTTATGTGGAAGACGGCCTTCATGGCAGGTTCATCAAAACAGGGGAAGGCTTTCCTGGCGTACGTAGCCTGCATCTGAGACGTGGCTACAACTCTAGAAAACAGATCATATTGACGTTACAGGACTAAAGAAGTGTTCAGGTTGTTGAACGCACCCTCCATCACTCAGCACCAGGTCTAAGTAATTGTTGTAAGTAAGTCCCTCAAGTTCCACATACAGAGTTCGTTTCATATGTATTTGTTTTATGGGCAGTGATAGTGGGAATGTAGAGGGGAGAGAGATGTGGTCTGGAGTCTGAGGTAATAACACTAGTATCAGAGAGGAAGACCTGAGAGGATTCATACCAACGTCACCAGGGGTCTACTGTATGTGGTCTGGAGTCTGGGGTAATAACACTAGTATCAGAGAGGAAGACCTGAGAGGATTCATACCAACGTCACCAGGGGTCTACTGTATGTGGTCTGGAGTCTGGGGTAATAACACTAGTATCAGAGAGGAAGACCTGAGAGGATTCATACCAACGTCACCAGGGGTCTACTGTATGTGGTCTGGAGTCTGGGGTAATAACACTAGTATCAGAGAGGAAGACCTGAGAGGATTCAAACCAACGTCACCAGGGGTCTACTGTATGTGGTCTGGAGTCTGGGGTAATAACACTAGTATCAGAGAGGAAGACCTGAGAGGATTCATACCAACGTCACCAGGGGTCTACTGTATGTGGTCTGGAGTCTGGGGTAATAACACTAGTATCAGAGAGGAAGACCTGAGAGGATTCATACCAACGTCACCAGGGGTCTACTGTATGTGGTCTGGAGTCTGGGGTAATAACACTAGTATCAGAGAGGAAGACCTGAGAGGATTCATACCAACGTCACCAGGGGTCTACTGTATGTGGTCTGGAGTCTGGGGTAATAACACTAGTATCAGAGAGGAAGACCTGAGAGGATTCAAACCAACGTCACCAGGGGTCTACTGTATGTGGTCTGGAGTCTGGGGTAATAACACTAGTATCAGAGAGGAAGACCTGAGAGGATTCATACCAACGTCACCAGGGGTCTACTGTATGTGGTCTGGAGTCTGGGGTAATAACACTAGTATCAGAGAGGAAGACCTGAGAGGATTCAAACCAACGTCACCAGGGGTCTACTGTATGTGGTCTGGAGTCTGGGGTAATAACACTAGTATCAGAGAGGAAGACCTGAGAGGATTCATACCAACGTCACCAGGGGTCTACTGTATGTGGTCTGGAGTCTGGGGTAATAACACTAGTATCAGAGAGGAAGACCTGAGAGGATTCATACCAACGCCACCAGGGGTCTACTGTATGTGGTCTGGAGTCTGGGGTAATAACACTAGTATCAGAGAGGAAGACCTGAGAGGATTCATACCAACGTCACCAGGGGTCTACTGTATGTGGTCTGGAGTCTGAGGTAATAACACTAGTATCAGAGAGGAAGACCTGAGAGGATTCATACCAACGTCACCAGGGGTCTACTGTATGTGGTCTGGAGTCTGGGGTAATAACACTAGTATCAGTTGGTACTTACTTTTTAACACCATTCTCTGTATATTCACTCCTATAGAATCCTTCTAGGTCATCAGTCAGCTCTCCCTGGAACTCTGTAGAAAGTCTATAGGACTTCCCAGCAGCTAGCTTCCCATTCAGCTGAATGACCAGGTATTCCGTCTTCACCTGCAGCCAGCTTTTCTTTATGGTGGGAGCAGTATCTCCATCCAGGCCAGTCAGGCTGAGCAGAGTCAGGTTCAGCTTGTTAGAGTGGATGAGGATCAGATCTGTGTCCTTCTTACACTGGAACACCACAGCTGACTGTCCTGTGAAGATGTAGAGGCCAGTAGAGGCATTGGCAACCAGTCGAGGCCAGAGAGTGATGTTGTAGGAAACTGGAAACAGGGAGTCAGGCAGTCTATAGTGGTCCCAGGGGTCCTCAGGAATGGAGAGGGTGGAGGAGGTGGTTGGAGAGGCAGTGGTCAACATGGCCACACCATCCACAGGTTTCTCCTGGTTCTTGCTCTTCTCCTTATCGTAGACTGCTGCCAGGGCGATGATGGTGACCACTGCTCCAGCCCCCATCAGAAGGCCTGCTAGCCCCCTGTTCTTACTGATGTAGAAGCCTTTAGCCATGGCTGATGTCTGTCTGTCTGCTGGAGGTGGTAACAGAGAGATAACAGGGCAGCCTGTGGTCTCAGGGACTCTGGTAAGCTCTGTCTCTTCCCTCCTCAGTTAAAGGATCAACTATTAACACAGCATAGTTTGGGATGGTAAAGACGCGGACTCCTGACCCACAGCAAAAACCTAAGGTGAGATGGGAAAAATATTTGTAACGAACTGCAGAAAACACAATGTACTATTGGCTGTCTGCGTACCAAGAAACAGATAGGATAACTAATATATAATCATATATATCAGTAATGTATATCACTGATATATGGCACACCTAGGTTTATATATCACTGATATATGGCACACCTAGGTTTATATATCACTGATATATGGCACACCTAGGTTTATATATCACTGATATATGGCACACCTAGGTTTATATATCACTGATATATGGCACACCTAGGTTTATATATCACTGATATATGGCACACCTAGGTTTATATATCACTGATATATGGCACACCTTGGTTTATATATTACTGATATATGGCACACCTAGATTGATATATTACTGATATATGGCACACCTTGGTTTATATATTACTGATCTATGGCACACCTAGATTGATATATTACTGATATATAGCACACCTAGATTTATATATTACTGATCTATGGCACACCTAGGTTTATATATCACTCATATATGGCACACCTAGTTTTAAAATATTACTGATATATGGCACACCTAGGTTTATATATTATTGATATATGGCACACCTAGGTTGATATATTACTGATATATGGCACACCTAGGTTTAAAATATTACTGATATATGGCACACCTAGGTTTATATATTACTGATATATGGCGCACCTAGGTTTAAAATATTACTGATATATGGCACACCTTGACTGATATATGGCACACCTTGACTGATATATGGCACACCTAGGTTTAATATATTACTGATATATGGCACACCTAGGTTGATATATTATTGATATATGGCACACCTAGGTTTATATATTACTGATATATGGCACAACTAGGTTTATATATTACTGATATATGGCACGCCTAGGTTTATATATTACTGATATATGGCACACCTAGGTTTATATATTACTGATATATGGCACACCTTGACTGATATATGGCACACTTAGGTTTATATATTACTGATATATGGCACACCAAGGTATATATATATTACTGATATATGGCACACCTAGGTTTATATATTACTGCTATATGGCACACCTAGGTTTATATATTACTGATATATGGCACACCTAGGTTTATATATTACTGATATATGGCACACCTAGGTTTATATATTACTGATATATGGCACAACAAGGTTTTTATATTACTGATATATGGCACACCTAGGTTTTTATATTACTGATATATGGCACACCTTGACTGACATATGGCACACCTTGACTGATATATGGCACACCTAGGTTTATATATTACTGATATATGGCACACCTAGGTTTATATATTACTGATATATGGCACACCTAGGTTTATATATTACTGATATATGGCACACCTAGGTTGATATGTTACTGATATATGGCACACCTAGGTTAATATATTACTGATATATGGCACACCTAGTTTTAAAATATTACTGATATATGGCACACCTAGGTTTATATATTACTGATATATGGCACACCTAGGTTTATATATTACTGATATATGGCACACATAGGTTTATATATTACTGATATATGGCACACCTAGGTTTATATATTACTGATATATGGCACACCTAGGTTTATATATTATTGATATATGGCACACCTAGGTTTATATATTACTGATATATGGCACACCTATGTTTATATATTACTGATATATGGCACACCTAGGTTTATATATATTACTGATATATGGCACACCTAGGTTTATATATTACTGATATATGGCACACCTAGGTTTATATATATTACTGATATATGGCACACCTATGTTTATATATTACTGATATATGGCACACCTAGGTTTATTGTTTAGAATCAAGGGCAGTGGTGACAATAAAGTACCTATCTATCTATCTATCTATCTATCTATCTATCTATCTATCTATCTATCTATCTATCTATCTATCTATCTATCTATCTATCTATCTATCTATCTATCTATCTATCTATCTATCTATCTATCTATCTATCTATCTATCTATCTATCTATCTATCTATCTATCTATCTACATCATTGAGGACCGCCAAAAACAATTCTTGAGGTGGAGTAACTCTGCAAGATCACGGTCGAACCAGGGGCTGAACCTGTTTTTAATTCTAATTTCCTTTATGGGGCGTGTTTGTTAACAATACCACTGAAAATATATAATAAAGAAGGTCCAAGCGTCTTCAACAGAGGGGATCAAGCTGATTCTATTCTATTTTACAGAAGCCAGTTCATGAAGGAAGGCTTGCTCATTAAAGTTTTTTACCAAGCGTCTATGACAAATCAGGACAGGTCGTTTCACTGAGCAGCCATTATGAACACAGGCTGTAAAACAGTGATCACTAAGGTCATTACAGAAAACACCAGACTGATACCTATCAGGATTATTTGTGAGGATAACATCAAGGAGAGTAGCTGATAGTAGCTGACATTAAGATAGGCACTTCAACTAGATTTGTCTGATGTCATTCCAGCAGTGTTTATCTATAAACCTGACACAAGCATTACTTCATCATCAACCACAGGTTACATGGTGTGGTCAGTCCAGGTCTGTGTCTAATATCAGCCTCTTATTGGTAGCCTGAGAGTAATATCAGCCCCCATGACCTTGTTTAAACATCTGGCAACAGTGTAGCTGTTTGATGGGGTCTGAACCAGCTCTGTAGATAGTTGTCTGTCTGCTAGCTGATCTGAGCCTCAGCCAGTCTTTCATTACATTAGATTAATATACAACACAAGTTAATGAGGAACACTTTATCCAACCAGGCAGCAGTCCACGTCTGCGTCCCAAATGGCACCCTCTTATCTATAAAGTGCACTACTACCCGATTGGCCGTGGTCAGAAGTAGTGCACTACATAGGTAATGGGGTGCCATTTGGGAGGCAACCCATGGGCCATCAGGTTCATTACAACCTACTCCTAGTAGCCTGGTCCCAGATCTGTTACTGCTCATACCTACTCCTAGGAGCCTGGTCCCAGATCTGTTACTGCTCATACCTACTCCTAGTAGCCTGGTCCCAGATCTGTTACTGTTCATACCTACTCCTAGGAGCCTGGTCCCAGATCTGTTACTGCTCATACCTACTCCTAGTAGCCTGGTCCCAGATCTGTTACTGCTCATACCTACTCCTAGTAGCCTGGTCCCAGATCTGTTACTGCTCATACCTACTCCTAGGAGCCTGGTCCCAGATCTGTTACTGCTCATACCTACTCCTAGTAGCCTGGTCCCAGATCTGTTACTGCTCATACCTACTCCTAGTAGCCTGGTCCCAGATCTGTTACTGCTCATACCTACTCCTAGTAGCCTGGTCCCAGATCTGTTACTGCTCATACCTACTCCTAGTAGCCTGGTCCCAGATCTGTTACTGCTCATACCTACTCCTAGTAGCCTGGTCCCAGATCTGTTACTGCTCATACCTACTCCTAGTAGCCTGGTCCCAGATCTGTTACTGCTCATACCTACTCCTAATAGCCTGGTCCCAGATCTGTTACTGCTCATACCTACTCCTAGTAGCCTGGTCCCAGATCTGTTACTGCTCATACCTACTCCTAATAGCCTGGTCCCAGATCTGTTACTGCTCATACCTACTCCTAGTAGCCTGGTCCCAGATCTGTTACTGCTCATACCTACTCCTAATAGCCTGGTCCCAGATCTGTTACTGCTCATACCTACTCCTAATAGCCTGGTCCCAGATCTGTTACTGCTCATACCTACTCCTAGTAGCCTGGTCCCAGATCTGTTACTGCTCATACCTACTCCTAGTAGCCTGGTCCCAGATCTGTTACTGCTCATACCTACTCCTAATAGCCTGGTCCCAGATCTGTTACTGCTCATACCTACTCCTAGTAGCCTGGTCCCAGATCTGTTACTGCTCATACCTACTCCTAGTAGCCTGGTCCCAGATCTGTTACTGTTCATACCTACTCCTAGTAGCCTGGTCCCAGATCTGTTACTGCTCATACCTACTCCTAGTAGCCTGGTCCCAGATCTGTTACTGCTCATACCTACTCCTAGTAGCCTGGTCCCAGATCTGTTACTGCTCATACCTACTCCTAGTAGCCTGGTCCCAGATCTGTTACTGTTCATACCTACTCCTAGTAGCCTGGTCCCAGATCTGTTACTGCTCATACCTACTCCTAGTAGCCTGGTCCCAGATCTGTTACTGCTCATACCTACTCCTAGTAGCCTGGTCCCAGATCTGTTACTGCTCATACCTACTCCTAGTAGCCTGGTCCCAGATCTGTTACTGTTCATACCTACTCCTAGTAGCCTGGTCCCAGATCTGTTACTGCTCATACCTACTCCTAGTAGCCTGGTCCCAGATCTGTTACTGCTCATACCTACTCCTAGTAGCCTGGTCCCAGATCTGTTACTGCTCATACCTACTCCAAGTAGCTTGGTCCCAGATCTGTTACTGCTCATACCTACTCCTAGTAGCCTGGTCCCAGATCTGTTACTGCTCATACCTACTCCTAGTAGCCTGGTCCCAGATCTGTTACTGCTCATACCTACTCCTAGTAGCCTGGTCCCAGATCTGTTACTGCTCATACCTACTCCTAGTAGCCTGGTCCCAGATCTGTTACTGCTCATACCTACTCCTAATAGCCTGGTCCCAGATCTGTTACTGCTCATACCTACTCCTAATAGCCTGGTCCCAGATCTGTTACTGCTCATACCTACTCCTAGTAGCCTGGTCCCAGATCTGTTACTGCTCATACCTACTCCTAGTAGCCTGGTCCCAGATCTGTTACTGCTCATACCTACTCCTAGTAGCCTGGTCCCAGATCTGTTACTGCTCATACCTACTCCTAGTAGCCTGGTCCCAGATCTGTTACTGCTCATACCTACTCCTAGTAGCCTGGTCCCAGATCTGTTACTGCTCATACCTACTCCTAGGAGCCTGGTCCCAGATCTGTTACTGCTCATACCTACTCCTAGTAGCCTGGTCCCAGATCTGTTACTGCTCATACCTACTCCTAGTAGCCTGGTCCCAGATCTGTTACTGTTCATACCTACTCCTAGTAGCCTGGTCCCAGATCTGTTACTGCTCATACCTACTCCTAGGAGCCTGGTCCCAGATCTGTTACTGCTCATACCTACTCCTAGTAGCCTGGTCCCAGATCTGTTACTGCTCTTTCAGATAATGCAAGTAGATAACTTGGAGAAGGGCTGTGCCAGACCTCCTCCCAAAATTCTCACAGATACCTCATACCTACTAACCCTAACCCACAGGAACATATATTTAATATCATCTAACCCTAACCCACAGCAACATATATTTAATATCATCTAACCCTAACCCACAGGAACATATATTTAATATCATCTAACCCTAACCCACAGGAACATATATTTAATATCATCTAACCCTAACCCACAGCAACATATATTTAATATCATCTAACTCTAACCCACAGCAACATATATTTAATATCATCTAACCCTAACCCACAGCAACATATATTTAATATCATCTAACCCTAACCCACAGCAACATATATTTAATATCATCTAACCCTAACCCACAGGAACATATATTTAATATCATCTAACCCTAACCCACAGCAACATATATTTAATATCATCTAACCCTAACCCACAGCAACATATAGTTAATATCATCTAACCCTAACCCACAGCAACATATATTTAATATCATCTAACCCTAACCCACAGGAACATATATTTAATATCATCTAACCCTAACCCACAGTAACATATATTTAATATAATCTAACCCTAACCCACAGCAACATATATTTAATATCATCTAACCCTAACCCACAGGAACATATATTTAATATCATCTAACCCTAACCCACAGCAACATATATTTAATATCATCTAACCCTAACCCACAGCAACATATATTTAATATCATCTAACCCTAACCCACAGCAACATATATTTAATATCATCTAACCCTAACCCACAGCAACATATAGTTAATATCATCTAACCCTAACCCACAGCAACATATATTTAATATCATCTAACCCTAACCCACAAGAACATATATTTAAAATCATCTAACCCTAACCCACAGCAACATATATTTAATATCATCTAACCCTAACCCACAGGAACATATATTTAATATCATCTAACCCTAACCCACAGCAACATATATTTAATATCATCTAACCCTAACCCACAGGAACATATATTTAATATCATCTAACCCTAACCCACAGCAACATATATTTAATATCATCTAACCCTAACCCACAGGAACATATATTTAATATCATCTAACCCTAACCCACAGGAACATATATTTAATATCATCTAACCCTAACCCACAGCAACATATATTTAATATCATCTAACCCTAACCCACAGTAACATACAGTGGGGAGAACAAGTATTTGATACACTGCCGATTTTGCAGGTTTTCCTACTTACAAAGCATGTAGAGGTCTGTATTTTTTATCAGAGGTACACTTCAACTGTGAGAGACGGAATCTAAAACAAAAATCCAGAAAATCACATTGTATGATTTTTAAATAATTAATTTGCATTTTATTGCATGACATAAGTATTTGATCACCTACCAACCAGTAAGAATTCCGGCTCTCACAGACCTGTTAGTTTTTCTTTAAGAAGCCCTCCTGTTCTCCACTCATTACCTGTATTAACTGCACCTGTTTGAACTCGTTACCTGTATAAAAGACACCTGTCCACACACTCAATCAAACAGACTCCAACCTCTCCACAATGGCCAAGACCAGAGAGCTGTGTAAGGACATCAGGGATAAAATTGTAGACCTGCACAAGGCTGGGATGGGCTACAGGACAATAGGCAAGTAGCTTGGTGAGAAGGCAACAACTGTTGGCGCAATTATTAGAAAATGGAAGAAGTTCAAGATGACGGTCAATCTCCCTCGGTCTGGGGCACCATGCAAGATCTCACCTCGTGGGGCACCAATGATCATGAGGAAGGTGAGGGATCAGCCCAGAACTACACGGCAGGACCTGGTCAATGACCTGAAGAGAGCTGGGACCACAGTCTCAAAGAAAACCAGTAGTAACACACTACGCCGTCATGGATTAAAATCCTGCAGCGCACGCAAGGTCCCCCTGCTCAAGCCAGTGCATGTCCAGGCCCGTCTAAAGTTTGCCAATGACCATCTGGATGATCCAGAGGAGGAATGGGAGAAGGTCATGTGGTCTGATGAGACAAAAATAGAGCTTTTTGGTCTAAACTCCACTCGCCGTGTTTGGAGGAAGAAGAAGGATGAGTACAACCCCAAGAACACCATTCCAACCGTGAAGCATGGAGGTGGAAACATCATTCTTTGGGGATGCTTTTCTGCAAAGGGGACAGGACGACTGCACCGTATTGAGGGGAGGATGGATGGGGCCATGTATCGCGAGATCTTGGCCAACAACCTCCTTCCCTCAGTAAGAGCATTGAAGGTGGGTCGTGGCTGGGTCTTCCAGCATGACAACGTCCCGAAACACACAGCCAGGGCAACTAAGGAGTGGCTCCGTAAGAAGCATCTCAAGGTCCTGGAGTGGCTTAGCCAGTCTCCAGACCTGAACCCAATAGAAAATCTTTGGAGGGAGCTGAAAGTCCGTATTGCCCAGCGACAGCCCTGAAACCTGAAGGATCTGGAGAAGGATCTGTATGGAGGAGTGGGCCAAAATCCCTGCTGCAGTGTGTGCAAACCTGGTCAAGAACTACAGGAAACGTATGATCTCTGTAATTGCAAACAAAGGTTTCTGTACCAAATATTAAGTTCTGCTTTTCTGATGTATCAAATACTTATGTCATGCAATAAAATGCAAATTAATTACTTAAAAATCATACAATGTGATTTTCTGGATTTTTGTTTTAGATTCCGCCACTCACAGTTGAAGAGTACCTATGATAAAAATTACAGACTTCTACATGCTTTGTAAGTGGGAAAACCTGCAAAATCGGCAGTGTATCAAATACTTGTTCTCCCCACTGTAGTACAGTCTCTGATTAAATATAGTACAGTCTCTGATTAAATATAGTACAGTCTCTGATTAAATATACTACAGTCTCTGATTAAATATACTACAGTCTCTGATTAAATATACTACAGTCTCTGATTAAATATAGTACAGTCTCTGATTAAATATACTACAGTCTCTGATTAAATATACTACAGTCTCTGATTAAATATACTACAGTCTCTGATTAAATATACTACAGTCTCTGATTAAATATACTACAGTCTCTGATTAAATATACTACAGTCTCTGATTAAATATACTACAGTCTCTGAATAAATATACTACAGTCTCTGAATAAATATACTACAGTCTCTGATTAAATATACTACAGTCTCTGATTAAATATACTACAGTCTCTGATTAAATATACTACAGTCTCTGATTAAATATACTACAGTCTCTGATTAAATATAGTACAGTCTCTGATTAAATATACTACAGTCTCTGATTAAATATACTACAGTCTCTGATTAAATATACTACAGTCTCTGATTAAATATACTACAGTCTCTGATTAAATGCATAGTCCCGACCGCAGGGCAGCCAAATATGTGTAAGGTTGTGAGGATGGATGTTTTTGCTTTGCCATAAAAATTACACCAAAATGCTAGGTGATCTACCGTACATCCCAGTTGCTAGGTGATCTACCGTACATCCCAGTTGCTAGGTGATCTACCGTACATCCCAGTTGCTAGGTGATCTACCGTACATCCCAGTTGCTAGGTGATCTACCGTACATCCCAGTTGCTAGGTGATCTACCGTACATCCCAGTTGCTAGGTGATCTACCGTACATCCCAGTTGCTAGGTGATCTACCGTACATCCCAGTTGCTAGGTGATCTACCGTACATCCCAGTTGCATTGTGTGTGTCTGTTTTTCCAATGCAGTCTGTGCTTTTTACCTGCTAACCTCATTACTAGTTCCAGTACAACAACATACTGATGTAGTGTTTGTCACTGAAGCCAGTTACAGCTCTATGACACTGAGACAGAGAGAAAACGACTGTTTACTGTGAATGTGGATGTTGGATCCTTGAGGGAGAAAACGACTGTTTACTGTGAATAGTGGATGTTGGATCCTTGAGAGAGAAAACTACTGTTTACTGTGAATAGTGGATGTTGGATCCTTGAGAGAGAAAACTACTGTTTACCCAAACATTCATAATAACACTACGTATCTCAATTACAGACTGTTGATTTAGTAACATCACTTTACCACTACACTGTTGATTTAGTAACATCACTTTACCACCACACTGTTGATTTAGTAACATCACTTTACCACTACACTGTTGATTTAGTAACATCCCTTTAGTAACATCACTTTAGTAACATCACTTTAGTAACATCCCTTTAGTAACATCCCTTTAGTAACATCACTTTATTAACATCCCTTTAGTAACATCACTTTAGTAACATCCCTTTAGTAACATCACTTTAGTAACATCACTTTACCACTACACTGTTGATTTAGTAACATCACTTTACCACCACACTGTTGATTTAGTAACATCACTTTACCACTACACTGTTGATTTAGTAACATCACTTTACCACTACACTGTTGATTTAGTAACATCACTTTACCACAACACTGTTGATTTAGTAACATCACTTTACCACTACACTGTGATTTAGTAACATCACTTTACCACTACACTGTTGATTTAGTAACATCACTTTACCACTACACTGTTGATTTAGTAACATCACTTTACCACTACACTGTTGATTTAGTAACATCACTTTACCACTACACTGTTGATTTAGTAACATCACTTTACCACTACACTGTGATTTAGTAACATCACTTTACCACAACACTGTTGATTTAGTAACATCACTTTACCACTACACTGTTGATTTAGTAACATTACTTTAGTAACATGACTTTAGTAACATGACTTTAGTAACATCCCTTTAGTAACATCCCTTTAGTAACATCACTTTAGTAACATCCCTTTAGTAACATCCCTTTAGTAACATCCCTTTAGTAACAGCACTTTAGTAACATCACTTTACAACTACACTGTTGATTTAGTAACATCACTTTACCACCACACTGTTGATTTAGTAACATCACTTTACCACAACACTGTTGATTTAGTAACATCACTTTACCACTACACTGTTGATTTAGTAACATCACTTTACCACCACACTGTTGATTTAGTAACATCACTTTACCACTACACTGTTGATTTAGTAACATCACTTTACCACTACACTGTTGATTTAGTAACATCAGTTTACCACAACACTGTTGATTTAGTAACATCACTTTACCACAACACTGTTGATTTAGTAACATCACTTTACCACCACACTGTTGATTTAGTAACATCACTTTACCACTACACTGTTGATTTAGTAACATCCCTTTAGTAACATCCCTTTAGTAACATCCCTTTAGTAACATCCCTTTAGTAACATCACTTTAGTAACATCACTTTAGTAACATCACTTTAGTAACATCCCTCTAGTAACATCCCTTTAGTAACATCACTTTAGTAACATCACTTTAGTAACATCCCTTTAGTAACACCCCTTTAGTAACATCCCTTTAGTAACATCACTTTAGTAACATCACTTTAGTAACATCCCTTTAGTAACATCCCTTTAGTAACATCACTTTAGTAACATCACTTTACCACTACACTGTTGATTTAGTAACATCACTTTACCACCACACTGTTGATTTAGTAACATCACTTTACCACTACACTGTTGATTTAGTAACATCACTTTACCACTACACTGTTGATTTAGTAACATCACTTTACCACAACACTGTTGATTTAGTAACATCACTTTACCGCTACACTGTGATTTAGTAACATCACTTTACCACTACACTGTTGATTTAGTAACATCACTTTACCACTACACTGTTGATTTAGTAACATCACTTTACCACTACACTGTTGATTTAGTAACATCACTTTACCACTACACTGTGATTTAGTAACATCACTTTACCACAACACTGTTGATTTAGTAACATCACTTTACCACTACACTGTTGATTTAGTAACATCACTTTACCACCACACTGTTGATTTAGTAACATCACTTTACCACTACACTGTTGATTTAGTAACATCACTTTACCACTACACTGTTGATTTAGTAACATCACTTTACCACTACACTGTTGATTTAGTAACATCACTTTACCACTACACTGTTGATTTAGTAACATCACTTTACCACTACACTGTTGATTTAGTAACATCACTTTACCACTACACTGTTGATTTAGTAACATCACTTTACCACTACACTGTTGATTTAGTAACATCACTTTACCACCACACTGATTTAGTAACATCACTTTACCACCACACTGATTTAGTAACATCACTTTACCACTACACTGTTGATTTAGTAACATCACTTTACCACTACACTGTTGATTTAGTAACATCACTTTACCACTACACTGTTGATTTAGTAACATCACTTTACCACTACACTGTTGATTTAGTAACATCACTTTACCACTACACTGTTGATTTAGTAACATCACTTTACCACTACACTGTTGATTTAGTAACATCACTTTACCACTACACTGTTGATTTAGTAACATCTGTTATAGGCTGCGGGCAATGAGTTTCTAAGAGTAAAGCCTGAGTGCCAGTCCATTGTGGCATCATGCAGTAGTATATGACAGCTGTATAACATACCAGTAGTACTGTAATATTAATGTATATGACAGCTGTATAACATACCAGTAGTACTGTAATATTAATGTATATGACAGCTGTATAACATACCAGTAGTACTGTAATATTAATGTATATGACAGCTGTATAACATACCAGTAGTACTGTAATATTAATGTATATGACAGCTGTATAACATACCAGTAGTACTGTAATATTAATGTATATGACAGCTGTATAACATACCAGTAGTACTGTAATATTAATGTATATGACAGCTGTATAACATACCAGTAGTACTGTAATATTACTGTATATGACAGCTGTATAACATACCAGTAGTACTGTAATATTACTGTATATGACAGCTGTATAACATACCAATAGTACTGTAATATTAAAGTATATGACAGCTGTATAACATACCAGTAGTACTGTAATATTAATGTATATGACAGCTGTATAACATACCAGTAGTACTGTAATATTAATGTATATGACAGCTGTATAACATACCAGTAGTATCATAATATTAATGTATATGACAGCTGTATAACATACCAGTAGTACTGTAATATTAAAGTACAATTACCAGACAGTTTATTTAAGTACCGGATCAGAATCCCCTTTGCCTCCAGAACAGCCTGAATTCTTCAGGACATTCTTCTACAAGGTGTCGGAAACATTTGTTCCTCAATTCGTATCAAGGGACCTAACGTGTGTCAGGAAAACATTCCCCACAACATTACACCACCGGTACAAGGCATGATGGGTCTCATGCTGCTTACGCCAAATCCTGACTCTGCCATCAGCATGAAGCAACAGGAACCGGGATTCGTTGGACCAGGCGATGTTTTCCAACTCCTCAAGTGTCCCATGTTGGTGATGGCGTGCCCACAGGTGCTGCTTCTTCTTGTTTTTAGCTGATAGGAGTGGAACCTGGTGTGGCAGTCTGCTGCAATAGTCCATCTGTGACAAGGACCAACATTCCGAGTTGCCGTTCTGTACACCACTGTTGTACTGCGCCGTTATTGGTCTGCTCAACGATCATACCAAGCTCAAAGTCACTTATGTCACTCGTTTTGCCCATTCTAATGTTCTATCGAACAGTAACTGAATGCCTCTATGCCTGTCTGCCTGACTCACTGTCTGTAGGAGTGAACCATTGTTGTGAACAGGGTGGTGTACATAATAAAGTGTGGTATATGGCAGACGTAAACATGGTGGCTGTGGAGGTCTTCCCTCCCTCCATCAGAGCAGAGAGAGACTACTGTTATTGCTTTAATGTATTGTTATTCTCATTCATATTGTAGTTGCTGTTAATGGTAATCCCATTTCCACTACTACTAGTATTATTACTGTTGGTCCCAACATGTTATATGTATACTTTGACAATGTAAGTAATTTAACTTGTCATGTCAATAAAGTCTGTTGAATTGAATTGATAGAGAGGAGTGTTTACAGACATATTCAATCTCTCCCTGTCCCTGTCTGTTGTCCCCACATGCTTCAAGATGGCCACCATTGTTCCTGTACCCAAGAAAACAAAGGTAACTGAACTAAATTGCAATCGACCCGTAGCACTGACCTCTGTCATCATGAAGTGCTTTGAGAGGCTAGTTAAGGATCATATCACCTCTACCTTACCTGACACCCTAGACCCACTTCAATTAGCTTACAGTCCCAATAGACCCCGCCCTGTGCAACTGGGTCCTGGACTTCCTGACGGGTCGACCCCAGGTGGTGAAGGTAGGAAACAACACCTCCACTTCGCTGATCCTCAACACTGGGGCCCCACAAGGGTGCGTACTCAGCCCACTCCTGTACTCCCTGTTCACCCATGACTGTGTGGCCAAGCAAGCCTCCAACTCAATCATCAAGTTTGCAGACTACGCAACAGTAGTAGGCCTGATTACCAACAACGATGAGACAGCCTACAGGGAGGAGGTGAGGGCTCTGGGAGTGTGGTGCCAGGAAAATAACAGTGGAGAAGGTGGAAAGCTTCAAGTTCCTTGGCGTACACATCACTGACAAACTGAAATGGACCACCCACACAGACAGTGAGGTGAAGGCGGTGCAACAGAGCCTCTTCAACTTCAGGAGGCTAAAGAAATTTGTCTTGGCACCTAAAACCCTCACAAACTTTTACAGATGCACAGTTGAGAGCATCCTGTCGGGCTGTATCACCACCTGGTACGGCAACTGCACCGCCCGCAACCGTAGGGCTCTCCAGAGGGTGGTGCGGTCTGCCCAACGCATTATCGCTGGCAAACTTCCTCAGTCCATGCCGCTCATCCATATATGTATATGTTCTTAATTCCATTCCTTACTTAGATGTGTGTATTGGGTATATGTTGTGTAATTGCTAGATATTACTGTTAGGTATTACTACACTGTGGGAACTAGGCCGTCGTTGTAAATAAGAATTCGTTCTAAACTGACTTGCCTAGTTAAAGGTTAAATAAATAATTTAAAAAAGGAAGCACAAGCATTTCGCTTCACCAGCAATAACATCTGCTAAACACGTGTATGTGACCAATAACATCTGCTAAACACGTGTATGTAACCAATAACATCTGCTAAACACGTGTATGTGACCAATAACATTTGATTTGAGAGAGAGAGAGAGAGAGAGAGACACGAGAGAGAGGGGGGAGAGAGAAGGTTGGAGGCCTGTCTGTGCCTGTGTGACTGATGTTTTCCAGGGCTCTGGTTTCCAGGAAGCCTGTTGAGGGACTTTCAGTTCAGGGTGTAACTACTAACACCTGGTGTTGCTATGCAGCAACAATACACAACTACAACCACAACAACATCTAACTTTCTACACTTCTCTGTAACTACTAACACCTGGTGTTGCTATGCAGCAACAATACACAACTACAACCACAACAACATCTAACTCTTTACAGATCACTGAATGAACCACAGAGACCTGTTGCTAAAGCTAAATTCATCTCTTACCCGTATTCTTAAAACAACCCCCAGAACAAGCCTCGTCATCAGAGGACCATATGTGGAATAAAGCAGCTCTAAGACAGCCTGGCACATTTACATCAACTTGGCTCCTGAGAAGGATCAAACGCTACATACTAATCCAGAGGTTATAACTAGCTGTTCTATCATGCTATACTATGTTTACTGTCATACTAGAAGACCAGAAAGACAAAAGCCAGTACATACCAGGTAGTAACTGATGTCCAGACTGAGTGGCCAGATGATCACAGACAGACTCCTTCAGATCCCATGTGTGAGTGTAGAGGTGAGGGATATCTCAGGTTTTCTTATTTAAACTAAACTAGATGAAAAGCAGCTGTCAGAGGGAGGGGAAAAAGACAAGCCATTTCCACAAACCCACCCTGAATCCTACAGGAGGGGGTTGGACTGGAGGAATGTGTGTGGATCGGAAAGAAACTGAACTGACTGTGGTGTGGTTTAGTTCTTGGGACCTGATGGGAGGAAAGGGAACCACAGCAGAGAAGATGCTGGTGCTATAAAATGGACAGATTTGTGCAACAAGGCTAGAATTCTATTTGACAGCACAGCAAGGCGGGGTCAGGTCAGGACTTCACATGATCAGTACTGACCACAGGATGACTCCCCATTCCCTATACAGAGCTCTATGAGCCCTATGGTCTAAAGTAGTGCACTATATAGGGAATAGGGTGCCATTTGGGACGCAGGCCACAAAACTTGTGACTAACATTCTGTGGTCGGCTGGTAAGAGATGACTGTAGTCTTCTGAGAAAAGACACACGAAACTAGTGTAGACAAAGGTTTGCTGTTGCTACTGTACAGACAGTGTACTGTTGCTACTGTACATACCAGTGTACTGTTGCTACTGTACAGACAGTGTACTGTTGCTACTGTACAGACAGTGTACTGTTGCTACTGTACAGACAGTGTACTGTTGCTACTGTACATACCAGTGTACTGTTGCTACTGTACAGACAGTGTACTGTTGCTACTGTACAGACAGTGTACTGTTGCTACTGTACATACCAGTGTACTGTTGCTACTGTACAGACAGTGTACTGTTGCTACTGTACAGACAGTGTACTTGGAAAAGGCAAAACATACAGTCAAGAATACAAGTTTCCTCTAAAATTGTATTTTGTTATGTTCTAAGGGAAAGTAGTAGCTACGCTTATAACATGGACATACTGTCACCATTAGAATGTTCTGGATAGAAGCAGTCACTTTTAACATGGACATACTGTCACCATTAGAATGTTCTGGATAGAAGCAGTCACTTATAACATGGACATACTGTCACCATTAGAATGTTCTGGATAGAAGCAGTCACTTATAACATGGACATACTGTCACCATTAGAATGTTCTGGATAGAAGCAGTCACTTATAACATGGACATACTGTCACCATTAGAATGTTCTGGATAGAAGCAGTCACTTATAACATGGACATACTGTCACCATTAGAATGTTCTGGATAGAAGCAGTCACTTATAACATGGACCTACTGTCACCATTAGAATGTTCTGGATAGAAGCAGTCACTTATAACATGGACATACTGTCATCATTAGAATGTTCTGGATAGAAGCAGTCTCTTATAACATGGACATACTTTCACCATTAGAATGTTCTGGATAGAAGCAGTCGCTTATAACATGGACATACTGTCACCATTAGAATGTTCTGGATAGAAGCAGTCGCTTATAACATGGACATACTGTCATCATTAGAATGTTCTGGATAGAAGCAGTCACTTATAACATGGACATACTGTCACCATTAGAATGTTCTGGATAGAAGCAGTCACTTATAACATGGACATACTGTCACCATTAGAATGTTCTGGATAGAAGCAGTCACTTATAACATGGACATACTGTCACCATTAGAATGTTCTGGATAGAAGCAGTCACTTATAACATGGACATACTGTCATCATTAGAATGTTCTGGATAGAAGCAGTCACTTATAACATGGACATACTTTCACCATTAGAATGTTCTGGATAGAAGCAGTCACTTATAACATGGACATACTTTCACCATTAGAATGTTCTGGATAGAAGCAGTCACTTATAACATGGACATACTGTCACCATTAGAATGTTCTGGATAGAAGCAGTCACTTATAACATGGACATACTGTCATCATTAGAATGTTCTGGATAGAAGCAGTCACTTATAACATGGACATACTTTCACCATTAGAATGTTCTGGATAGAAGCAGTCACTTATAACATGGACATACTTTCACCATTAGAATGTTCTGGGCAGACGCAGTCACTTATAACATGGACCTACTGTCACCATTAGAATGTTCTGGATAGAAGCAGTCGCTTATAACATGGACATACTGTCACCATTAGAATGTTCTGGATAGAAGCAGTCACTTATAACATGGACATACTTTCACCATTAGAATGTTCTGGATAGAAGCAGTCACTTATAACATGGACATACTGTCACCATTAGAATGTTCTGGGCAGACGCAGTCTTTGAAAAAGCTTGAGATGGTTACATACAGACAACAGATTCAGGTTCTTCAATATTTAGGCCTGTTTGTCATCTGATTCCTTACGACTCTGACTAACTGGATTGTCTGTCTTCCTGATGGCAGCTCTTGATATTCACCAGAAACCATCTATTATTAATATGACTGGATATGATACCTAACATCTATTCTGATTACAAATAAGACCACACTACATTTATTTGACCCGCCAATAGTCCAGAGCTTGACCAACGTTCAGTCCACACTTTGGACCCATGAAAACAATGATTACACACACATGCACAAACAACATATTTGAAACATATGTTCCAAGTGGAAAAATGCACACAGGGAAATGTCTTCCGCATAGTTAAAGATACCTCAGGCCGGACAAAGTTGAATTACTGTTTAACGGATGCCCCCCCTCACATTTCTCCACCCCCCCCAAAAAACCCAGATGTGTTATTATTTGCCCAATATATGCATCTCTTTGTTTATAGCGCACTGACCCCTCTCTCTTCAGGATTTCCCAAGTTGACCCCAAGAGACCAAACAGACTCAGATCACCCGCTCAGATCATGTTCCAGTCTCTGATTGGACAGTGAAACACGCACGCTCAGATCATGTTCCAGTCTGTGATTGGACAGTGAAACACGCACGCTCAGATCATGTTCCAGCCTCTGATTGGACAGTGAAACACGCACGCTCAGATCATGTTCCAGTCTCTGATTGGACAGTGAAACACACGCTCACACCTGCAGGCGACGTGCAGATGTTTCATTTCTCTCTCATGCCGTCATGGCTGAAGCCAGCGCAAATTCTTACTATTTATGTGTCCAGGTGTCAGGCTCTGGCCATAGAGAAGCCTGTTTGCTTCTCTATGTAGTTATGGTCAGAGTCTGACAGTCTCTTTAGAGTCTGACAGTCTCTCCCTAATTAGAGGCAGCTGCAGTGCATTGTCTCTAATTAGGGATCCTATATGTGTTAGTCTGTCCTTCACCTTGGTGTGGGTCGTTGTTCCTCCCGTCACGGTGACAGGAAGTGTTCTTTGTTACGTTCTGATATAGTGGTTGATTTTGAACGTGACGTTTGTCGTATCGTGTTTGTTGTGTAGTGGTTCGCATTTTAAGTTTTATTATACATAGTAATTCATACTACAAAGTATTACATAGTAAAATAAAAGAATGTCCCTGCGCTGCGTCTTGGTCTCTCCAAACCCAAACACGTGACACCAGGTTAAACGTGGGACGTCCCTCATTATAAACAGTCGGTTCACTTCCTGGTTATTGCTTCATTTTCAGATCTATTAGAAGTGATTAATAGACAACAGTGTCATTGAACCAGAGATCAAGACATTCATCAGGAAAGATGCAGTGGAAGCTGATAGTATTTTGGAAACCAAATTGAAGTCAAAATGATTGATAAAGTCGAAGTGTGTCAGCTGTATGGTGATTTACTAGCAGTAGTAGTAGGCCAACCGATAACACCAGACGGAATGCGTTTGAAGTGCTGATGGCCCGTGAGAACAGCTAGCTGTCAGTACATCACCAGTGGGACACACACTTCATGGAGATCAGCAGCTCCACTATGATGTGACTGACTGTCTCCAAGGGCTTTTTCGTGGCAGCCAGACGAGACAATCCAAGGAGGAGCAAAGTTACTGGGCTACAATTTAGTCCCGCTTACTCTATATAGATCCATGCTTCTAATTGTGCCTGTTATAAAAACTACATGTTTTATTTTGATGATAATGTTCATTAATGTTAATTTGTGTAATAATAATAGTCTGAAATGAAATATTTCTCATTGTTCATGTCCATATATCCCAGGACAATGTGGTAAAGTACTGAATATTGTTCATGTCCATATATCCCAGGACAATGTGGTAAAGTACTGAATATTGTTCATGTCCATATATCCCAGGACAATGTGGTAAAGTACTGAATATTGTTCATGTCCATATATCCCAGGACAATGTGGTAAAGTACTGAATATTGTTCATGTCCATATATCCCAGGACAATGTGGTAAAGTACTGAATATTGTTCATGTCCATATATCCCAGGACAATGTGGTAAAGTACTGAATATTGTTCATGTCCATATATCCCAGGACAATGTGGTAAAGTACTGAATATTGTTCATGTCCATATATCCCAGGACAATGTGGTAAAGTACTGAATATTGTTCATGTCCATATATCCCAGGACAATGTGGTAAAGTACTGAATATTGTTCATGTCCATATATCCCAGGACAATGTGGTAAAGTACTGAATATTGTTCAGGTCCATATATCCCAGGACAATGTGGTAAAGTACTGAATATTGTTCAGGTCCATATATCCCAGGACAATGTGGTAAAGTACTGAATATTGTTCATGTCCATATATCCCAGGACAATGTGGTAAAGTACTGAATATTGTTCATGTCCATATATCCCAGGACAATGTGGTAAAGTACTGAATATTGTTCAGGTCCATATATCCCAGGACAATGTGGTAAAGTACTGAATATTGTTCATGTCCATATATCCCAGGACAATGTGGTAAAGTACTGAATATTGTTCATGTCCATATATCCCAGGACAATGTGGTAAAGTACTGAATATTGTTCATGTCCATATATCCCAGGAAAATGTGGTAAAGTACTGAATATTGTTCATGTCCATATATCCCAGGACAATGTGGTAAAGTACTGAATATTGTTCATGTCCATATATCCCAGGACAATGTGGTAAAGTACTGAATATTGTTCAGGTCCATATATCCCAGGACAATGTGGTAAAGTACTGAATATTGTTCATGTCCATATATCCCAGGACAATGTGGTAAAGTACTGAATATTGTTCATGTCCATATATCCCAGGACAATGTGGTAAAGTACTGAATATTGTTCATGTCCATATATCCCAGGACAATGTGGTAAAGTACTGAATATTGTTCATGTCCATATATCCCAGGACAATGTGGTAAAGTACTGAATATTGTTCATGTCCATATATCCCAGGACAATGTGGTAAAGTACTGAATATTGTTCAGGTCCATATATCCCAGGACAATGTGGTAAAGTACTGAATATTGTTCATGTCCATATATCCCAGGACAATGTGGTAAAGTACTGAATATTGTTCATGTCCATATATCCCAGGACAATGTGGTAAAGTACTGAATATTTCTTATCCACTTTATTTTTTTTGCTCGTTCACCTCACTTTTCTGGGGGAAAAAACAGTAAATCAATTTTGTCTGGCCTCACAGGGAAATGTTTTCTGTAGTTAAAGATACTTCACAGGGAAATGTTTTCCACAGTTAAAGATACTTCACAGGGAAATGTTTTCCACAGTTAAAGATACCTCACAGGGAAATGTCTTGTAAATGGATTTGTAACCCCTCCCAGACTCATGGGCATCAATAATCTTTCTTCTGAGGGCCTCGGGTAGGTCTTCTGATCTTTGAATGATGTGTTACCACACACCCATATGGTTAAGACCAAACCAGACCAATGTTCTTATCTTTATGGAAGGCTGGACCCTCCTAAGTTTCTCTCTAATGTTTTCTAATCATTTACACTTGTTTTGGTACCTAATTCTAATTTTAGCTATTTTATGTGATGGTAAAGGTAGGGCTGTACTAACTATTTCTCCTTAAGGAAAAGGCATTTTTGTTTATTTTAATTGTATGACATTTTTTATTTGTTAAATTGAGTAACCTTTATCTGTCAATAGTGTTGAAGTTAAGATTACATACTGTATCCATCTGTCTAAATATGTAAAAAAAATAATAATAACTTTCCAGGGCGTGTACTTACTTTTTCACATGACTGTATTTAGTTGTAGCATTTTGAACAGAGAGGAGCCCCAGGATCAGTAGAACAGCACAGTAATAACCAACCTGTCCAACATAGTCAGCCTCCTCCTCCCTCGCTGCTCTGCCAGCTGAGGCCTGCTGGGAGGCCAGAATGGAACCCTAACCCTATATAGTGCACTATTTTGGACCAGGGCCCATAGTGGTTCTCACATCTTATAGTGCACTTATATATAGTGTAGTGCACTACTTTAGACCAGAAGGGCAGAAAGTCTTGCACCATAAAGGGAACAGGGTACCATTTGGGCCTAGACCCTGCTACATTCCCCGCTCAGAAGGGAGAGAGGCTGGGCACTTTGATATTGATGTCTCCGATGTTAATGTTGCGAGGCATTTCTGGGAGGTTCATGTTCTTCACCGCAGAGACGGCCCGCGCCGGTGCCGCCGAGAAGCCGCCCTGGAACAGACAGATTGGTTTCAATGTTTTCTACACCAGCAATGTACAAAATACAATGCACTAAAAGTAATTAATCAACTGTAACAGAGAGAGGAAGAGTTCTGGACTAGACATCATGGAGAATCTCATCTCTTTCTGGGAGGCTCGCATTCACTAGGAACCTACGAACGGAAGCAAACAGGCCATAACGGACCTACAGTCAGGGGTTACTTTCTATATGTAATCCATTACAGTTACATGTCCAACATTGTAATCAGTAATGTACCTTTTGGATTAACCAAACTCAGTAACGTAATCTGATTACATTCAGTTACTTTTAGATTACTTTCCCCTTAAGAGTCATTAGAAGAAGACTAACATGTATGTTACTGATTGAACAACATCTATTACAGGATAAATCAATGTTAAAGTTTACATAGCTGGCCATATATGGATGTTACATGTTACTTTATGGGTTGGTTATGTCGGCTTCTTCTTACCCATCACTTTCTACTACAGATAATAATATGATTAAATTATATCTTTACATTAAAAACCAAAGTCTATCATCATTCCAATAAATGTTGTAACCCTTGATCATTAAAAATAGGACTTGGAAAAATGGAAGTATAGATTATCCAAATAGTTTTACCTGAGCCTGACCCCAAAACTAAGGACTTATTATCCAGCCCTACTCTGTTGTTAATGATGTTGTTGTCATGGAGACTGATTGGACTCATTGATTCCAGTTGAAACATAAAAGCTGTGCTCATGGAATGGCATGCTTTACCAAGAGTGAGCAAAACTGTCATCAAGGCAAAGGGTGGCACCTTGAAGAATATAAAATATATTTTGATTTGTTTAACAATTTTTTGGTTCCTACATGATTCCATATGTGTTATATCATAGTTTTGAAGTCTTCACTTTTATTTTACAATATAGAAAATAGTAAAAATAAAGAGAACCATTGAATGAGTAGGTGTGTCCAAACTTTTGACTGGTACTGTATATAGAATTTATAAGTCAAAATATGGATGTAGCAACTACAGATTACCCCTTTAAGTCTAACAGAAGTGTGCTGGTTGATCATGTGTCTATTAGACCTATTAATATTATCATGTGTTTATTAGACCTATTAATATGATCATGTGTCTATTAGACCTATTAATATGATCATGTGTTTATTAGACCTATTAATATGATCATGTGTTTATTAGACCTATTAATATGATCATGTGTTTATTAGACCTATTAATATGATCATGTGTTTATTAGACCTATTAATATGATCATGTGTTTATTAGACCTATTAATATGATCATGTGTTTATTAGACCTATTAATATGATCATGTGTTTATTAGACCTATTAATATGATCATGTGTTTATTAGACCTATTAATATGATCATGTGTTTATTAGACCTATTAATATGATCATGTGTTTATTAGACCTATTAATATGATCATGTGTTTATTAGACCTATTAATATGATCATGTGTTTATTAGACCTATTAATATGATCATGTGTTTATTAGACCTATTAATATGATCATGTGTCTATTAGACCTATTAATATGATCATGTGTCTATTAGACCTATTAATATGATCATGTGTCTATTAGACCTATTAATATGATCATGTGTTTATTAGACCTATTAATATGATCATGTGTTTATTAGACCTATTAATATGATCATGTGTTTATTAGACCTATTAATATGATCATGTGTTTATTAGACCTATTAATATGATCATGTGTCCATTAGAACTATTAATATGATCATGTGTCCATTAGAACTATTAATATGATAATAATAAAATATCTCATGTACATATGTATGCACACCCTCAATACATGTTAGGATCACTATAGCAGTGATTACAGCTGGGAGTTTTTCTGGGAGTCTCTAAGAGCTTTGCACACTTGGATTGTACAACATTTGTGTATTTTTATTTACTCTTCAAGCTCTGTGAAGTTACTTGTTGATCATTGCTAGACAGCCATTTTCTAGTCTTGCCATAGATTTTTAAGCCGATTCAAGTCAAAACTGTATCTACGCCACTCAGGAACATTCAATGTCATCTTGTTAAGCAACTCCAGTGTATAATTGGCCTTGTGTTTTAGGTTAATGTCCTGCTGAAAGGTGAATTCATCTCCCAGTGTCTGTAGGAAGGCAGACTGAACCAGGTTTTCCTCTAGGAGTTTGCCTGTGATTATCTCTATTCTTTTTATCCTAAAAACTCCCCAGTCCTTGCTGATGACAAGCATACTCATAACATGATGCTCCTATCCCAGCCATTAAACTCTAACTGTTTTAAAGTCACCATTGGCCTCAGGGTGAAATCCCTGAGCGGTTTCCTTCCTCTACGGCAACTGAGTTAGTCTTTGTAGTGACTGGTTGTGTTGATACACCATTCAAAGTGTAATTAATAACTTCACCATGCTCAAAGGGATATTCAATTAGGCTTGGGCGGTATCCATATTGTCATACCTTCATACCGACCTTGTGCCATACCCAGATATTTGGTAATACCTGCACTGAACACAAGGGGCGCTATTTTCAAACCCCCATTGTAGCTAACTAGCTACTAAATTAGAAAACATTTAACACATTTTAGTTAGTAATATCTTAACTATTTAACGTTAACTAACAGAGGAAGGATTAACTACAGGACCAGACTAACAGAGGAAGGACTAACTACAGGACCAGACTAACAGAGGAAGGACTAACTACAGGACCAGACTAACAGAGGAAGGACTAACTACAGGACCAGACTAACAGAGGAAGGACTAACTACAGGACCAGACTAACAGAGGAAGGACTAACTACAGGACCAGACTAACAGAGGAAGGACTAACTACAGGACCAGTGAGTGAACAGACTAACCTCTGATTTCTCCATGCGGTTCTGCAGCTCTACCTGGCCCACGATCTCATTCATGTTGGTCTCCAGCACCATCCCCCCCATCACCACCTCCTGAAGGATGAAGTGGACCTGTAAATGATAGGTATGTACAAGGTCATGTAGTGGACCTGTAAATGATAGGTATGTACAAGGTCATGTAGTGGACCTGTAAATGATAGGTATGTACAAGGTCATGTAGTGGACCTGTAAATGATAGGTATGTACAAGGTCATGTAGTGGACCTGTAAATGATAGGTATGTACAAGGTCATGTAGTGGACCTGTAAATGATAGGTATGTACAAGGTCATGTAGTGGACCTGTAAATGATAGGTATGTACAAGGTCATGTAGTGGACCTGTAAATGATAGGTATGTACAAGGTCATGTAGTGGACCTGTAAATGATAGGTATATACAAGGTCATGTAGTGGACCTGTAAATGATAGGTATGTACAAGGTCATGTAGTGGACCTGTAAATGATAGGTATGTACAAGGTCATGTAGTGGACCTGTAAATGATAGGTATGTACAAGGTCATGTAGTGGACCTGTAAATGATAGGTATATACAAGGTCATGTAGTGGACCTGTAAATGATAGGTATATAAGTATATACAAGGTAATGTAGTGGACCTGTAAATGATAGGTATATAAGTATATACAAGGTAATGTAGTAGACCTGTAAATGATAGATATATAAGTATATACAAGGTAATGTAGTAGACCTGTAAATGATAAATGATAGGTATATAAGTATATACAAGGTAATGTAGTAGACCTGTAAATGATAGGTATATACAAGGTAATGTAGTGGACCTGTAAATGATAGGTATATACAAGGTAATGTAGTGGACCTGTAAATGATAAATGATAGATATATAAGTATATACAAGGTAATGTAGTGGACCTGTAAATGATAGATATATAAGTATATACAAGGTAATGTAGTAGACCTGTAAATGATAGATATATAAGTATATACAAGGTAATGTAGTAGACCTGTAAATGATAGATATATAAGTATATACAAGGTAATGTAGTGGACCTGTAAATGATAGGTATATAAGTATATACAAGGTAATGTAGTGGACCTGTAAATGATAGGTATATAAGTATATACAAGGTAATGTAGTAGACCTGTAAATGATAGGTATATACAAGGTAATGTAGTGGACCTGTAAATGATAAATGATAGGTATATAAGTATATACAAGGTAATGTAGTAGACCTGTAAATGATAGGTATATAAGTATATACAAGGTAATGTAGTGGACCTGTAAATGATAGATATATAAGTATATACAAGGTAATGTAGTAGACCTGTAAATGATAGATATATAAGTATATACAAGGTAATGTAGTGGACCTGTAAATGATAGGTATATAAGTATATACAAGGTAATGTAGTGGACCTGTAAATGATAGGTATATAAGTATATACAAGGTAATGTAGTGGACCTGTAAATGATAGGTATATAAGTATATACAAGGTAATGTAGTGGACCTGTAAATGATAGGTATATAAGTATATACAAGGTAATGTAGTAGACCTGTAAATGATAGATATATAAGTATATACAAGGTAATGTAGTAGACCTGTAAATGATAGATATATAAGTATATACAAGGTAATGTAGTAGACCTGTAAATGATAGATATATAAGTATATACAAGGTAATGTAGTGGACCTGTAAATGATAGATATATAAGTATATACAAGGTAATGTAGTAGACCTGTAAATGATAGATATATAAGTATATACAAGGTAATGTAGTGGACCTGTAAATGATAGATATATAAGTATATACAAGGTAATGTAGTAGACCTGTAAATGATAGATATATAAGTATATACAAGGTAATGTAGTGGACCTGTAAATGATAGGTATATAAGTATATACAAGGTAATGTAGTAGACCTGTAAATGATAGGTATATAAGTATATACAAGGTAATGTAGTAGACCTGTAAATGATAGGTATATACAAGGTAATGTAGTGGACCTGTAAATGATAGGTATATACAAGGTAATGTAGTGGACCTGTAAATGATAGGTATATACAAGGTAATGTAGTGGACCTGTAAATGATAGGTATATACAAGGTAATGTAGTGGACCTGTAAATGATAGATATATAAGTATATACAAGGTAATGTAGTGGACCTGTAAATGATAGGTATATAAGTATATACAAGGTAATGTAGTAGACCTGTAAATGATAGGTATATAAGTATATACAAGGTAATGTAGTAGACCTGTAAATGATAGGTATATAAGTATATACAAGGTAATGTAGTAGACCTGTAAATGATAGGTATATACAAGGTAATGTAGTGGACCTGTAAATGATAGGTATATACAAGGTAATGTAGTGGACCTGTAAATGATAGGTATGTACAAGGTAATGTAGTGGACCTGTAAATGATAGGTATATACAAGGTAATGTAGTGGACCTGTAAATGATAAATGATAGGTATATAAGTATATACAAGGTAATGTAGTAGACCTGTAAATGATAGGTATATAAGTATATACAAGGTAATGTAGTAGACCTGTAAATGATAGGTATATAAGTATATACAAGGTAATGTAGTGGACCTGTAAATGATAAATGATAGGTATATAAGTATATACAAGGTAATGTAGTAGACCTGTAAATGATAGGTATATACAAGGTAATGTAGTGGTGGCAAATTTATGGTGAAATGATTGTCTTTCCACTTCCGTATTATGGCCCCAACAGTGCTCACTGGAACATTCAGAAGCTTAGAAATGCGCCTATAACCAATGCCATCATTATGTTTTGCAACAATTAGGTTGCGAAGGTCTTGAGACAGCTCTTAGCTTTTACCCATCATGAGATGTGTCTTGTGTGACACCTTGGCAATGAGACCTTTTTGTAGGCCATCAGTTGGGACTGAACCATCTGATATTAATTTGCACTGACAGGGGGCTGGATTGCTTTTTAATTACTGATAGTTTTCAGCTGTTGTCTTGGCTTTCCATGCCTTTTTTGCACCTCCCTTTCTTCATGTGTTCAATACTTTTTCCCTGTGTCATTTCACATTATTACACATAACTTATTTTCTGAACGTATTTGTTTTGGTTTCTTTGTATGTATGGATTACTTGGGTTGTTACCAACATCTGGTGAAAATGTCATGTCAATAGCACCTTTGGAAATATATTTACTGAGAAAAATGGTGACGTGTTCAATACATATTTCACCCGCTGTAAGTATATACAAGGTAATGTAGTGGACCTGTAAATGATAAATGATAGGTACAGTTGAAGTAGGAAGTTTACATACACCTTAGCCAAATACATTTAAACTCAGTTTTTCACAATTCCTGACATTTAATCCTAGTAGGTCTTAGGTCAGTTAGGATCACCACTTTATTTTAAGAATGTGAAATGTCAGAATAACAGTAGAGAGAATTATTTATTTCAGCTTTTATTTCTTTCATCAAATTCCCAGTGGGTCAGAAGTTTACATACACTCAATTAGTATTTGGTAGCATTGCCTTTAAATTGTTTAACTTGGGTCAAACGTTTTGGGTAACCTTCCAGAAGCTTCCCACAATAAGTTGGGTGAATTTTGGCCCATTCCTCCTGACAGAACTGGTGTAACTGAGTCAGGTTTGTAGGCCTCCTTGCTCGCACACGCTTTTTCAGTTCTGCCCACAAATAATCTATATGATTGAGGTCAGGGCTTTGTGATGGCCACTCCAATACCTTGACTTTGTTGTCCTTAAGACATTTTGCCACAACTTTGGAAGTATTCTTGGGGTCATTGTCCATTTGGAAGACCCATTGGCGAACAAGCTTGAACTTCCTGACTGATGTCTTGAGATGTTGCTTCAATATATCCACATAATTTTCCTTCCTCATGATGCCATCTATTTTGTGAAGTGCACCAGTCCCTCCTGCAGCAAAGCACCCCCACAACATGATGCTGCCACCCCCTGTGCTTCACGGTTGGGATGGTGTTCTTCGGCTTGCAAGCCTCCCCCTTTTTCCTCCAAACATAACGATGGTCATTAAGACCAAACAGTTCTATTTTTGTTTCATCAGACCAGAGGACATTTCTCCAAAAAGTACGATCTTTGTCCCCATGTGCAGTTGCAAACCGTAGTCCGGCTTTTTATGGCGGTTTTGGAGCAGTGGCTTCTTCCTTGCCGAGCAGCCTTTCAGGTTATGTCGATATAGGATTTGTTTTACTGTGAATATAGATACTTTTGTACCTGTTTCCTCCAGCATCTTCACAAGGTCCTTTGCTGTTGTTCTGGGATTGATTTGCACTTTTCGCACCAAAGTACGTTCATCTCTAGGAGACAGAACGTGTCTCCTTCCTGAGCGGTATGACGGCTACGTGGTTCCATGGTGTTTATAGTTGCGTACTATTGTTTGTAGAGATGAACGTGGTACCTTCAGGCATTTGGAAATTGCTCCCAAAGTTGAACCAGACCTGTTGAGATCTACAATTCTTTTTCTGAGGTCTTGGCTGATTTCTTTTCATTTTCCCATGATGTCGAGCAAAGAGGCACTGAGTTTTAAGGTAGGCCTTGAAATACATCCACAGTTACACCTCCAATTGACTTAAATTATGTCAATTAGACTATCAGAAGCTTCTAAAGCCATGACATCATTTTCTGGAATTGAAATGCACAAACAAGTCCCACAACGCAATATAATATTACTTCCTTTTTCAGTTAGTAGGCCTAAATGAAACCTAGATGGCTCTGACTGATATGCTCTGCCCATCTGAGACCTCCAACAGACCATCTAGGAGACCCGATGCCTCTCTAGCGCCGTCCAAAATGTTTCCCAGTTGCCCTATAGGCCCTGGTCAAAGGTAGTGCATCTATAAACAAGACGCCATGTTATAAACATTGTATTACTCTAATGTATCAAGGAGTGTCACAAGCCACAACTTGCCAAAGGTGACCTTGTAAATTATTTTCATGGACTTGAACTCACCTTATCCATGTGGAAAATGAGGTCCAGTTCGCAGACGTTCTCAAAGCATTTGTCCAGCGTTTCCACAAACACCTACAGAGGAGATAATGTCAAGTCATCCATCTTATGTTCAGCATATGATCTTTGATGTAGAGTTCAACCTACAGGGCCTTCAGAAGGATTCAGACCCCTCCCCTTTTACAGATTTTGGTACGTTACAGATTTATAAAAAAAATGGATTAAATACAAATAAAAAATCAATCTACACACAATACCCCATAATGACATCAATCTACACACAATACCCCATAATGACATCAATCTACACACAATACCCCATAATGACATCAATCTACACACAATACCCCATAATGACATCAATCTACACACAATACCCCATAATGACATCAATCTACACACAATACCTCATAATGACATCAATCTACACACAATACCTCATAATGACATCAATCTACACACAATACCTCATAATGACATCAATCTACCCACAATACCCCATAATGACATCAATCTACACACAATACCTCATAATGACATCAATCTACACACAATACCTCATAATGACATCAATCTACACACAATACCCCATAATGACATCAATCTACACACAATACCTCATAATGACATCAATCTACACACAATACCTCATAATGACATCAATCTACACACTATACCTCATAATGACATCAATCTACACACTATACCTCATAATGACATCAATCTACACACAATACCTCATAATGACATCAATCTACACACTATACCTCATAATGACATCAATCTACACACAATACCCCATAATGACATCAATCTACACACAATACCCCATAATGACATCAATCTACACACAATACCTCATAATGACATCAATCTACACACAATACCCCATAATGACATCAATCTACACACAATACCTCATAATGACATCAATCTACACACAATACCTCATAATGACATCAATCTACACACTATACCTCATAATGACATCAATCTACACACTATACCTCATAATGACATCAATCTACACACAATACCTCATAATGACATCAATCTACACACTATACCTCATAATGACATCAATCTACACACAATACCTCATAATGACATCAATCTACACACAATACCTCATAATGACGAAGCAAAAACAGGTTTTTATCAAATTTTACAAAAGTAGAAAAATAAATGATGAAAAATAATACCTTATTTACATAAGTATTCAGACCCTTTGATATGAGACTTGACATTGAGTTCAGGTGCTTCCTGTTTCCATTAATCATCCTTGAGATGTTTCTACAACTTCATTGGATTCCACCTGTGGTAAATTCAACTGATTGGACCTGATTTGAAAAGACACACACCTGTCTATATAAGTTCCCACAGTTGACAGTACATGTCAGAGCAAAAACCAAGCCATGAGGTCAAAGGAATTGTCCTTAGAGCTCTGAGACAGGATTGTGTCGAGGCACAGATCTGGGGAAGGGTACCAAAACATTTCTGCAGCATTGAAAGTCCCCAAGAACACAGTGGCCTCCATCATTCTTAAATGGAAGACGTTTGGAACCACCAAGACTCTTCCTAGAGCTGGCCGCCCAGCCAAACTGAGCAATTGGGGAGGTGCTACCATCCTTGCAGCACTTCACCAATCAGGCCTTTATGGTTGTAGCTTGTAGCATCATACCCAAGAAGACTCAAGGCTGTAATCGCTGCCAAAGGTGCTTCAACAAAGTACTGAGTAAAGGGTCTGATTACTGATGTAAATGTCATATTTCAGTTTTATTTTTTATAAATTAGCAAAAATGTCTAAAAACCTGTTTTTGCTTTGTCATTATGGGGTATTGTGTGTAGACTGGTGGGGAAAACAACTATTTAATCCATTTTAGAATAAGGCTGTAACGTAACAAAATGTGGAAAAAGTCAAGGGATCTGAATACTTTCTGAATGCACTGTATACACTGCTCTTTCCATGACAGACTGACCAGGTGAATCCAGGGGAAAGATATGATCTCTTATTGATGTCACCTGTTAAATCCACTTCAATCAGTGTAGATGAAGGGGAGGAGTCAGGTTAAAGAAGGACATGGATTGTGTATGTGTGCCGTTCAGAGCGTGAATGGGCAAGACAAAACATTGACGTGCCTTTGAACCGGGTCTGGTAGCAGGTGCCAGGCTCACTGGTTTGAGTGTGAAGAACTGCAACACACTCAAACATTAAATATGTCTTACATGTAATGGACATACAGAACTGGTGGTGTGATATATAGGTTGTTAGATCCAATGAACTGAACAGGCTGTATAACATTGTGCTGTAATTATTTCTATTGATATGGTCTAATATGGTTATTATTATTTATTTATTTGACTGTTTTCCATGTTATTTGGTTAGTTCTCATAGACATGCAATAGACCTACAGGACTTTGAATGTGTTAGTGAAGGGTGTTGTCATGGGACTGCCCATAATTCCCTCTGCCTTAAGACGCCAAGGTGCGTCATGAGTCAGGGAGACGGTCTGATGGTCTTAGTGATAACAGACCTAGATAGGAGGGAGGTTTTACTGGGAGATTAACTAAGTAACATGTCTAGCTCCCAATATGTTCACACTATACGATTAGAAAGGTTCAAAGTCTATGTAAAACATCACAGGACAATTGAAAAATATATGGAACATGTCTATGTAAAATGTCTATGTAAAATGTCTATGTAAAATGAATATGTAAAATGTATATGTAAAATATTTGTATATGTAAAATGAATATGTAAAATATTTGTATATGTAAAATATATGTATACGTAAAATGTATATGTAAAATGGAAACCAAACAAGGGTGGTCTATGGTGGAAGGTGGGATGGGCTGAGAGGCTGAGGGGTGGGATTATGTATATGTAAAATGTATATGTAAATTCTATGTAAAATATATGTATATGTAAAATGAATATGTAAAATGTATATGTTAAATATATGTATATGTAAAATCTCTGTATATGTAAAATGGTATTTTAAAATGTATACATATAATTTATATGTATATGTAAAATGTGTATGTATAATGTATATGTAAAATATATGTTTATGTAAAATGTAAACATATATTTTCATATGTAAAATGTATATGTAAAATCTATATGTATATGTAAAATGTATGTGTAAAATGTATATGTAAAATGTGTATGTGTATGTAAAATGTGTATGTATATGTAAAATGTATGTATTTTTAGCAGAAAAGCTGTAAAAAAAAATCATCAAAAAAGATGTGTCCCCTACTGTTCCACAAGAGGGGGGGGGGGAGGGTTTAATAAAATAACTGCAACACTGTTGTTTTTCAGCTCAACAGTTTCCTGTGTGTATCAAGAACGGTCCACCACCCAAAGGACAGACAGCCAACTTGACACAACTGTGGGAAGCATTGGAGTCAACATGGGCCAGCATCTCTGTGGAACGCTTCCAACACCTTGTAGTCCATGACCCAGTTAACTGAGGCTGTTCTGGGGGATAATAATAGGATGGTGTTCACCATAGAACCCTACTGTTCTATAGAGCTATAGATGGTAACACCATAGAACCCTACTGTTCTATAGAGTTATAGATGGTAACACTATAGAACCCTACTGTTCTACAGAGTTATAGATGGTGACACCATATAACCCTACTGTTCTACATAGTTCTGGATGGTAACACCATAGAACCCTACTGTTCTATAGAGCTATAGATGGTAACACCATAGAACCCTACTGTTCTATAGAGTTATAGATGGTAACACCATAGAACCCTACTGTTCTACAGAGTTATAGATGGTGACACCATATAACCCTACTGTTCTACAGAGTTATAGATGGTAACACCATACAACCCTACTGTTCTACAGAGTTATAGATGGTAACACCATACAACCCTACTGTTCTACAGAGTTATAGATGGTAACACATTAACTAAGCAAACGTTTCCAACCCACCTGTATTAGATCCAGAATACCAAGCTCACTCTCAGAGGAGTCCACACAGAACACAAAGTACAGTGTAGCATAGTGCCGGTAGATCAACTTGTAGTCCGAGCCACCGATCAAACTGCAAATAGAGAATCAATGATAGTTTTAGCCTGCATGTCTGATTTGGTCCATCTGCCAGGGAACTGATGATTGATTGATTGCTGGTCATATGAGCTGCGCACTTCTGTCAAACAATACTTCTCATTTAACAACCCAGGATAAATCTTCAGCCACAATCAGTCTGTAGGCTATAATATACCTAGGCCTACATCATGAAGCCACAGTCACCAATACAAGCCATAACTACCTATACAGCTACCTCATGGATGGTTTATTGAATCCTCAAATATTGAGGCTATTTGCTTTGCAGACAACCATGCATCTTTTTGATTTACTGATTGTTCATCAATAATGTATATTTTGGTTAATTTAACCAGCTAGTAATGCTAACAACAGCTGTTACCTTCCCCCCTCCAAGAAGTTGCAGACGTTGTCATCCCTCTTGGACACCAGATGGAAAGTCTCTCGAATGATCTGCTGCTGCAGCTCTTCAGCCTGAGAAGGAAGATGTCGATGATAACTGGCTAACAGCTAGCACTGCATCTCTGTTAGCTATGTCAACAAAACTAAACTTCGCTAGTTAGCTATATAAATGGCAATAAATAATCACATCTCATGACGATGACAATATAGATCATTGATAAGTTAACCTCTAGCCAGACAATGTATCTAGCATAGCATTAGCGCACTAACGGATGGCTGGCTAGCTAGCTAACAAACGTTAGCAGTTCGTACTTTTGGGTACTTACAAAATATTCATAAAATCTGATGAGTCGTGGTTTCCCATGGTTGTTAAATATTAAAATAGCTTTAATCATATTTCGCTAGAAATGTCTCAAATCACTAGATAAAAGATATGCAGTCAGCTGTTGGTAAATCCTGTTCTTCTTCTCGGAGGTTGATTGACAGACTACAGTCATAAGGTGCACTGCTGCCCCCTGCTGTACGGGCTAGTATAACACAGGCTGAGGAACCAGGGGGAACCTCTTCATCTAGTAACATTTCAGCTGTAATGTCCTTGAGATCCAGCAATCTATTTGTCGCCTTCATAATGATGTCTAGCTTCTTTGATTTGTTATTAGTTTGGCTATAGTGCAATTTATCACTTGCGCTATAAATGCATATGTAAACGCAGAGATATCTTCTTCACTATTAGAATGTCAGGATCCTTCTCCTGCATGGCATTCACTGCAGACTGTGTGACATCCACCACCATTTTTCATTCAGCTATTTTCACTCCTCCACATAGGAGACCTGCTAGATGGCCCTGATTCCTCCACATAGGAGACCTGCTAGATGGCCCTGATCCTAGCTACTGCCACCTCCTTCATCCATACAGGGCACTTCGGGAATGTGATTCCCATCACAGTTACAACAACATCCTTCATCTGACTCTTCAACTAATATATATTTATTCCTTTGACAATCACTTGCCACGTGTCCAAACTTTTTACAATTGTAACACTGCAGCGTGTTCTGTACATACAGTCTCACCACATATCTCCCATAACCAGGTTTTCTTAACTGTAATTTCCTAACTGTAATATCCTAACTGTAATTTCCTAACTGTAATATCCTAACTGTAATATCCTAACTGTAATATCCAAACTGTAATATCCTAACTAATATCCTTTTGTAATATCCTAACTGTAATATCCTAACTGTAATTTCCTAACTGTAATATCCTAACTGTAATTTCCTAACTGTAATATCCTAACTGTAATATCCTATTGTAATATCCTAACTGTAATTCCCTAACTGTAATTTCCTAACTGTAATTTCCTAACAGTAATTTCCTAACTGTAATATCCTAACTGTAATATCCTATGTTTGTCAGAGTCGCTGGTTTTTCTGTGCATGGTCAAGACCGGACGGCAGACCCAGCTAAGACGAAGGGAGGAGGTGTGTCTCTTTGTTAACAACAGCTGATGCGTGATCTCTGATGTTAAGGAAGCCTTGAATTTAGGCCTCAGTTAGAAATCCACTAACACTTTACAATACGGTTCCATTTGTAAAGGATTTATAATTACGTTATTAACAGTTATTTCATCATTTGTAAATGCGTTATAAACCATTAATAAACGGTTATATCGCATTGGTCAAAACAGTACAATAACTGGTCTGCCAAATATTGAGCCAATATTTACCTCCAGTTATAAACCATTTATAACTGCACTTACAAATGCTTATAAGATGAACCCGTATGTCTCATCATACAACCTTATTTTCAATAGTTGCACAGTTGAACAATAGTTATTTTCTCACTTTTTTGGTGTAAGATACATTGGTGCTCTGTCCCAGGAACACATAAGGTTGGTTTTCATCATGTGTCTTGACCGACATTTGAAACCCAGGAAATGATCCAATCATCATTACCCCTTACCATATTACCACATTATATCAAAAACACCACTTCTCTGTGATAGTCCCAGTATGGTGAACGCTCTGGTCTGAAATGGTAACCATAATGCCTTTGGTTGGTGAAACAGTGTAGGAGGTATCCTCTCACAACGTTGAGTGTTTTGGTTTTCATACCAACCATTCATTGACTGAACATGTTTAACAAAGTGTTGAATCTTCTCTCATGTATGTACTCGCTTCTTAGACTTGCTTTCAATGAGAATGACAGATCTATAACCTTTAAAGAAAGTGGAACCCTACTGACCATTTATTCATGAGTAAGCCTACCAATATTTATTACTTCTGAAAATATCCCTTAAAAGAAAGTGGAAAACTTCTGACCATTTATTAATGTTAAGTTACAAACATTTATAACTCATTTATAACAGTATATAATAACATTTATAACAGTATATAATAACATTTATAACAGTATATAATAACATTTATAACAGTATATAATAACATTTATAACAGTATATTATAACAGTATATAATAACATTTATAACAGTATATAATAACATTTATAACAGTATATAATAACATTTATAACAGTATATAATAACATTTATAACAGTATATTATAACAGTATATAATAACATTTATAAACAGTATATAATAACATTTATAACAGTATATAATAACATTTATAACAGTATATAATAACATTTATAACAGTATATTATAACAGTATATAATAACATTTATAACAGTATATAATAACATTTATAACAGTATATAATAACATTTATAACAGTATATAATAACATTTATAACAGTATATTATAACAGTATATAATAACATTTATAACAGTATATTATAACAGTATATAATAACATTTATAACAGTATATAATAACATTTATAACAGTATATAATATAATTTAACTGTATATAATAACATTTATAACAGTATATAATATCATTTAACTGTATATAATAACATTTATAACAGTATATAATATCATTTATAACTGTATATTATAACAGTATATAACCTAATTTATAACAGTATATAATATAATTTATAACAGTATATAATCTCATTTTTAACAGTATATAATAACATTTATAACAGTATATAATATCATTTAACTGTATATAATAACATTTATAACAGTATATAATATCATTTATAACTGTATATTATAACAGTATATAACCTAATTTATAACAGTATATAATATAATTTATAACAGTATATAATCTCATTTTTAACAGTATATAATAACATTTATAACAGTATATTATAACAGTAAATAATATAATTTATAACAGTACATAATCTCCTCAAACATGCAATAAATTGTAAAAATATCATGGAATTTAAACCCCTAGAGTCGATGTCTGCGGGCGGCACCGTAGCAATCAAATTACCATAATAAAAGAATCCCCGTACAAATCTGTAAAGTTCAGCTACAGATAATGTATCTGGGTTTTTTTTGCGTCCAACGATGTTGCACTTCTGCATCAGCGTTGAAAGGTGACAGAGCAAGAGCAGTGTTTGCGAAACCATGAGACATCCCAAAAATTGGTCTTCTCACAAAATCGTCTGTAGAGTCCGAACGTGTATAGCCCAAACTTTTGGGACTCATCTGAAGTCGGTACCGCCGATCTGCCAAATTCTGTCTGTAGCATCCGAACAGTTTGGGCTACACACTAATATGACCCCTCTGTGGAAAGGTGAGACTCTCACGAACACGGCCTCATAAGACTCGTCAGAAGGTCCACTGGAACCAGTTGAAAAGATTTATGGAAGTATATATGGACACTGATTTTGGGGGGGACTATCTGTTATTCAATGTGTTTGTATGGACTAATAGCAGTAAGGACTATCTGTTGTTCTATGTAGTGAATCTGTTATTCAATGTGTTTGTATGAACTAATAGCAGTAAGGACTATCTGTTGTTCCATGTAGTGAATCTGTTATTCAATGTGGGCTGGGTTTGGATAAAGTTCTGTATCTCAGGGTAATTAAACAAGATAGGTCCCAATGTAATAATGTAGGTTGGGTTTGAATAAGGTTCTGCACCGGTTGGTCTTAAACCTTCAGGAGGACTGTAGGCCTACTTAACCATCAAGTAGAATGGAAGCATCTGAGTAATCACTCACCACTGAGAATACAACTTCTTCCTGGCAGTAGTCCAAGGGCTGTCTGTATCAAGCTATCAGAGGAGTTGGTCTAGGAGGCTAGTTTAGACTTTTACATCATGATGAAGCAGATTACATGGACAAGGGAGACCTGATCCTAGATCAGCAGATTACATGGACAAGGGAGGCCTGATCCTAGATCAGCAGATTACATGGACAAGGGAGACCTGATCCTAGATCAGCAGATTACATGGACAAGGGAGACCTGATCCTAGATCAGCAGATTACATGGACAAGGGAGACCTGATCCTAGATCAGCAGTCTGAGACCCCTGTTCTCCACTGCATGTTTCTTCAATCAATCAAATTCATATTTTTCAGAACTTGAGTTGTTTGGAGAAAAGACATCTAATAAAAACACTAAAACATGCAATACATACATATATATACAGTGGGGAGAACAAGTATTTGATACACTGCAGATTTTGCAGGTTTTCCCACTTACAAAGCATGTAGAAGTCTGTAATTTGTATCACAGGTACTCTTCAACTGTGAGTGACGGAATCTAAAACAAAAATCCAGAAAATCACATTGTATGATTTTTAAGTAATTAATTTGCATTTTATTGCATGACATAAGTATTTGATACATCAGAAAAGCAGAACTTAATATTTGGTACAGAAACCTTTGTTTGCAATTACAGAGATCATACGTTTCCTGTAGTTCTTGACCAGGTTTGCACACACTGCAGCAGGGATATTGGCCCACTCCTCCATACAGACCTTCTCCAGATCCTTCAGGTTTCGGGGCTGTCGCTGGGCAATACGGACTTTCAGCTCCCTCCAAAGATTTTCTATTGGGTTCAGGTCTGGAGACTGGCTAGGCCACTCCAGGACCTTGAGATGCTTCTTATGGAGCCACTCCTTAGTTGCCCTGGCTGTGTGTTTCGGGTCGTTGTCATGATGGAAGATCCAGCCACGACCCATCTTAAATGCTCTTACTGAGGGAAGGAGGTTGTTGGCCAAGATCTCGCGATACATGGCCCCATCCATCCTCCCATCAATACGGTGCAGTCGTCCTGTCCCCTTTGCAGAAAAGCATCCCCAAAGAATGATGTTTCCACCTCCATGCTTCACGGTTGGGATGGTGTTCTTGGGGTTGTACTCATCCTTCTTCTTCCTCCAAACACAGCGAGTGGAGTTTAGACCAAAAAGCTCTGTTTTTGTCTCATCAGACCACATGACCTTCTCCCATTCCTCCTCTGGATCATCCAGATGGTCATTGGCAAACTTCAGACGGGCCTGGACATGCGCTGGCTTGAGCAGGGGGACCTTGCGTGCGCTGTAGGATTTTAATCCATGACGGCGTAGTGTGTTACTAATGGTTTTCTTTGAGACTGTGGTCCCAGCTCTCTTCAGGTCATTGACCAGGTCCTGCCGTGTAGTTTTGGGCTGATCCCTCACCTTCCTCATGATCATTGATGCCCCACGAGGTGAGATCTTGCATGGTGCCCCAGACTGAGGGAGATTGACCGTCATCTTGAACTTCTTCCATTTTCTAATAATTGCGCCAACAGTTGTTGCCTTCTCACCAAGCTGTTTGCCTATTGTCCTGTAGCCCATCCCAGCCTTGTGCAGGTCTACAATTCTATCCCTGATGTCCTTACACAGCTCTCTGGTCTTGGCCATCGTGGAGAGGTTGGAGTCTGTTTGATTGAGTGTGTGGACAGGTGTCTTTTATACAGGTAACGAGTTCAAACAGGTGCAGTTAATACAGGTAATGAGTGGAGAACAGGAGGGCTTCTTAAAGAAAAACTAACAGGTCTGTGAGAGACGGAATTCTTACTGGTTGGTAGGTGATCAAATACTTATGTCATGCAATAAAATGCAAATTAATTATTTAAAAATCATACAATGTGATTTTCAGGATTTTTGTTTAAGATTCTGTCTCTCACAGTTGAAGTGTACCTATGATAAAAATTACAGACCTCTACATGCTTTGTAAGTAGGAAAACCTGCAAATCGGCAGTGTATCAAATACTTGTTCTCCCCACTGTATATTCAATGTATATGTTTTGATAATTTGTTACAGTAAGCCTACATTATATGTTTTATAATTGCATTGTACACAGTGGGTGCATGACTCCGTGCAGCCAACCAGGCATGCTCAGTATAGTTTTATGACACTAGGTGGCGACATTGATGTTAGTTACACTTGAAGAAACACCACCACTAGATTAGAACCAACATTCTTCTGGTAATAATGAACTACCAAACAACTATATGCCAATGTTAAAACCGATGCTCATGTGTATATCTGACAGAATGAAGCTAGAACACATGTAGTAATATAAAGAGTCCTTGACCCATCCTTGACCCTAGCCTATATCAGAACCCACGGAAACTATTAGGCTAAATGCTCTGATAAGTATGTAAATAAAGGAGTTGGATTCAGAAATAGACACAAATATACATTTACAAATAAACATAGGTTGTTCTTATTTAATATTCTGTTTTCGGGGCAATTTTCCTCTCAGTTTCTGGTTGCAGTTTCTGGGGATTTCCATGCTAGTGATGGGAAATTGAAATGTTTTTACTGTTTGAGTACTTGCATCATTTGTTTTCTCAAGTACTCGAAGGGGAAAACTAAAATACACATTTGAACACACGGCCTGCACTTGAAAAAAACATGTGTGCATTTATCTATATGGCAAAAGTGCACAACAATGCCTAATTTATCATAACCATTACAGATAACAAATCCTAATTGCACATTGTCCCATATATGTATATATATATATATATATATATATATATATATATATATATATATATATATATATATATATTCAGTCATTAAAAAAACAAGTGACATTTCAGATTAATTTATTGAAACTATAATATCAACGGGTTATATTATGTAGTGGAACACAGTATGTAGTGCTGGCTTGTAGAAACCTATGGCTGTGCTGCATATCCTTGTTTTGTTAATTTAGAAGACAAGACACATATATTTCCCAAGCCCTTTATCACAGTCAAGACACACCTATTTAAACGTAATTTAACAGAATAAAAATGTCCGAATATTCTTCCGAATGAAAAAAGTTTCCAGTGTGAAGTGATTCATCTTGCATCTGGAACAGTTATTCTCATAGTGAAACAGGACTCAATTTGTCGAGTTTATTTGTGAGTTTTTTCAGGGTTAATTAACCAAAATCTGTCTTATTTTCGATATAAAGAGGTATAATTGAGTTTATTCTGCCCATTATTTGTCATTTTCTAAATGGATTAACAATTCCACATTGAACACTGCATGGTGATGAATTATGGCCACAACATCTGTTTGGTGAGCATGCCTAGGCTTAATGATTCTGGTGAAAATATGCTGTCTTTATCAAACAGTTTAGGCATATTGTCAGTGTGGATCCTGTCTATGTTAAGGGGGGCTATAGCCTGGGCTAACCTATTCTAAATGACACTAGCAGTTCCATAAGTAGCCTAAGCGGAAAAGAGATGGGACGAAATTATTCCAAACCTGTAGCTTGTTGTTGGAACACGTATTTCCCTACTTCAATCAACCAGTGGTAAAACTGTCCTCAATTCAGCCAATTTATCACTATATATATTTGTGTGTAAATCAGCTTGTAGCTATAATGTATAATATTTCTAATCACTAGATCATTGTTTTCATCATAACTCCGCCATGGGTCGTTTTGTAGGGATTTTAGATAAAAGCTGAAGTTAAGATCTGTGGTAAACTAAGCACAGCCTTAGGACATTTTATATGTTTTGTTCAAAGAGAATATTGTTCAATGAGAATTCACTTATTCTTAATTCATAAAGGTCATGAATGATATTATCTCATAGAAAAAATACAAGATCTCCTAAACCTGTGTTTATCTCAGCCCTTATTTTCAGTGTTAATCCCAAACCCTGCTGTTCCCATTCGCACGTCCTGATTTTGCCAAGTGGTAGTTGTCCTGAGACCAACATCTTTATGATGACCCTGGGACAACAACTGCCTCAGCCAATCAACGTTTATGATGTCATCACTGTGTGCCCCGCCGTCGAGTCCGCCAAAAAAGAAAAAAAAAGAAAAAAATTACACACCTCTTCCAAGACCTAGCGCATGATTTACAAGGTAAGACCAACGGCTTTTTACATTCTATTAATTAACGTGCATTTACAAGGTAAGACCAACGGCAAATTACATTCTATTAATTAACGTGCATTTACAAGGTAAGACCAACGGCTAGGACGTGCCTATTAATTAACGTGCATTTACATGGTAAGACCAACGGCTAGGACGTGCCTATTAATTAACGTGCATTTACAAGGTAAGACCAACGGCTAGGACGTGCCTATTAATTAACGTGCATTTACAAGGTAAGACCAACGGCTAGGACGTGCCTATTAATTAACGTGCATTTACATGGTAAGACCAACGGCTAGGACGTGCCTATTAATTAACGTGCATTTACATGGTAAGACCAACGGCTAGGACGTGCCTATTAATTAACGTGCATTTCGTGCCATTTACATGGTAAGACCAACGGCTAGGACGTGCCTATTAATTAACGTGCATTTACAAGGTAAGACCAACGGCTAGGACGTGCCTATTAATTAACGTGTGCCTTCTACCACGGCTGATGATGTTAAAATTCATATTTGTTTTTAGAATAGCATTTTTCCACCATCGATAAGACCAACGGCTAGGACGTGCCTATTAATTAACGTGTGCCTTCTACCACGGCTGATGATGTTAAAATTCATATTTGTTTTTAGAATAGCATTTTTCCACCATCGAAGTAATAACGTTGACAGTATTAGCTTGGATTGGCGAGTTAATTGGCTGTTGCCAGCCAAAATTTATCAGCATCGCTGACGTTCTGGCAAAAAAAAAAAAAAGATGATAATACTGTTCAGATGTTTATATTTTTTATAGTGACCGTTATATGAATATGTTGACCTCAAGTCATCACTGATTTATTCTGTTACAGGATGTTGTCCTCAGACCATCATATGAATATGTTGACCTCAAGTCATCTCCTATTTATTCTGTTACAGGATGTTGTCCTCAGACCATCATATGAATATGTTGACCTCAAGTCATCTCCTATTTATTCTGTTACAGGATGTTGTCCTCAGACTATCATATGAATATGTTGACCTCAAGTCATCTCCTATTTATTCTGTTACAGGATGTTGTCCTCAGACCATCATATGAATATGTTGACCTCAAGTCATCTCCTATTTATTCTGTTACAGGATGTTGTCCTCAGACCATCATATGAATATGTTGACCTCAAGTCATCTCCTATTTATTCTGTTACAGGATGTTGTCCTCAGACCATCATATGAATATGTTGACCTCAAGTCATCTCCTATTTATTCTGTTACAGGATGTTGTCCTCAGACCATCATATGAATATGTTGACCTCAAGTCATCACTGATTTATTCTGTTACAGGATGTTGTCCTCAGACCATCATATGAATATGTTGACCTCAAGTCATCTCCTATTTATTCTGTTACAGGATGTTGTCCTCAGACCATCATATGAATATGTTGACCTCAAGTCATCACTGATTTATTCTGTTACAGGATGTTGTCCTCAGACCATCATATGAATATGTTGACCTCAAGTCATCACTGATTTATTCTGTTACAGGATGTTGTCTTCAGACCATCATATAAATGTTAACATCTTGGTTTCACTCCTATGTTTAAATAGCTTACAGTATGCATTGCTTTCATGAGATTAACAAAGGATTTTTAGGTCTTTACATTGATGTTTTTATCCATATCTTTTTGTCTTTTCTTTTTAGGGTTTGTACATCAAATATGGAGGAATTTATAAAGACATCTGTATACAAAGAGGAGAGATTTAAAGGAAACAAAAAAGAGACAGATATAACAGTCCATGTTTTAGAAAAAGATTTGGATGCTTGTGAATATATTCAAGAAAGGCTCACTACCATAAACACATCCAAAGATGCCAACTTCAGGAGTGTGAATTCTGCAAGTCTGCAAAATCAGAAAAATGGATATTTCTTGTTTACATGCAAACGCTCGGGAACATGCACACCTCAAAGTCGAAGGGCCAAAGGATGTAAGGCCTATGTTTCCTTTAAAAAGAGGACAGACTGGCTCAACAAACTTGTTATAGTTGAAAGGATTTACAGCATTCATTCAGGACATGACCCAACAAGTTCTTCTGATGGACACTCAGAAAAAATTCATCAAGAGTTAGTCAAGCATATTCAAGATTTAATATCTCTAGGTGTTAAGCCAGATACAATTCTCTTAAAATCACACGAATGGTCAAAGGAACAAGGGCATACTGATCTCAACAACCGAGCATATTTTGTTACCCCAAAAGACATTGAAAATATTCGGACATGTATGATGCGAAAAAATCAGCAACACAAAGATGATGCCAATAGTACAACAAAACTTCTTGAGGGCGCTTTCAGAGACAGTGTTATTTTTTATCAGCCTTACAGTCCACAAACAGATCTTGTCATAGTTCTACAAACACCATCCATGAGAGACAACCTTCAAGAATATGGAAGAGAGATTGTTTTTATGGATGCAACACATGGCGTCAACCAGTATGGCTTTCCTTTATTTACATTAGTTGTCAGGGACAGTCATGGTCATGGCATACCCATTGCCTATATCATCTTGGGAAATGAAAAGCAGGCCATGCTTCAGCTGGCACTGGAAAAGCTGAAACCTACATTTTCTGTACCTCCAAGGTAATGCAAACAGATATAAACAAATTAAATTGCAATTATTACATAATGTTTTGGTACACAGTTCCTTAAAATTAAACGTTTTATGCATGCCTTTATTTCAGGTTCATTATTCAATTTATAAATTCAACTTAATTAATTATTATTTTTTTCTTCTTCTATGAACCAGAACCAACTTATTTATTTCTTAACAGCATTCTATGACTAGCCTACAGTAGGTGTTATCTCCATGTTAACTAATGAACCTTATTGTAAAGTGTTACCTTATTTTCATTAGGTGCTTTATGGTTGATAAAGACCAGGCTGAAATCAATGCTATCCGTCAGGTATTCAACGAGTCACATGTTCTCCTTTGTTGGTACCATGTAACCCAAGTAAGTACTACGTTAAGATTGAATGGAGACTGCTTAGATTTTTGCTCATTTTGCAATATAAATCTTATTGTTGTGCTAAAATTTCTATCAAAAACAACAGTTAAAAATGTTGGTTACTGGATGACAAGTAAGGTTTAGTGAGAATATATGAATGCCCTAAAAATGAATGTAATTTTGTGGTAAATCTTAAACAGTCGTTTGTAACTTAAAGGTGCAAGACTTCTTGTCATCCGCTTCCAGTTATTTGTTGGCCAATTTGCCATCAATTGATCACAATAATACTAGCCAAATGCATTGATTAGACTAATTGAAGGTCTCACCAGTTTAAATAATTTTAAATTTCCCCACCATTTATTACACACAGGCAGTAAGTCGTTGGCTGTCAAGATCTGAATCTGGTGTGAGTGGACCTGAAAAGGCAGATTCGAGAGCGCACATTATGCAGTTAATGTCGGAGCTGAAATCCTGTCCCACGGTGTGTTGCTTTTAATTTGTTTTATAGTGCAATTATAGCTTGTAGTGTGACTTGTTTTTTTTTTTTTGTTTTTTTTCTCAACGGTAGCAAGCTATGTATACAGTGGGGAGAACAAGTATTTGATACACTGCCGATTTTGCAGGTTTTCCTACTTACAAAGCATGTAGAGGTCTGTAATTTTTATCATAGGTACACTTCAACTGTGAGAGATGGTATCTAAAACAACAATCCAGAAAATCACATTGTATGATTTTTAAATAATTAATTTGCATTTTATTGCATGACATAAGTATTTGATCACCTACCAACCAGTAAGAATTCCGGCTCTCACAGACCTGTTAGTTTTTCTTTAAGAAGCCCTCCTGTTCTCCACTCATTACCTGTATTAACTGCACCTGTTTGAACTCGTTACCTGTATAAAAGACACCTGTCCACACACTCAATCAAACAGACTCCAACCTCTCCACAATGGCCAAGACCAGAGAGCTGTGTAAGGACATCAGGGATAAAATTGTAGACCTGCACAAGGCTGGGATGGGCTACAGGACAATAGGCAAGCAGCTTGGTGAGAAGGCAACAACTGTTGGCGCAATTATTAGAAAATTGAAGAAGTTCAAGATGACGGTCAATCTCTCTCGGTCTGGGGCACCATGCAAGATCTCACCTCGTGGGGCATCAATGATCATGAGGAAGGTGAGGGATCAACCAAGAACTACACTGCAGGACCTGGTCAATGACCTGAAGAGAGCTGGGACCACAGTCTCAAAGAAAACCATTAGTAACACACTACACCGTCATGGATTAAAATCCTGCAGCGCACGCAAGGTCCCCCTGCTCAAACCAGTGCATGTCCAGGCCCGTCTGAAGTTTGCCAATGACCATCTGGATGATCCAGAGGAGGAATGGGAGAAGGTCATGTGGTCTGATGAGACAAAAATAGAGCTTTTTGGTCTAAACTCCACTCGCCGTGTTTGGAGGAAGAAGAATGATGAGTACAACCCCAAGAACACCATCCCAACCGTGAAGCATGGAGGTGGAAACATCATTCTTTGGGGATGCTTTTCTGCAAAGGGGACAGGACAACTGCACCGTATTGAGGGGAGGATGGATGGGGCCATGTATCGCGAGATCTTTGCCAACAACCTCCTTCCCTCAGTAAGAGCATTGAAGATGGGTCGTGGCTGGGTCTTCCAGCATGACAACAACCCGAAACACACAGCCAGGGCAACTAAGGAGTGGCTCCGTAAGAAGCATCTCAAGGTCCTGGAGTGGCCTAGCCAGTCTCCAGACCTGAACCCAATAGAAAATCTTTGGAGGGAGCTGAAAGTCCGTATTGCCCAGCAACAGCCCCGAAACCTGAAGGATCTGTATGGAGGAGTGGGCCAAAATCCCTGCTGCAGTGTGTGCAAACCTGGTCAAGAACTACAGGAAACGTATGATCTCTGTAATTGCAAACAATGGTTTCTGTACCAAATATTAAGTTCTGCTTTTCTGATGTATCAAATAGTTATGTCATGCAATAAAATGCAAATTAATTACTTAAAAATCATACAATGTGATTTTCTGGATTTTTAGATTCCATCACTCACAGTTGAAGAGTACCTATGATAAAAATTACAGACTTCTACATGCTTTGTAAGTGGGAAAACCTGCAAAATCGGCAGTGTATCAAATACTTGTTCTCCCCACTGTATGTGTTCATGTATCTTGCAGTTTCTACAAAATGTTATTTTAACAGAAATACCTTGTGTATCCAAGCCTACACCTGCAGTCATTTATAAGCTTATTATGTAATCAATGTAATATACTGGAATCTGACTAACAATATATAACAATTACAGGAACAAGAATTCAAGAAAAAAGCTGAGATGTTTCACTGCCAGTTAAAGAACTTAAAAGATGTCTGCAAGTACTTTAGGAACCACTGGGAGCCAATTGGTCCTCTGTGGTCTAACTTCGGAAGATGTTATAAGCATGGAGACTCTGAAACAAACAATCTAATAGAACGGTATACATTTTTATGCATGTTCACTTGATGATAGTCATCATAAGTGAAAGTTAGCATGGTGTTTTGAGTATCTTTTAATTTGTTAAAGAGTACAATGTAATTGTTCCAACCTGTTGCTGCTCCTCATTCAACAAACTGATCTCTCTGCTTTTATTTCCTTATAGCTTCTTCCACCGTTTAAAATACCAATTCCTCTGTGGCATCCGGAATCGTAGATTGGATCATTTGATTGATGTGCTATTGAACAAGACTGACAAGTACTTCAACATAATTCAGGATTTGCAGTCTGCTGGGAGAGTCTTTAACCCTCTGGAATGTAAAATGGAAGAAATAAAGAAGTCTGCTCAGAGGATGCTAGACAACGGTTGGGCCACAGCAGTTACCGCAGCTTCAACAGAAACATACATATACAATGTTCCATCTGAAAATAATCCACATGTAGTTTACTGTGTATGCCCTGCAGAGCAGTTCTGCAGTTGTCTCGCTGGTACAAGGGGACGTACATGTAAGCATCTCATTTTATTAAGTCTTCTCACTTGTGATGGTGAAACCTTTCCAGATATGGACACACAACTGCAAGCCCATGCAAAGAACTTGATTCAAAAGAATAAGTATAGCATTTCTACAAAGCCTAAAAAAACAATAGAGGTTGAAAGCTTATTTGGAAGAGCAGTATCAAAACCATGTATAGTGGCGAATGTATGTGACTGCTGTACTTTCTCATATCATAAAAAATGTGCTTGTCTACTACTTGCAAAGGGACTTTTAAATGAGATGAGTGAGACAACATCAAAAAATGCAATTAACATTTCAGTGGAGCCTATACAGGATGAAATTGCAGATGAAGATAGGCGTAGTACAACTATCAGGAAACTGGAAAGCATACTGAAGACTCTACAGACATGGGAGAAAATTCCTGAGGACATTGCCCATAAAGTCAATGAACTAGAAGTGCAAACAAAGGAAGAAAATATAAACTTTAAAAGACTTTGTGATGAGGACAAGTCACGTAAAATACGGCCACTATTTGCAAACAGAAAAAGAAAGACTGACAGAAACACTGCCTCAGAGACGAGAACAGATGTCACATCAAGTTTTCCTATTAAATCAAGAAGAAAACGCAGAGCAATCAGTGGTCCAAAAAGATAATACAAATAAGGTTTGAAAAGTACTTTTTATTCAAATGCAGTTTTGCCATTTTAACAAGTCCTCCAGTAAAAGCTACTATAAAACAATTGACCATGAAAATAAAAGCCTTGTCAAATATCAAATAAAGTAATTGAACTTTTCTTTTTTGTTTAGAAATAAGCTGATAGCAGCCACATTAGTACATGTGTGCAGGAACATGGGTACTGTTCATTTCAAAGAGTCCTCTAAAAAGGAAAAGAAAACCTCAGCCGCCGTAGGCCCAAAGCGGTGGGTGGCCAAATCCAGCTCAGATTCAAGACCAAGGTTTTCCACATTAATTTTCATTTGTTCAATGCTCCTCCTGCAAATCAATTAAAATGTTCATGTTAATACCTGGGATTGTTACTCTGTTGCATCATAACCATAGCTCCACATTGTTAAAAGCCCTATATAAATGAAGGAAGGTGACCTAGACTTGAGGATCATATGGAATTGCAATACGCATGACATCATTCTCTTGTTGATTAATTGGCCTCTTGATACAGGGACTAGACAGCAGGCTGAAAAAGTTAGTACAATGGTAATATTAGAACAAAATGCACATTAGGCCAATTAAGTTTAACTGCGGGCAAAGACATCTGCATTTTCTGTCAGCAGAACAAACAGTTCTAGAACGTCAATGCACTATACATTTGTACTTTAAAATGGAAAAAAAAAAAATCTGTCCTGATCCACGCTGCTAAGCTATTTTCCTAATATGACCTCAGAGGCCAGCAATCCTAGACACTACACTGTGATATAGAGTCAGTGTAGCATAGAATTACATATACAGTCAGAGACCAGCAAGTAGTGATTCGGGGTGTATAAATAAAATGAAGGTGTAGACATTAAGATATTCTAAGACAAGACACCACATACAGATAGGGGGCTTACACAGACACACTTACAGTGTTGCTGGGATGTCCTCTTCAGGTATACCAGTAAGTAGTTTCTCTTTCGGCACATGTTTGGCCAGTGCCATGCCAAACCCCTTGGCTAGGTCTTCTGCCTCTCCCTCTGTTAAAGTGCTGAATATTGTCAGCTTTGTCTTCACCTTTCTAGGCTGCTGCAGCACATTGGGTGGAACATCTTTTTTGCCAACCTATATGAACAAGTACAGTGTCACAGATGCAAAGCATGAGAGCAGGGCTTCCTAAATATCAGTGATGTACTGTACCATGCCTATCAATAGCCATGAGGGGCAGAGTGGCAAACTCTATATGACTTTCTATCTTCTTTTATACTTAAATGTATGCATATAATAGAAATACAAACCCTTATCAACATTCTGAACATGTTTGTGGACATGTTTTCTCCTTTGACCCTCCTCCTCAACTCATCTTCGTCTACCTGGTAGCTCTTTCCTTGCGCTGTTAGCCTTCCTAAAACTTTGTACACTTTCCTATCTTTTTCCTCCACTCCCTCATCTTCCCTATGTCTTTCTTCATTGTGTTGCTCATGCATCTCGTCCTCCTCCATTTCTTCCTCACTGCAAATGGCCATAGGTTTTCCTATGGCCTCAAACATGGACATAACGGTCTTTTCTGTTCAAAAATATGTCAGAACTCATGTCAACATCACAGGTTTACAATGTGGGACAGTCTACAAAAATGTAATTACTAGCTAAACCTTTCTATCAATTGAAGAGGAATGTCACTCCTTCATAAGAATTGACATACATGTTTGTTCTTTCTATGTCCCAGGGCAGAGAAAGTAAACTATACTTTTTTCTAACATATAAGTTTGGCTTTGCTTTGACCTGCTTTCTCTTGGCTTTAGAGTGCACTGACTAGTATAATTTATGAATGGAATACTTGGAGGAAAAAATTGTCTGTCCTAGGTGAAGTGACTGTAGTAGTGTAAATGAGATACAGCCAAAGTTCAGTTAAGTCAGAAAGCATGCAAACATTTTAATTTGTTACCCTGTTGTAGTACAAAGCCTTCTGCAGATTTAGAGGGTTTGGCTAACAGGTCTGGGTCAGCTGTGTAAAAAGAAAGGAAGTGTGAGATTATCTCAAAGATATATTTTTATGGCTGGTGCAAGAAATCCAACCAGTCAATAACAAAACAGTTACCCGAGTGTGGTGCAGTGCCTAGTGCAGGCAAAGAGATTTTGGGAAATGGGTTGCTGTCATCTGTATCACACAATACACAAAATCTACAAAAAACTGTGAGTGAGTGTTTGAGTTAGTGAGTGTGAGGAGTGAGTGAGTGTGAGAGTGAGTGAGTGTTTGAGTGAGAGTTTGAGTGGAGTTGAGTGGAGTGAGTTAATGTGTTTGAGTGAATGATTGAGTCTATGTACATGTATGTATACATGCACTGTATTCATCTATATACACACACACACACACACACTCACCAGACAAGGGGACTGGATAGATTAAAAAATATATTTTTTTTACCTGCTAAAATAATAAATAGCCTTTTTTTCTGTCACATAGACATTTGTACAGAGTCAGTCAGTAGAGTCCACTTTGTTATTATACGACTTCTGCGATTCTCTCTTTTACCTTGACATATGTAGCACATGTGTGTGGCTGCACACTCTAGATGCATCACTGCCCCACAGGTACATGCCCCCTGTTAAAACAAAACACAGAGAAAAATCACATATACAATAGGGGTGTGAACCACATATACATGACAGGTCGGTAAATTATTATATGTATGTCAGGTACAGAGATTATGTATACTATATATGAAAAGTTTCCATTCCTAATATGAGTTCTCATAGACATGCATGTGAGTGTATGGTCTGTATATGCATTTTATGTGTGTATTGACATTTTATAATGACAAATTATAATGATTATGCTTGAATAAGACATGCAGAATATCACTATCATATGTGAAAACCGCACTTACTGTCTTTTTCCCTGAAACATTTTTGGCACAAATTCCACATTTTTTTGTTCGATCTGTAAATACAGGATATATATTTTTGTGCTGATAATATTATTTTTGAATTTCCGGTTTCATGGACTGATGAAAATAAAAAATGGTAAAGATTTTTTTTCTCTGAACAATTAATGCTGTTCTACATCCACATTTCTGACTACCTAACCACAAAACAAACATAATTTGACTTTAAGCCTGTACAAAAAGCTAACAAAGGAGACGCTGATTATCTCCAGCATCATTCAACAACATTGTTGATGATTAAGAAATATGGCAAGGGCCCAAAATTCTGACCTTTAAATATATATTTATACCTATTAATAACATTTCAATCAATAAGGCACATACCTAAAGACTGAAACAAAAGTGAGGCCAGGCGCATTCTCTCTTTTTGTATTGCAGGGCACTGGAAGGAGGTAATGCAGCCACCAGACTTCATAAATTCAGTGGCAAACTTGAAGGAAGGCAAAAGTTTTGACAAGAGAAAAAAGACAGAAAAAAATTATATTTGTCACTAAATACATAATCAGACAAGTATTGGTGCTTTAATATATCAGTGTACAAGGGTAGATTATATGATAATAGGTTTAAATTCTGCAGTGATTTACGCTGGGTAACAGAAATTAACTTACTGCAAGTGTGTGGATACCACATGACACGGAATCGGATTGCAAATTGTGTTTTGTGGTTTTAATGTCCCACTCTCCTTTCACCCCCCTTGATGCTGCAAATGTACTGTAATCAACAAAATCACAATCACGGCTAACATCCAACTCCAACAGTTAATTTTAAAATAAATATTTTGTCATCTACTCATATCCATGTCAGTCAAAACTGTTGCGTCCTCGTAACAAAGCTAATCTACAGAGAGGAGTACTTATGCTAGTCATGTGAGCATGACTGCAAGAGTGGGTCTGTATACTGTAAATAGTGTGAGTTGTGAGGAAGTTGGTTAGAAATCAATCAGCTGTAAAATGACTTAATGAGGCAACAGTGTTAATAAAGGGCAGGTACTGCCCTTATAGTATATTTTAGCCCATTAGATGACTGATATCACTACACTAAACAAAACAATAAATACCTACCACCAGTGTTGAGCAACTGCTTGGCACTGCCACTCTGTCTCTCCAAGGGAGTTGAAGTAGGTGATGCACCTTCTGTCAACATTGCAATGCTAAAACAGAAATATTTGAAGTTATAATTATACCATAAGACACTTATTGCAATATTCACTCTGCCTTCTGGCCCTGACATGTTCCAAGTTCCATGGTCCAACACCTCATACCAGCAGAAAATTGTACCAGAATAAATTATACTGACTCTCTAGAGTTTGAAGTACTTTTAATTACTAGGCGTTCCAGGGACATGAAAAAAAACTAATGTGAGATGAAGCTCATCACAGTCAATCTTTTTTATTCATAATTTGAGCATGTAATAAAAATAGTTTTTTTGTATTTTGCCTTGAAAGTTCTAATATGTTAATCTTAACATACTTAAGATGCTAGCATAACATTTTAGTCAGATTTGTTAACTTTCAAGGGTTTTGTGGTGTTTAAGACACATTAAAAAGGTTTGACTCACAAAAAAGCTCCAGTGATTGCCACCCTCGAGATAAGCGCCAAACATCTCTGTTGCCCCTTTCAAAATGTTATTCTGTAATTCAAAGATATTACAGAATGCTGTTTAATTAAGCTCACTGAAACCTAGTAGCAGCTATTCATTATCATAATACCTAACAGGTCAGTGACAAAATATTTCATCTTCCTTACCTTGAGAAAATAGTGGCTCTTTGCCCTTTTTGATCCTTCCAGAATTTTTGTGAGTGCCTGAGAATTTACATGCACAACACCTGGGCGACCCTGATTTAAGGGATAACATATTTTCTTTATTAACAGAGTTGAAGAAATAAACATGTTTCAAATCAAATCAATTATATATACTGTATAATATAATTCAAATTATTGCTGGTAAAATTACACTTGCCTTGCTAAGGACATTACATATGGAATCCATGACCTGAAAATTTCAAGGAAAAATGTGAGGTAAAAGAATTGAACTGCTCTATATTCAAATAGAAATGATAAGTCATTTATCATCAGTCCTGTTCTACACTGGACCTTTAAGGTACAAAATGCCCAGATGTTGGAGGCATGTTTTGGTGCTAGACAAAAGCCAACACACAAAGCATGTTATTTATTTGTATGCATTCTGGGCTTAATTTCCCAGTTTGTTTATATGTATTTCAGTGTTTTTCAGCATCTAACTAGCAAAGAAATGTCTTCGTGAACACCATGCAGAACTTCAAAATAAATTTGAAGGCTAAATGCTAGTCAGAGGCCATGGTTGTTTGTTTTGGTGGTAGGGTAAGTGGACAGGACATAAGTGTAAGAATTTACATAGCTTACTATAAGGATATTAAGTTACCTCGTCAGAAACCTTGTTGTCCTCCATTAAAGTTTTGAAACTTTCCACTTGTAGATTGTATGGCCCCACACTTCCTATGGTGAACTCTGGCCTTTTATTTTGGAGACACCTTAATGCCTTAACATCTACAAAGATTAAGAATAATTAATAGATTACACATTTTGCAAGTACATTGGGTTTTAAAATGGTCAATAAATAAATAAATGTTTTATTGTCAAATCAATAAAATGTAAAATGCCCATCTGATAACATTGCAAATGTATGTTTAGAACAACATGCTGTGAGAAGTTGCTTCTCTTGTAGCTTACAAAGAAGCAGCCTCTCCCCCAACAAGGTGAAGGTATACATTGTGTTAGATTTGAAAACAAGTTAAAAATGAAACATGGTTAAATTACATTAAATAAAGTAAAAATCATACCTTCCATTGTGTTCTTATTGCCACTTGATGTCCTTTAGCCTAAATACAGAAGCAATGATAAAGATAATATTATAAATATGATTATTTTACAGATAGGTCTACTGTGAGGTTATACCATCAGGAAAGCCATTTTTGGAACACATTTTATTATATTGTCTGAGGACAACATCCTGTAACAGAATAAATAGGAGATGACTTGAGGTCAACATATTCATATGATGGTCTGAGGACAACATCCTGTAACAGAATAAATCAGTGATGACTTGAGGTCAACATATTCATATGATGGTCTGAGGACAACATCCTGTAACAGAATAAATAGGAGATGACTTGAGGTCAACATATTCATATGATGGTCTGAGGACAACATCCTGTAACAGAATAAATAGGAGATGACTTGAGGTCAACATATTCATATGATGGTCTGAGGACAACATCCTGTAACAGAATAAATAGGAGATGACTTGAGGTCAACATATTCATATGATGGTCTGAGGACAACATCCTGTAACAGAATAAATAGGAGATGACTTGAGGTCAACATATTCATATGATGGTCTGAGGACAACATCCTGTAACAGAATAAATAGGAGATGACTTGAGGTCAACATATTCATATGATGGTCTGAGGACAACATCCTGTAACAGAATAAATAGGAGATGACTTGAGGTCAACATATTCATATGATAGTCTGAGGACAACATCCTGTAACAGAATAAATAGGAGATGACTTGAGGTCAACATATTCATATGATGGTCTGAGGACAACATCCTGTAACAGAATAAATCAGTGATGACTTGAGGTCAACATATTCATATGATGGTCTGAGGACAACATCCTGTAACAGAATAAATCAGTGATGACTTGAGGTCAACATATTCATATAACGGTCACTATAAAAAATATAAACATCTGAACAGTATTATCATCTTTTTTTTTTTTTTGCCAGAACGTCAGCGATGCTGATAAATTTTGGCTGGCAACAGCCAATTAACTCGCCAATCCAAGCTAATACTGTCAACGTTATTACTTCGATGGTGGAAAAATGCTATTCTAAAAACAAATATGAATTTTAACATCATCAGCCGTGGTAGAAGGCACACGTTAATTAATAGGCACGTCATAGCCGTTGGTCTTATCGATGGTGGAAAAATGCTATTCTAAAAACAAATATGAATTTTAACATCATCAGCCGTGGTAGAAGGCACACGTTAATTAATAGGCACGTCCTAGCCGTTGGTCTTACCTTGTAAATGCACGTTAATTAATAGGCACGTCCTAGCCGTTGGTCTTACCATGTAAATGCACGTTAATTAATAGGCACGTCCTAGCCGTTGGTCTTACCTTGTAAATGCACGTTAATTAATAGAATGTAATTTGCCGTTGGTCTTACCTTGTAAATGCACGTTAATTAATAGAATGTAAAAAGCCGTTGGTCTTACCTTGTAAATCATGCGCTAGGTCTTGGAAGAGGTGTGTAATTTTTTTCTTTTTTTTTGTTTTTTGGCGGACTCGACGGCGGGGCACACAGTGATGACATCATAAACGTTGATTGGCTGAGGCAGTTGTTGTCCCAGGGTCATCATAAAGATGTTGGTCTCAGGACAACTACCACTTGGCAAAATCAGGACGTGCGTTCCCATTCAGTGTCCATAGGAATGTCTGGACAGAGGTATATCCGGGTTAGGACTAGCAGCTGGTGAGCTCGGAGTATCTGGAAGAGCTTTTTATTCCAGCTCTCCAAACCCAGCCGCTGACTGACCTTGTTCCAGATACGACACAACGCTTTACGACGGATTACTAAAAGCACATGTACTACAAGGGTCTGAATCTGAACGAACAATCAAGATATTGAAATAATCCCGTTTCTGCGTGCTGAATGGATTGAATTGTTCGTTTTCCTGTGAAGACGAAGGAGGGAGACACTGGGCTGCAGTGGTTCAAGTCATTTTCGTCCTGGCGGATATTTTGGATCAAACATCTTGTGTCTCAGTCCGGGAGGGCGCTGTTTTAATTCATGTGCTAGTTAAGGCATACAGCCATGAAACCCGAACCGAGCCTGCTCTCTCGTCCACGTCTGATGATCATCTCCCTCACCTAGCGAACAGCGCATTCAAGCGAGCAAAGTGGTGTTTGGTTTTGAACAAATTCAGTCGGAAGATGCGGATTGTCAACTGATAGACATTCCTGACGCATGTTTTTCTATAACATGTCATACATCACTGGGTGGTTGGCTGTGATAACCAAACGTTGAGGGATTATGATATTATATGATAGCGGCTGAAGACCAAACATCCTTGTTTCCCTGCTGGATTGAAGCCACCCCACAGTGGACTCCAAGACATCCTTGTTTTCCTGCTGGATTGAAGCCACCCCACAGTGGACTCCAAGACATCCTTGTTTTCCTGCTGGATTGAAGCCACCCCACAGTGGACTCCAAGACATCCTTGTTTTCCTGCTGGATTAAAGCCACCCCACAGTGGACTCCAAGACATCCTTGTTTTCCTGCTGGATTGAAGCCACCCCACAGTGGACTCCAAGACATCCTTGTTTTCCTGCTGGATTAAAGCCACCCCACAGTGGACTCCAAGACATCCTTGTTTTCCTGCTGGATTGAAGCCACCCCACAGTGGACTCCAAGACATCCTTGTTTTCCTGCTGGATTAAAGCCACCCCACAGTGGACTCCAAGACATCCTTGTTTTCCTGCTGGATTAAAGCCACCCCACAGTGGACTCCAAGACATCCTTGTTTTCCTGCTGGATTGAAGCCACCCCACAGTGGACTCCAAGACATCCTTGTTTTCCTGCTGGATTAAAGCCACCCCACAGTGGACTCCAAGACATCCTTGTTTTCCTGCTGGATTAAAGCCACCCCACAGTGGACTCCAAGACATCCTTGTTTTCCTGCTGGATTGAAGCCACCCCACAGTGGACTCCAAGACATCCTTGTTTTCCTGCTGGATTGAAGCCACCCCACAGTGGACTCCAAGACATCCTTGTTTTCCTGCTGGATTGAAGCCACCCCACAGTGGACTCCAAGACATCCTTGTTTTCCTGCTGGATTGAAGCCACCCCACAGTGGACTCCAAGACATCCTTGTTTTCCTGCTGGATTGAAGCCACCCCACAGTGGACTCCAAGACATCCTTGTTTTCCTGCTGGATTGAAGCCACCCCACAGTGGACTCCAAGACATCCTTGTTTTCCTGCTGGATTGAAGCCACCCCACAGTGGACTCCAAGACATCCTTGTTTTCCTGCTGGATTGAAGCCACCCCACAGTGGACTCCAAGACATCCTTGTTTTCCTGCTGGATTGAAGCCACCCCACAGTGGACTCCAAGACATCCTTGTTTTCCTGCTGGATTGAAGCCACCCCACAGTGGACTCCAAGACATCCTTGTTTTCCTGCTGGATTAAAGCCACCCCACAGTGGACTCCAAGACATCCTTGTTTTCCTGCTGGATTGAAGCCACCCCACAGTGGACTCCAAGACATCCTTGTTTTCCTGCTGGATTAAAGCCACCCCACAGTGGACTCCAAGACATCCTTGTTTTCCTGCTGGATTGAAGCCACCCCACAGTGGACTCCAAGACATCCTTGTTTTCCTGCTGGATTGAAGCCACCCCACAGTGGACTCCAAGACATCCTTGTTTTCCTGCTGGATTGAAGCCACCCCACAGTGGACTCCAAGACATCCTTGTTTTCCTGCTGGATTGAAGCCACCCCACAGTGGACTCCAAGACATCCTTGTTTTCCTGCTGGATTGAAGCCACCCCACAGTGGACTCCAAGACATCCTTGTTTTCCTGCTGGATTGAAGCCACCCCACAGTGGACTCCAAGACATCCTTGTTTTCCTGCTGGATTGAAGCCACCCCACAGTGGACTCCAAGACATCCTTGTTTTCCTGCTGGATTGAAGCCACCCCACAGTGGACTCCAAGACATCCTTGTTTTCCTGCTGGATTGAAGCCACCCCACAGTGGACTCCAAGACATCCTTGTTTTCCTGCTGGATTGAAGCCACCCCACAGTGGACTCCAAGACATCCTTGTTTTCCTGCTGGATTGAAGCCACCCCACAGTGGACTCCAAGACATCCTTGTTTTCCTGCTGGATTGAAGCCACCCCACAGTGGACTCCAATACATCCTTGTTTTCCTGCTGGATTGAAGCCACCCCACAGTGGACTCCAAGACATCCTTGTTTTCCTGCTGGATTGAAGCCACCCCACAGTGGACTCCAAGACATCCTTGTTTTCCTGCTGGATTGAAGCCACCCCACAGTGGACTCCAAGACATCCTTGTTTTCCTGCTGGATTAAAGCCACCCCACAGTGGACTCCAAGACATCCTTGTTTTCCTGCTGGATTGAAGCCACCCCACAGTGGACTCCAAGACATCCTTGTTTTCCTGCTGGATTGAAGCCACCCCACAGTGGACTCCAAGACATCTTTGTTTTCCTGCTGGATTGAAGCCACCCCACAGTGGACTCCAAGACATCCTTGTTTTCCTGCTGGATTGAAGCCACCCCACAGTGGACTCCAAGACATCCTTGTTTTCCTGCTGGATTGAAGCCACCCCACAGTGGACTCCAAGACATCCTTGTTTTCCTGCTGGATTGAAGCCACCCCACAGTGGACTCCAAGACATCCTTGTTTTCCTGCTGGATTGAAGCCACCCCACAGTGGACTCCAAGACATCCTTGTTTTCCTGCTGGATTGAAGCCACCCCACAGTGGACTCCAAGACATCCTTGTTTTCCTGCTGGATTGAAGCAGGTCCGTCAGTTAGTACTGGGGCCAGCGAGCACAGCCAACCTCGTCTCTGGCTTCCCAACGTTGCTAAGAAGTGAACACTTGGAATAAGTCAGGGAGCAACGCCTTGCTTGTTCATTTAGGTCCACGGTCTGGCCTTTTGTGGACTGAGAAGTCACCATATTGGCACATTAATTCCAGTTGGGTCGTTCCCGTTTTTGTGTCTGACGCTGGAAGGAAGTTTATTTGACAGGAATGAAGTCTTCTGATCATTTGACCTTGTTCTGTGTTCTGCTGCTGTGTGTCTCCTCAATCTTCCTTCGGCCCACACATGGTGAAAGTAAGTGTTTTATAACTACTAGCTAACTGATCAATTAATACTCTATATACAATATTTGCTACTGAACGTCTTAATAGACAAGTGCACATCTCCTCTTTGCTCCAGGTTGTTGATCTTATTCTAGCATTCAAACCAACCGATGTTAGTGGAATGAAATGTTCCTACAGGGACAACATGTGGGATTATTCTCTACTACAATATGTTACCTTTCGTGTGGTCTGTATTAATTTGTGGATGTAACAAATTACATTTCGTGTGATTATATGTTAGAAATTTGTAAAATGTACAATATGTTACGAATTTTATAAATGTATAAATTATGAATTCCAATTAGTTGTGACTAGCTTTAGCTAAGTGGCTAATGCTAGCTAGCTGGCTAATGTTGGTTAGGAGTTAGGGTTAGGGGAAGGGTTAGCTAACAGGGTTAGGGGAAGGGTTAGCTAACAGGGTTAGGGGAAGGGTTAGCTAACAGGGTTAGGGGAAGGGTTAGCTAACAGGGTTAGGGGAAGGGTTAGCTAACAGGGTTAGGGGAAGGGTTAGCTAACAGGGTTAGGGGAAGGGTTAGCTAACAGGGTTAGGGGAAGGGTTAGCTAACAGGGTTAGGGGAAGGGTTAGCTAACAGGGTTAGGGGAAGGGTTAGCTAACAGGGTTAGGGTTAGGGGAAGGGTTAGCTAACAGGGTTAGGGTTAGGGTTAGCTAACAGGGTTAGGGGAAGGGTTAGCTAACAGGGTTAGGGGAAGGGTTAGCTAACAAGGTTAGGGTTAGGGGAAGAGTTAGCTAACAAGGTTAGGGTTAGGGGAAGGGTTAGCTAACAGGGTTAGGGGAAGGGTTAGCTAACAGGGTTAGGGGAAGGGTTAGCTAACATGCTAAGTAGTTGCTAAGTAGCAAAAAAGTAGTAAGTCGTTGAAAAGTTGTCCGTGATGAGATTCGAACACGCAACCTTTGGGTTGCTAGACGTTCACGTTATACATCCACCATGACCAACCACCATGCCTTAAGTAACCTGTCTTATGTAAAAAACATGTATTTAAAATATCTGGATACCCGACAAATGTATGATATTATTCAAATAGTGAAATGATTTCAAACCTCCATCCCTAGGATGAAAACTACCATTATGTTAGGCTGTCTGTTTCTCTAGCTCTCTACAATGCTTTATTGGGGTTTAGACAAAATTGAAAAGTATATAAAGTCTCTTCCATTGTTTTTCTCTCTCCTGTCCAGTTTGTGGTCCCAGCATCGACATCGGTAATGACATCAGTGAGTTCCGTCGCCTGGAGAACTGTACAATCATTGAGGGCTACCTCCAGATCCTCCTAATAGGAGACAAGAACTACAACATCAACCAGGAAGTGTTGCGATCGCTCTCCTTCCCCAAACTCACCATGATCACAGACTACCTGCTGCTGTTCAGGTTAGCGGGCCAGACACACCTTCCACCTCCTTTCAACCATGTCACTTATTTTACACCCAGCTTTTTTATGTTCCTTTTCTTAATCTCTTTGATTATTCCTGCTTTGTGTTTCTTTAATCTCCTTCATGTTGTTGTTTTACTGTAAAGTGTGTTGCTGCACTTTGTTTTACTGTAAAGTGTGTTGCTGCACTTTGTTTTACTGTAAAGTGTGTTGCTGCAGTTTTAAATGCACTTTAAACAATGTTTTGATTGTATTTGTCTTCAGAGTCTCGGGCCTGGACTCCCTGTCCACCCTATTCCCCAACCTCACCGTGATCCGAGGGCGTAACCTCTTTTATAACTACGCCCTGGTGATCTTTGAGATGACATCTCTGAAGGACATCGGCCTCTACAGCCTCCAGAACATCACTAGAGGAGCCATCCGGATCGAGAAGAACCCTGAGCTCTGCTATCTGGACTCTGTGGACTGGTCTCTTATCATGGATGCTGAGTTTAATAACTTCGTAGCAGGGAATAAACAGAGTAAGGAGTGTGGGGACGTGTGTCCAGGCATCATGGAGAATAACCCTCAATGCATCAGGACCAGCTTCAATGACAACTTCAACTATCGCTGCTGGACCTCCAACCACTGCCAGAAAGGTAGGAACAGCCTCAGGTTCTCTATCTAATCGATCAATCTGTCCGTCCTCGTCCACTGATTGAATGAATGGGGCTAGCTGATGGTTTGGTTCACATTCACAATGCAGTTGATATTTTCTCAAGTGAAAAAGCTTCCTCTAAAAGATATTCACTGCCTTTGGTTCCGAAAGATTGTTGGTTGTCTATTTCAACAGGGACGTTTCTGAGAGGAACTTGCCATGTGTTTATAAAGCTGATATTATCCTTCAATATTAGCCTTTTATGGGTGGATTTGTATCTGTGTTTTAATCCACAGGAAATGACCGATTATAAGAGAAAAGGCTAAAGTTAGTTTATTTGTGTTATTTGTCCTGAAGAGGGCGCTCTTACATGGCTATAGGTTTATCTTGGCTTGGCGCTACAGCAACACTGAACACTATCACCCAGTGCAACTACACCAGTCAGAGAGGAGAGTGAACTAACTGTTACTGCTTCTACAGTGAGTGCTGAGCAGATTGAAGCTTGCCAGCTCAATAAAGTGACAAAAATGCGCAGTGGCCATTAAGGGTGTGAACATTTAAACGGCATTGGGATCGTTAACGTTAAGAAAAAAATCCCTAACCGAAAAATCGTTAGATCCCAGTCTGTATACTTCCATAATGTGTTACACTGACCTGATCCCAGTCTGTATACTGGTATGTTGTGTTACACTGACCTGATCCCAGTCTGTATACTGGCATGTTGTGTTACACTGACCTGATCCCAGTCTGTATACTGGCATGTTGTGTTACACTGACCTGATCCCAGTCTGTATACTGGTATGTTGTGTTACACTGACCTGATCCCAGTCTGTATACTGGTATGTTGTGTTACACTGACCTGATCCCAGTCTGTATACTGGCATGTTGTGTTACACTGACCTGATCCCAGTCTGTATAATGGTATGTTGTGTTACACTGACCTGATCCCAGTCTGTATACTGGCATGTTGTGTTACACTGACCTGATCCCAGTCTGTATACTGGTATGTTGTGTTACACTGACCTGATCCCAGTCTGTATACTGGCATGTTGTGTTACACTGACCTGATCCCAGTCTGTATACTGGTATGTTGTGTTACACTGACCTGATCCCAGTCTGTATACTGGTATGTTGTGTTACACTGACCTGATCCCAGTTTGTATACTGGTATGTTGTGTTACACTGACCTGATCCCAGTTTGTATACTCCCCACCTCAAGATGTGTGTACCCCAAGCCCCTGGACCAGAGTTGGGCACCCCACTTTTAGATGTGTGTACCCCAAGCCCCTGGACCAGAGTTGGGCACCCCACTTTTAGATGTGTGTACCCCAAGCCCCTGGACCAGAGTTGGGCACCCCACTTTTAGATGTGTGTACCCCAAGCCCCTGGACCAGAGTTGGGCACCCCACTTTTAGATGTGTGTACCCCAAGCCCCTGGACCAGAGTTGGGCACCCCACTTTTAGATGTGTGTACCCCAAGCCCCTGGACCAGAGTTGGGCACCCCACTTTTAGATGTGTGTACCCCAAGCCCCTGGACCAGAGTTGGGCACCCCACTTTTAGATGTGTGTACCCCAAGCCCCTGGACCAGAGTTAGGCACCCCACTTTTAGATGTGTGTACCCCAAGCCCCTGGACCAGAGTTAGGCACCCCACTTTTAGATGTGTGTACCCCAAGCCCCTTGAAACCTACTGACATTGCTTGCTATTGACACAGGGTTGATGTTGAGGTTATCGAAAGTATGGCCATGTTGCCCTTCCTGAGCCTGACATTGTTTTTTGTGGTTATTTCGAGAGGGTCTCCTTGTACACTTAACACCCCTATATACTGTTATAGTAGGTTCTGTTGTAGTGTGTTGCCCCCCTATATAATGTTATAGTAGGTTCTGTAGTAGTGTGTTGCCCCCCTATATAATGTTATAGTAGGTTCTGTAGTAGTGTGTTGCCCCCCCTATATAATGTTATAGTAGTGTGTTGCCCCCCTATATAATGTTATAGTAGGTTCTGTAGTAGTGTGTTGCCCCCTATATAATGTTATAGTAGTGTGTTGCCCCCCTATATAATGTTATAGTAGTGTGTTCCCCCCTATATAATGTTAAAGTAGGTTCTGTAGTAGTGTGTTGCCCCCTATATAATGTTATAGTAGTGTGTTGCCCCCCTATATAATGTTATAGTAGGTTCTGTAGTAGTGTGTTGCCCCCTATATAATGTTATAGTAGTGTGTTGCCCCCCTATATAATGTTATAGTAGGTTCTGTAGTAGTGTGTTGCCCCCTATATAATGTTATAGTAGTGTGTTGCCCCCCTATATAATGTTATAGTAGGTTCTGTAGTAGTGTGTTGCCCCCCTATATAATGTTATAGTAGGTTCTGTAGTAGTGTGTTGCCCCCCTATATAATGTTATAGTAGGTTCTGTAGTAGTGTGTTGCCCCCCCTATATAATGTTATAGTAGTGTGTTGCCCCCCCCCTATATAATGTTATAGTAGTGTGTTGCCCCCCTATATAATGTTATAGTAGGTTCTATAGTAGTGTGTTGCCCCCTATATAATGTTATAGTAGTGTGTTGCCCCCCTATATAATGTTATAGTAGGTTCTGTAGTAGTGTGTTGCCCCCCTATATAATGTTATAGTAGGTTCTATAGTAGTGTGTTGCCCCCCCTATATAATGTTATAGTAGTGTGTTGCCCCCCTATATAATGTTATAGTAGGTTCTATAGTAGTGTGTTGCCCCCCTATATAATGTTATAGTAGTGTGTTGCCCCCCTATATAATGTTATAGTAGTGTGTTGCCCCCCTATATAATGTTATAGTAGATTCTGTAGTAGTGTGTTCCCCCCTATATAATGTTATAGTAGGTTCTGTAGTAGTGTGTTGCCCCCCTATATAATGTTATAGTAGGTTCTGTAGTAGTGTGTTGCCCCCCTATATAATGTTATAGTAGGTTCTGTAGTAGTGTGTTGCCCCCCCTATATAATGTTATAGTAGGTTCTGTAGTAGTGTGTTGCCCCCCCTATATACTGTTATAGTAGGTTCTGTAGTAGTGTGTTGCCCCCCTATATAATGTTATAGTAGGTTCTATAGTAGTGTTGCCCCCCTATATAATGTTATAGTAGTGTGTTGCCCCCCTATATAATGTTATAGTAGGTTCTGTTGTAGTGTGTTGCCCCCCTATATAATGTTATAGTAGGTTCTATAGTAGTGTGTTGCCCCCCTATATAATGTTATAGTAGTGTGTTGCCCCCCTATATAATGTTATAGTAGGTTCTATAGTAGTGTGTTGCCCCCCTATATAATGATATAGTAGGTTCTATAGTAGTGTGTTGCCCCCCTATATAATGTTATAGTAGGTTCTGTAGTAGTGTGTTCCCCCTATATAATGTTATAGTAGGTTCTATAGTAGTGTGTTGCCCCCCTATATAATGTTATAGTAGGTTCTATAGTAGTGTGTTGCCCACCTATATAATGTTATAGTAGTGTGTTGCCCCCCTATATAATGTTATAGTAGGTTCTATAGTAGTGTGTTGCCCACCTATATAATGTTATAGTAGTGTGTTGCCCCCCTATATAATGTTATAGTAGGTTCTATAGTAGTGTGTTGCCCACCTATATAATGTTATAGTAGTGTGTTGCCCCCCTATATAATGTTATAGTAGGTTCTATAGTAGTGTGTTGCCCCCCTATATAATGTTATAGTAGGTTCTATAGTAGTGTGTTGCCCCCCTATATAATGTTATAGTAGTGTGTTGCCCCCCTATATAATGATATAGTAGGTTCTGTAGTAGTGTGTTGCCCCCCTATATAATGTTATAGTAGGTTCTGTAGTAGAGTGTTGCCCCCCTATATAATGTTATAGTAGGTTCTGTAGTAGTGTGTTGCCCCCCTATATAATGTTATAGTAGGTTCTGTAGTAGTGTGTTCCCCCCTATATAATGTTATAGTAGGTTCTGTAGTAGTGTGTTCACCCCCCTATATAATGTTATAGTAGGTTCTGTAGTAGTGTGTTGCCCCCCCTATATACTGTTATAGTAGGTTCTGTAGTAGTGTGTTGCCCCCCTATATAATGTTATAGTAGGTTCTGTAGTAGTGTGTTGCCCCCCTATATAATGATATAGTAGGTTCTGTAGTAGTGTGTTGCCCCCTATATAATGTTATAGTAGTGTGTTGCCCCCCTATATAATGTTATAGTAGTGTGTTGCCCCCCTATATAATGTTATAGTAGGTTCTGTAGTAGTGTGTTCCCCCCTATATAATGTTATAGTAGGTTCTGTAGTAGTGTGTTCACCCCCCTATATACTGTTATAGTAGGTTCTGTAGTAGTGTGTTGCCCCCCTATATAATGTTATAGTAGGTTCTGTAGTAGTGTGTTCCCCCCTATATAATGTTATAGTAGGTTATGTAGTAGTGTGTTCCCCCCTATATAATGTTATAGTAGGTTCTGTAGTAGTGTGTTGCCCCCCCTATATACTGTTATAGTAGGTTCTGTAGTAGTGTGTTCACCCCCCTATATACTGTTATAGTAGGTTCTGTAGTAGTGTGTTGCCCCCCTATATAATGTTATAGTAGGTTCTGTAGTAGTGTGTTCCCGCCTATATAATGTTATAGTAGGTTCTGTAGTAGTGTGTTCCCCCCTATATAATGTTATAGTAGGTTCTGTAGTAGTGTGTTGCCCCCCCTATATACTGTTATAGTAGGTTCTGTAGTAGTGTGTTCCCCCCTATATAATGTTATAGTAGGTTCTGTAGTAGTGTGTTGCCCCCTATATAATGTGATAGTAGTGTGTTGCCCCCCTATATAATGTTATAGTAGGTTCTGTAGTAGTGTGTTCCCCCCTATATAATGTTATAGTAGTGTGTTGCCCCCCTATATAATGTTATAGTAGGTTCTATAGTAGTGTGTTGCCCCCCTATATAATGTTATAGTAGTGTGTTGCCCCCCTATATAATGTTATAGTAGTGTGTTGCCCCCCTATATAATGTTATAGTAGTGTGTTCCCCCCTATATAATGTTATAGTAGGTTCTGTAGTAGTGTGTTCCCCCCTATATAATGTTATAGTAGGTTCTGTAGTAGTGTGTTGCCCCCCCTATATACTGTTATAGTAGGTTCTGTAGTAGTGTGTTCCCCCCTATATAATGTTATAGTAGGTTCTGTAGTAGTGTGTTCCCCCCTATATAATGTTATAGTAGGTTCTATAGTAGTGTGTTCCCCCCTATATAATGTTATAGTAGGTTCTGTAGTAGTGTGTTCCCCCCTATATAATGTTATAGTAGGTTCTGTAGTAGTGTGTTCCCCCCTATATAATGTTATAGTAGGTTCTGTAGTAGTGTGTTCACCCCTATATAATGTTATAGTAGGTTCTGTAGTAGTGTGTTCCCCCCCCTATATAATGTTATAGTAGGTTCTGTAGTAGTGTGTTCCCCCCTATATAATGTTATAGTAGGTTCTGTAGTAGTGTGTTCCCCCCTATATAATGTTATAGTAGGTTCTATAGTAGTGTGTTGCCCACCTATATAATGTTATAGTAGTGTGTTGCCCCCCTATATAATGATATAGTAGGTTCTGTAGTAGTGTGTTTCCCCCCTATATAATGTTATAGTAGGTTCTGTAGTAGTGTGTTCCCCCCTATATAATGTTATAGTAGGTTCTATAGTAGTGTGTTGCCCACCTATATAATGTTATAGTAGTGTGTTGCCCCCCTATATAATGATATAGTAGGTTCTGTAGTAGTGTGTTGCCCCCTATATAATGTTATAGTAGTGTGTTGCCCCCTATATAATGTTATAGTAGTGTGTTGCCCCCTATATAATGTTATAGTAGTGTGTTGCCCCCCTATATAATGTTATAGTAGTGTGTTGTCCCCCTATATAATGTTATAGTAGGTTCTGTAGTAGTGTGTTGCCCCCTATATAATGTTATAGTAGTGTGTTGCCCCCTATATAATGTTATAGTAGTGTGTTGCCCCCTATATAATGTTATAGTAGTGTGTTGCCCCCCTATATAATGTTATAGTAGTGTGTTGTCCCCCTATATAATGTTATAGTAGGTTCTATAGTAGTGTGTTGCCCCCTATATAATGTTATAGTAGTGTGTTGCCCCCCTATATAATGTTATAGTAGTGTGTTCCCCCCTATATAATGTTATAGTAGTGTGTTCCCCCCTATATAATGTTATAGTAGTGTGTTGCCCCCCTATATAATGTTATAGTAGTGTGTTGCCCCCCTATATAATGTTATAGTAGGTTCTATAGTAGTGTGTTGCCCCCTATATAATGTTATAGTAGTGTGTTCCCCCCTATATAATGTTATAGTAGTGTGTTGCCCCCTATATAATGTTATAGTAGTGTGTTGCCCCCTATATAATGTTATAGTAGTGTGTTGCCCCCTATATAATGTTATAGTAGTGTGTTCCCCCCTATATAATGTTATAGTAGTGTGTTGCCCCCTATATAATGTTATAGTAGTGTGTTGCCCCCCTATATAATGTTATAGTAGGTTCTATAGTAGTGTGTTGCCCCCTATATAATGTTATAGTAGTGTGTTCCCCCCTATATAATGTTATAGTAGTGTGTTGCCCCCTATATAATGTTATAGTAGTGTGTTGCCCCCTATATAATGTTATAGTAGTGTGTTGCCCCCCTATATAATGTTATAGTAGTGTGTTGTCCCCCTATATAATGTTATAGTAGGTTCTATAGTAGTGTGTTGCCCCCTATATAATGTTATAGTAGTGTGTTGCCCCCCTATATAATGTTATAGTAGTGTGTTGCCCCCCTATATAATGTTATAGTAGTGTGTTGTCCCCCTATATAATGTTATAGTAGTGTGTTGTCCCCCTATATAATGTTATAGTAGTGTGTTGCCCCCCTATATAATGTTATAGTAGTGTGTTGCCCCCCTATATAATGTTATAGTAGTGTGTTGCCCCCCTATATAATGTTATAGTAGTGTGTTGTCCCCCTATATAATGTTATAGTAGTGTGTTGCCCCCCTATATAATGTTATAGTAGTGTGTTGTCCCCCTATATAATGTTATAGTAGTGTGTTGTCCCCCTATATAATGTTATAGTAGTGTGTTGTCCCCCTATATAATGTTTTTTAATCTCCGTCTCTCTCTCTGTCTCTCTCTCCGTCTCTCTCTCTGTCTCTCTGTAGTGTGTCCTTATAAGTGCCATGCTTGTACGTGGGATGGTGATTGCTGTCATGGCCAGTGTCTGGGTAGCTGTACTGAGCCTTACACTGATATGTCTTGTGCTGCCTGTCTACACTACTACCACGAGGGGCGCTGCGTTCCAGACTGCCCCCCCGACACCTATAAGTTTGAAGGCTGGCGCTGCGTCACCCTTGACTTCTGCTCTCGTGTCCATCTGCCCGACTACGACCGCTTCGTCATTTACCGAAGCGAGTGCATGTCTGACTGTCCCTCTGGGTTTACACGCCACAAAACCAACAGGTCAGTGGTTTAGGGTCAGGTTTGGTCAGCCAATCAGAGGTACAGTTGAAGTCGGGAGTTAACATACACTTTAAAACTCATTTTTCAACCACAGATTTCATGTTAACAAACTATAGTTTTGGCAAGTCTGTTAGGACATCTACTTTGTGCATGACACAAGTAATTCTTCCAACAATTGTTTACAGACAGATTATTTCACTTATAATTCACTATATCACAATTCCAGTGGGTCAGAAGTTTACATACACTAAGTTGACTCTGCATTTAAACAGCTTGGAAAATTCCAGAAAATGATGTCATGGCTTTAGAAGCTTCTGATAGGCTAATTGACATAATTTGAGTCAATTGGAGATGTACCTGTGGATGTATTTCAAGGCCTACCTTCAAACTCAGTGCCTCTTTGCTCGACATCATGGGAAAATCAAAAGAAATCAGCCTCCACAAGTCTGGAGGCTCTTGGGAGCAATTTCCAAATGCCTGAAGGTACCATGTTCATCTGTACAAACAATAGTACGCAAGTATAAACACCATGGAACCACGCAGCCGTCATACCGCTCAGGAAGGAGACGCTTTCTGACTCCAAGAGATGATCGTGCGAAAAGTGCAAATCAATCCCAGAACAACAGCAAAGGACCTTGTGAAGATGTTGGAGGAAACAGGTACAAAAGTATCTATATCCACAGTAAAACCGAGTCCTATATCGACATAATCTGAAAGGCCGCTCAGCAAGGAAGAAGCCACTGCTCCAAAACCGCCATAAAAAAGCCAGACTACTGTTTGCAACTGCACATGGGGACAAAGATTGTACTTTTTGAAGAAATGTCCTCTGGTCTGATGAAACAAAAATAGAACTGTTTGGCCATAATGACCATCGTTATGTTTGGAGGAAAAAGGGGGAGGCTTGCAAGGCGAAGAACACCATCCCAACCGTGAAGCACGGGGGAGGCAGCATCATGTTGTGGGGTGCTTTGCTGCAGGAGGGACTGGTGCACTTCACAAAATAGATGGGATCATGAGGAAGGAAAATTATGTGGATATATTGAAGCAATATCTCAAGACATCAGTCAGGAAGTTCAAGCTTGTTCGCAAATGGGACTTCCAAATGGACAATGACCCCAAGCATACTTCCAAAGTTGAGGAAAAATGGCTTAAGAACAACAAAGTCAAGGTATTGGAGTGGCCATCACAAAGCCCTGACCTCAATCATATAGATTATTTGTGGGCAGAACTGAAAAAGCGTGTGCGAGCAAGGAGGCCTACAAACCTGACTCAGTTACACCAGTTCTGTCAGGAGGAATGGGCCAAAATTCACCCAACTTATTGTGGGAAGCTTGTGGAAGGCTACCAGAAACATTTGACCCAAGTTAAACAATTTAAAGGCAATGCTACCAAATACTAATTGAGTGTATGTAAACTTCTGACCCACTGGGAATGTGATGAAAGAAATAAAAGCTGAAATAAATCATTCTCTCCACTATTATTCTGACATTTCACATTCTTAAAATAAAGTGGTGATC